>OU974080.1:13532971-14096105 GCA_918843875.1 Diadumene lineata
TTCATTGTCGAGTCATTCATTCATGCGTCCATTTATTTGTTCGTTTATTCGTTTGCGCATTCATCCATTCAATTCTAGTTATGCTGGGTGGTCTTAGAAGTCATATGAGTACCATAAGAAGATGCCGCCGTATTATGCTCATCGCTTGTGGAACAAGTTTCCATAGTGCTGTCGCAGTAAGTAACCTTTCTTTAACGTAGCGTAACGTAATTCATGTTAAAAACATAATACACAGTACATGTTAATGGTTTGTAGCAGTTTTATGTGCCATTGAAGCAAAATGGTTAAAGAAGGCAGTTGAAGTTTATTGTCTTTATTTCCAGACAAGACAATTGCTTGAGGAGTTGACTGAGCTGCCAGTAGTGGTCGAATTGGCCAGTGATTTCCTGGACAGACGAACACCAGTGTTCAGAGATGATGTATGCTTCTTTATCAGCCAGTCAGGTAGGTTATGATCATCGTCGTCATTCGATTGTCATCATTGCTACCACCACCGTAATCATAATAAAATATCATCATTATCATCATCATCATCCCCGTCATCATCATCATCAGTCGTTATTTAAAAATCACAATCGTCAGCATGATCATCATCACCACCACCATCATTATCATCACCATCATCATCACCATGAGCATCATCACCACCCACCCTACTACTGTAACAGTATGACATATTATACGATCATCATCAGCATCGACATCATCATCATCACCATTACCATCATCACCACCCACCCTACTACTGTAACAGTATGACATATTATACGATCATCATCAGCATCGCCATCATCATCATCACCATTACCATCATCACCACTCACCCTGCTACTGTAACGGTATGACATATTATACGATCATCATCAGCATCGCCATCATCATCATCACCATTACCATCATCACCACCCACCCTACTACTGTAACAGTATGACATATTATACGATCATCATCAGCATCGACATCATCATCATCACCATTACCATCATCACCACCCACCCTACTACTGTAACAGTATGACATATTATACGATCATCATCAGCATCGCCATCATCATCATCACCATTACCATCATCACCACTCACCCTGCTACTGTAACGGTATGACATATTATACGATCATCATCAGCATCGCCATCATCATCATCACCATTACCATCATCACCACCCACCCTACTACTGTAACGGTATGACATATTATACGATCATCATCAGCATCGCCATCATCATCATCACCATTACCATCATCACCACCCACCCTACTACTGTAACAGTATGACATATTATACGATCATCATCACCATTATCACAATCAGTCATCACTATCAATAGTAGCATCATCATTATCAACATCACCATCCTGTAGTATATTAATACATCTTACATATTCTATTTCAGGTGAGACAGCAGACACACTGATGGCTTTACGATACTGTAAGACAAGAGGTGCTCTCATTGTCGGCATCACAAACACAGGTAATCCTCTAGATTCACACTGCACTTGCTCTAACACAGCTAACCTAGTCCTAATAATGTAATGAATAACAATCCATAATAATGTATTTTTTGTGTTGTTAGTTGGTAGTTCTATTTCCCGTGAAAGCGTCTGTGGGTGTCACATCAATGCTGGACCTGAGATTGGTGTTGCAAGCACTAAAGTACGTTGAGCTCACACATTTTATATTAGTATTATTAGAAACACCATAATCAATAATAATGATAATCATCATCATCACCACAACAACCATGATTACCATCATTATCACCGCCATAATTACTACCATCATCACTAACACTATCATCGCCATCATCACTAGCATCGTCATCATCACTATCATCATCATCAAACCTACTGTATTGTCGTTTTCTTGGCGCTTTTTCAAACTCAGTGCCACCATCGCACAACCATTGTCACGGTGTTATTATTTGTTGATATTATGTGATAATTTACAGGCTTATACCAGTCAATTTCTGGTGCTTATAATGTTTGGTCTAATGATGGCAGAAGATCGTATCTCAATGCAAGAAAGAAGCAGACAGATCATTGCTGGAATGAAACAACTACCAGGTACACAATAAAACACTCACTAACTAAACGAAACGTGTCCTCCTTGTTGGTTGTAAACAAGAACAACTTTTACGAAATGTCAGTTGGTTTTCTACGGTCATCAAAAATTATCCTTCAATTTTTATAAGAACTACGACAGTACAGTTGATGCAAATGGTTTTCTACTTTCCAATGTCTTGTAAATTGCTCAATAACTTCAAATAGTCATGAATGTTTACTGTAAACATATTACACATGTTCCTCATTATTCTTCATCGACTGTCTACAGAATAATCATGATGATAGAACTACAAACTTGAGCACTGAGCTGTCAGCTGTAGATGAAAAGAGACATTGTGTGGAAAGATGAGAAAATATGCCTTTAAATATCTTACTATCAGATTAAAGGCTCATTTAGTTATTGATGTTCTCATGTCTGTTAATTTTGTGTTGTAGACTTGATTAGAGAGGTTCTCAAGCTAGACGATCAAATGAAAGAACTTGCCAAAGAACTTTATCAACATAAGAGTCTGCTGGTTATGGGCAGAGGATTCCAGTTCGCTACTTGTCTTGAAGGTGCTTTGGTAAGACACATTTCTTATTTTCCCTTAATTCTATTTCCGACGTTATTTATGGAGGTGTTGTGATTGAACACGAATTGTGACATGTTGTTAATGATGCTGCTGCTGTTGTTGCTAATGATGATGATGATGCTGATTAAGTTGATGATGATAGTGATGGTGATGATGATGATTAAGAAACCTTGCCAATGCAATCGCAAGTACAAATATGTAAAGATTTTGATCCTTGCACTTCAGTTGACAAGGTTGGTGATATTCTAAACAATATCATAACAATATTTATCAGTCTGTGTTTTCCATTTCATTTCCAGAAAATCAAAGAGTTAACGTACATGCATTCAGAAGGTATCTTAGCAGGAGAGCTAAAACATGGACCTCTTGCACTGATAGACAAGGAGATGCCTGTTATGATGATTATATGCAAGGATGGGGTGCACCCGGTAAGACAACAGGCAGCCCAAGCTCTGTTTTTCAAATTCAACAACTCCAACATCATCGACATCATAAAACATTCGTTATCAACATCATTGCTATCATCATTATCAACGTTATCATCCAATCATCATGCCACCATAAACATTATTATCAACATCACGTAAATTTGTGTTCCACTAAAATCTGATCGAAACTGTACTTTTTTCCAGAAATGCATGAATGCTCTTCATGAAGTCACTGCCAGAAAAGTAAGCAAATGAAAATTGTTTCTTCGCCACCACTACTGTTTTCATCCCCAGATACCCAGGCGGTATACTCTGTCGCTCGAAACTCGCTCCTAGAGAAAATAACCCTGGGCTCATTGTCTTGTAAAACCTGTTCCGGAAATCTAAAACCAAATTATTTGCTTGCATAAACAAAGAGATAGTAATGTGATCATATCACCCACTATTATATCGCCTGGGTTTCCGATGGTGTACTGTTTTCCTCACAGCAAAAATCTTTATTTGGACGTCCAATAAACTCCTTGCAGTTCGTTGGAATGCAGCCCAACCTTGAAGACAAAACAATGGATTTCAGCTCCCAAGAGAGCAAAACTGTTTTGTTTTGTCCTTTAGGTGGAGCATCTTGAACGTCACATGCAACAACCCCGGGGCAACAACTCTATAGTAATCTGTAATCTAATAGTGTCTTGTGTACTGTAGGGTCGACCAATAGTAATCTGTAATCCAGGAGATGAGATGGTACAACATCATGCGTCCCGTATATTAGAGGTCCCTCCAACAGTTGACTGTCTGCAGGGATTATTGACCGTTATACCATTACAACTGCTATCGTTCCATCTCGCTGTTATGAAGGGCTATGATGTATGTGCATTTTTGTTTGTTTTAGTTATTTGTTTGTTCGTCAGTTAGTTGTTTTGTTCGTTTGTTTGTTGTTTGTGTTTACCTGTGTTTTTGTTTGTATATCTATTTAATTGGTTTGGTGGTTATTGTTTTTGGTGATAATGAATATATGTTTGTTTGTGTTGTGTATTGTTGTTTATGGACATTATTATTATCGTCATGACAATATTCATAGCATGAATTATTCTTATCACGATCACATCACCATCATCACTATCATTGTCATCATTATCACCATCATTGTCATCATCAACACCATCACTGTCATCATCATCACTGTCATCATCATCGCCATCACTGTCATCATCATCACCATCGTTGTCTCATCGACACCATCACTGTCATTATTATCACCATCACTGTTATCATCATCACTGTCATCATATTCACCATTGTCTCGTCAACACCATCACTGTCATCATCATCACCATCATGATTATTATCATCGATATCATAAACAGTAACATTATACATATATTTTCTCTCGTCGTAGGTTGACTGCCCAAGGAATCTCGCCAAATCTGTAACAGTGGAATAACCATAGTTTGTCATCTATTACCTTCATTTCACATATTTCCCATGAAACAATTTTAATTATTTATAAGTCAATGAATAGAATTTAGAGCTACATGCGTTTTTAGTACAACCTAACATGGAAACGAATTTGGGCAATTAGGTGTATAGCATTTATATTAAAAATCAAAAGCAAAAGTTATCACTTTGATCTAAATTCAGCCCACCTGTTCGAGTAAAATCAGTGAGGACTAAACATGAAACCAAGAGGGACGACTAGGACGAGTGTTTGTTGCAATCCTTACTTCCTAGTAAGTTTATGGCCACTCGTCGTCTCTCTAGCTCGATCTCATACTTCATTCCATTGATATCTCATGTGCATACGATACACTGGGTTTTACGTGTAGTTACAAAAGATATAGACAACCAAAACGTGCTAGCATTTCCATGTAAATTCGGTAAAATAGTTAGGAAAAATGGGTTCATATTTCGTGTACCGGACTGCTTCGGATAACTGTTGTATTCTATTGTTGTTTCGTTTTACTGTTGGACTTTAAATCTTTTCTTTTCTGTATTAAGTCTTTGTCCCACTCCGGTACATGAAACATCTACCGAAAAATGAGCTTTCATTCTTGACTCGGTGAAAAAAATGATCTATGTTTGTATGTCAAAAACTAGCATTGTGATCTATATTCACATAGTTTGAAGGACAAAAGAGTTTTCAAGATAAAAATATCGGAATTTGAAGATAAAGATATTCGGCATTTTCGATAATTATCTACCGAAGTGTCGCCGGAAATGAATAACAAAATATATTCCCGATATTATTAATATTATGATTGTGATGTTATTAATATTATTCGATTATGCTGTTTGATTTTAGAGAACGGTTATCGTATAGAAGGTATTCTTAGTGGTGTCGATTTTTCTATTTCGTGAAAATATTCAATTTTTTTTTACAAAATGTAAAACTATTTTTTTTCGTAATTTCATTTTGCGGAAAAGAATGAAAACATTAATCTTTTAGTTTATTGAGACTTAATTTTAAGCAGGTATTATTTAAAGTGCAAATTAAAATTTGCGAAATTTGAGGAAATGCTCCCAATAATTTCCACAAACATTTGACAAAACCAACTTCAAACTATCCAAAAAATATAATAGAATTTTAAAATGTGTTAACATTGCAAACTCAATCTCGCTGAGTCAAGATCATTTACACATTTAAAAAATCCAAACATGCATGTCCAAAATCATAATTGCGAAATTACAATAGCATTTATTTCTAGTGTATCAAACTGGGAAATAGTATATCTTGTGTTTTTATCTAATAAATGAAAAGTCTTACTAGTGATTGCACTTGTCGAGAAATCAGTATTCCTAGCAGTAAGTATTACACCCCACCCTAGAATAGAGTAGTGATGTCAGAGAGGATGGTGGTAGTTGTGGTGATGGTAGTAATGGTGATAGTGATGGGGATGGTGATGATAGTGGTGATGGTGGTTGTTGTGGTAGTGGTGGTGGTGGTAGTTGTAGTGGTGGAGATAATCAATAATTGGGGTATTATTGTCGACAGTTAAATGATGCATTATGGGGGATAATGGTGCATTATGGAGGATAGTGGTGCTTATGATGACGATTAAACAAGACATACACTTGAGACAGATCAGTTTATTTTACATCACAGTTGACTTTATACACATGTACTAGTTTTGCGTGCACTTTCAAAATCACTAACAAATAATCTTAAAATAAAATAGTGCGTGCACCAACGTGGATGGTTGTTGATTCAAGGCAATTATCTGAGTGGACTATAAGTCACGAGAATTACACTGTTTGTGTCAGCTATTTGACTGCAGGTGTGAGTAAAGAAAGTTTTGTAATCATATTCATATTTGAATGAATGGTTTTCACGTGCCCCAGACGGTGATTCATCAACTCTTCTATCTAATACTGATACTCAGTGTAGTGGTCATAAAACCGTGAAATACAATTAGTTATAATTAAGGAATGATTGCGATTATTTGTTAGCGTTCAGAATGATTTTCTTTCATGGAGGAATCGTGCTGGCGCTTTGTTATAGACTGTTCACTGATTAGACGTCCACACGCAACATCTTCCTAAGATACTAGGACAGTCTGCGATAGGATTCCCATCGCAATGGGAAATACCAAACCAGTATTCGCCATTCGTGTGACCTTTACATGTACAACTGAGCCCTCTCTTCTCACTAACCATATCTGTGTCGTAGGATGCTGAAGTATATAATCGAGCGATTGATGTTAGTACGCAGTTGATGATGATGGGGATGATGGTGGTGTTGATGATGGTGATGTTGATGGTGGTGATAATGTTGATGGTGGTGATGATGATGTTGATGGTGGTGAAGTTGATGGGGATGGTGATGATGTTGCTGTATGTTGTTGATGATGTTCATAGTGGTGGTGGTGATAATGATGGTAAAGTTGGTGATGTCATGATGACGTTCGTTCATGGTGGCGTACGGTGGTTATTGTAATTCACGGATAGTGTAAATTACACGTAAGCTGTCAGGTATAGTGGAAGATTGATTTCTTTGCATCTCATACCGGCTCCAATATCTCTTTCATCGTTTGTAAATGTTCTTGATCTTGCTGTAGTCAGCGCTAAACAACACACGACCAGAACAGTAATGACCTTATATGCTGACATCGTCGTTGCTTTAGAATTCCCTTTCCTAAAAGTTAAGAGAACGTTCTGTTGAGTTTTATCAACATGGAAACTGTTACAATACATGGGATCGACGGTTGTTCGTACACATTTATGTTGATGGAGCAACAGTTTTCGTTTTTTTTAGAAGTTCAGAAAGATCAAGTTTTCTAACATCCTCTATAAAACATTTTAGCGTTCGCGTTGATATGTCCGTAACAATACTAGTTGACCTGGACCATACGAATGGGCCGAGGTATTTTATAGAATCGTGTTTGTCGAAATTGGTTGTGTTATATGATGGCTGTTTCTTACTTAGTATTCATATTTTCTTCGGCTACGAATACGTACTTCAAGTAGTAGTACTGTATTTGGTTTCGTTCGTTATTTATGGGGGGGAGAGGGAGGGGGGTGATTAATTATCGAAGGCGCGTTCTTTACAGGTCCCTCTACAATAAACGTATATTTGTCTATGACCACCTTTTAATCCTAATAGGATTATTTCGCCCCCTCCCTTGATAGCTCAATAGTGTATTTCAAGCCATCCCCCCTTCTCTTTAATTTCTGCTGAAGCGTAAGGATGGTATATCTGCTAACGAACGAAGTGTTCGTCCTGGGTTGTAAACTTGCAGAAGATCTGTCAAATATTTTGGTGCCCGGGTGGACACATTTCATGGTCAACACTAGTAATAGAGAAGTAATTTGTTATCAGGTATTTTACAACAAAATAGATTTGTAATCTCAAAGCAAGTCCTAACATAGATCTATTCAGATGGAATTGAGATGCACAAAAGAGCATTCATTTGGACGAGTACAGAAATCTTGAAAGAAAGGTTGTGACAAATAGGCAATGTACATGATGGCGTTATTAACTACGACTACCAGAAGGCTTTGCGGCTCACGTTCTTTTGTGGCTCAATTAGATTGTTCTATTAACCTCCCAATTGCAAGAGTTTAAGAATTTCAATATAAAAGAAAATTCACAATTAAACTATCCCTATACACTTGTGTTTTTGTTTCTGATTTGAAAACGTTTGAAGATAGTATGAATCTTTAGCTGCTTTAAAAACTCTGACTTGAACTTACTCTTCTTAGTTTAGCGCTTTGACAGGTCAATTTTGAACGTCTTTCACGTGGAAATTATGCTGTTTAAATATCATAGTATTTTAAAAACATTTGCGTATTTGAATATAACAGCTCACAAGAAAGGTGCACAATATAATTCAACAAGTATATCATTCATAATCACTCTTATAACAATATAGATAAACTGACCTTGATCGAATGATGTTAACTGTTTCACTCCGCTTGACTCAAATCACACACAATGTCGTTTTTCTCTGCTTTTATAAGCAGCATCTAACCAGCTGGGCGTGGCCCATTGATGGTTGGTCAGAAAACAGCTTGTAAAAGAATTCTTCATTAACCATAGATCAAAGTCAGCCGGGGGGAGTAGACACAGCATAAGAACCAATTATAGTAAGGATCACGTAAGCCTGTATTAAAACCTTTAGTGGCAATAATGGTCGATTTGACATCTCGTTTCCCGGGACAAGCTAGCAATTCTAAAAAAACAAATGTTTATCAAGTTAATAAGAATGCGGGCGGGCGGATTTTGTTTCTCTAACGTTTTAATATTGAGGTGCATTTTAATTCTTTTAATGACTTCCGAGGGAGAGGATCGAATGTTTTTCTCTCTTTCTACCGAATTAAGGAACTGGGTTATAACTAAAAGCCTGTTGATTTTTCTTTACTTTCTGAGGATTTTATATTTTTACATAATCGTTTTTGATTGATTTTTGGGTTTTTATTACACGAATTTTATTTTTCGATCCTTTTCTCTTGATGGTTGTCTGTATTTTTTCCCAATCCACTTTTTTATTGATTGGTTTCTAGTGCATATGTTTAGATGTATATTTGGGACTACTTACAACATTTCCATATTTTTTCATGTTGCGGAAAAGTGACCTTCCTTGCTTGTGTTTTTATAATCGATTGTTTCAATCAAAACCTGAAGGCGTTTGACCTCTAGAATTAAAACCAATTAATTCATGGTTTAAACAATTTCTAAATTTCTGGTCAATATCGATGTTGGCCACACAGTTTATAAATAAAAAGTGAAAAACTAACTCTCTTGTGAGGGTATGTTTGGCTCCATGATTAATCCTCGAGATTACATCCCCCCCCCCCCCCCCCCCCGGCCCCCCTTTATTGACGACCTACTCCGATAATATTTGATACGATCTTAGCATTCAGCTGCATTCTATTTTAACATTCAAACCACATTGAAGCCATATAGACGTTACATTGATGGGCAACAAAGCAACTCATTTGATAAGGATCAATTCCTTAAGTTGTTAATATAACACGTGCCTTGCCAGTTGACTAACATATTGCCTACTAGCCATTGCTAAAATTGGAAAAAGATCAATCACAACAAGGCCTGTCAAATTATTATGAAGCGTCGCAAATTAAGAAAATTAAAAATATCTATGTTTATGTCATAGTAAACCAATTGTTTCATTCATGTATATGGTACAGCAAGCTTTCATTGTCGTTTTCCCACATCTTGAGGGCAAAGAATATTACGATTGTGAAATAATATTGTATTTTCCCTGAGGACGCGCGCTGACTGGCACGAAAGCATGATACATGATCGAAAACAAAAAAACACAGATATGAGACACATTTCTATTAGGATTACGCCCACCTATAATAAAGCATGCGGTACTGATATCAGATTATGTTGTTGAAATAACTATGATTTCAGTTTAAGGACAGCAAATAAAGAGAATTTTAATTGTTGTCAAAATATCTATAAGGCCTTCATTTGAAAGACAGCTGTCAAACGTTACACGTTGTTCAAAAAAAGTTGTCGAACTATATATGATATTGTTTTGTAAAAACTAAAAATATAAACTTATAAATTGATTGAAGGAACTTTAAATAGTTCAATCGGACGTCCACAAATGCACTGAACTTCGAAGCAGTGTTTGGTTAAACTGGCAGCTTTATTGGTCGAAAACAACTTAATTTATTATACTGATTAAACTAAGAATGATTAATGATTTCAAAGACTAAAGAATATAAAAGATTTCGTTGTCAGTGAGATAACTAAGATATCCAATAAGGGACTGAAAATTGAGAGACTTTTCTTATCAAAATCAGTTAAAAATTCTCAATGAGTCTTTGTTTAATTAAGTACTTTACAAATTAAAGAGCATTTCAGCTGTTTTATAACCAGTGATAAATGTCGATTGTTAATCAAAAAAGTAAGACAAAGATAAAGAAAAAATAGAATCATGTTGTTAAAAAAGAACAGTGATATTCATTTAAGACAATTTTAGTTTATAGCAAGAAAGAGACTCGGACTGATGGAAGGACAACAGAAAATCTCTCTAGCTGACTTCAATTCTACCACAAAAGCAGCCCATGTATTACTTGAACCACTCGCTTCTATTTTTATATCCACTCAACTATTTTTTTCTAATAATTAGTGTAGTTTAAAAGCTACTACAACTCGTACGTGTCTTTATTATTATTGGGACAATTTATTATCATGCAGCTGTTCAGTGATTTAGAGATGACCTTTGTTCCTTTTTGCGTTTCCACGCACTTGTCATACTATTCGTTTCAAATATTGGTTACCCGATATTATTTTGAGTTGCAACTTGCGCGCTACTGTGGTTAATGTTTGGGTGTGGCTTTGTTTAACTTATCATCGTTTTAATTCTTTTTTAAGACTTTGTCTTTATCTAACTATCGACTTATTTCATTTTTATCGGTATCTAACAAGCTATTTTTTAGGGGAAAAAATGATATTATTTTTGATAAACAACTTGGTTTTTGCAACAATCATTCAGCCACAGATTTTGCACTGTTATCAATTGTGGCTAAAGATCGTAGATAAGCTACAGATGAAAGGAACTTCGCTTGTGGTATCTTTTTTAAGACTTTAGTAAAGCTTTCAATACTGCAAATTATGATATTCTGATGAACAAACTTGACTATTATGGTATTCGAGGTCTTTGTAACTCCTGGTTGAAGTCATATTTCGAGAAAAGTAAGCAATCACTGACCATTAGCTACACTTATTTAAATCTAATTCCAATAACATGCGTTATTCCCCAGGGATTCATACTGGGGCCTATGCTGTTTTTACTTTACATCAGTGATTTCCATTTATTTTGTTTAAAAAAACAATACTGATATAAACGAACTTACAGGAAACATAAACTCTGAACTTAGTAAGATTTACACTTAACTTATCCGTCTACAAAAAAAATTCACTTTATAATTAAAAATTCTAATTTTGTATTATTATTTCATCCACGCCAAAAAAAAACGACGCTAGCGTAGCTTTTATTAGGCCTTTAACACAAGCACTCTTTAGGCTCATCACAAAATTTTTTCACCTTGAAATGAATAATAAAATTCTAAAAAGGTTTTAATACAGAAACCAAATATCTTGCAGTTCATATAGATGCCAATCTTAATTGGAACGGTCACATCAATTGTTTATTTTAATTAAAAGAGGTATTCTGTTTAAACTACGCTACTGTGTCAATAACTTTATATTACTCTTTAATATATCCTTATTGCATGATATTTGGCGTTTTAACGTGGGGTAAAACCTACCCAGTAAACGTGATCCAATTCCAATTATTCTACGTTACAGACTGCTGTCCGTCTCACCTTCTCTAGTTATGAAGCGCCATCAAGGTGAATATTTAAGATCTAAAAGTACTCAAGATTCATGATCTAGTACAATGTAACGTAGCAGTTTTCATTTTTAAATTCAAAAATATGTACCAAGTACCGTCAATTTCCGGAAATTATTTCAAACCTGTGAGTGAAATTCGCAGCTGCAACACCAGATCCGATTCTAAACAGGCTTCATTTACATAACATGTACTACCAGAGTACAAAAGTTTGACGATAGTATTAACACTATTCTTTTTTAGGCTTTACAAATAACTTCAAAAATCGGATTTCATTAAGAATTATTGATGTTGTTTTATTTTTCTTCCAAAGGCCTTGCTTATTTTCTAGTTTTTCTTTGTATATTTATTTTGTAGTAAATAATTTGTTTGTGTCATCCATAGCAAAAATATATAACTGCAATAGGCTGTAACATTATTTAACTCAGTGATTAGTTATTATAAGTATATAGTGCATTTGTACTATTCAATATCATCAATTATTGATACGTACAAATAAAATTGTTGTTGTTATTAATATTTTTGTTGTTTGATCTTTCGACCTTTGATCTTTCGACGCTAGTTCGTTTGTTGGTTGGTTGGTTGGTTGGTTGCTTGGTTGCTTGGTTGGATGGTTGGTTGGTTGGTTGGCTGGTTGGTTGGTTGGTTGGTTAGATGGTTGGTTGCTGTTGTTTGGTTGGAATTTCAGAACTAGCCCTTTCACCTAGTTTTCTATTACTGCATGACTTACCAAAAAAAACAACCATGTCATTTATTTAGCTAATGTCAAATGAACTTTTACTTCATTATATAGGGTTTTGCTTTTAATAAGATCATTGTTAAGTGATTACCTTAACTGACAAAATCTTTGTTGTTAATTTATTCTACGGATTATTTCATATTAAAAGCAGGCTTTTATGATTAAAGTCTCACCTGGTCCTTTATGGACTTGAATAATTCACGTTTTACTTCAATAGAAAATTCCAACTGATTGATTGTTGTTAACTTAAACTTTCCTTTTTAAGAAACACGGGTTCTGTAGGTTGACGTTTCGGTTACGCTACTACTGTTCTGTTTGTTCTCACTGGAGTCTTGTTCACACTAGCCCAGATAAATTTGTAAACATAACTTTCCTTATCCGGTTAGGTCTTCTGTCCATACTAATCCACATAAACCCGTAGAAACTTTATGTAATTTCATTGTTTAATTGGATTTTTTTTGTTAAAGTTTCGATTTTAAATGTAAAAGTCAGTGTGTTTATATTACCAAGAAACGCGCGGTTACTAAATTCAATAAAATAAATTGAATTAACTTAATAAAAAGGCCATTAAAACTTTACGTCAAAACGTGATTTATAAATAAATGATTTGATGAACCAGATCAGAAATAATATTTCAGCTTTTCAAAACACGTTTGATTGTGGACGAAACAGGGGAAGTAGGCTGTTTTTGTCACGATATGGCGTTCAAATTTATCGGCGGCTTAGTACTCTGTGAACTAGGGACGCTTTGAAGTGAACATGGACTTCATAAAATGTACATTAACTATGTTTTTTAACAAATTGAGTCAAGATTCAAATTGGATGTAAATTAGTAATGTATACTGGTATATCACAGAACTCTATTTGATTCGCTCTGCATGGACAAAAAGTCAGTTAATAAAAAGATAAAATTATATATATATATATTTTGTCGATAAAGGTTCACTTTAATACAATGAATCGCATAAGCTACCACAGAATGCCCTGTCCACACGT
Source organism: Diadumene lineata (assembly GCA_918843875.1). NCBI lineage: Eukaryota > Metazoa > Cnidaria > Anthozoa > Actiniaria > Diadumenidae > Diadumene > Diadumene lineata. Next base: position 13,546,590 of record OU974080.1, read on the forward strand.
ATCTTTTTTTAACGGAGATATTTTCTCTTTGTTTTTAACTTCCATCTACACGTAAACGGTGGTTTTGGTCACCGAAAAACTGAGATTTTTCCTTAATGAGATTTTATAACCTCAGAAGACAACTTTGTTTGAGTGTTGTATAAAACGTCTGTGGGATGAATGAATGAATCGAAGAAACTGTTTTCGTAGCTGTCCTAACAAAACACACAAACAACAAATAAAATATGATCGATATATAGTCACTAAATAAGGATCGGGACAATTAGTCAACTGATGGGGTTGGAGGGTGTCGGAAATCCCGGAAAAATATCGAGCTAGCAAGGCAGGTTTTATGATAAAAATCGGACAGACCAGTAGAAGAGCAGCCCAAAAAAATCGCCTAAATGGAAATACAAAAATGACTAGGTTCCACATTAATGTACCCCCCCCCCCCCCCGTCCACACTCACTTCTCACTGCATTCCTATTTACAAACTCTCTACACTCGACTCACAGTGATGATTATTTGTGAAGGAGGAAAACCGGAGGACACGGAGGAAAACTCTCGTGGTACGAGAGAGAACAACATATAAACAAACTCAGTTCACATACAACACCGATCCGGAATCGAACCTGGGTCACAGAGGTGGAAGGCCATTGCCCTCGACGTTGGGCCAACCATGCCCGCCCTATCTAACATTTTGTATAGACAAATTGAATTAGTTCTGTTTAAACTTATGAATCTACAAACGGGTTATTAATATTTTCAAAGCTGCATGGTTGTCTTGTTGAGGAATAAACCGCTATGGACTCAGACCTAACATTTTCACTCAAGCTGGCAACGTGTGTTTGCTCCAGCCTACAGCTGTGTTCATCTTGCAAGATATATAAACGCTAACATTGAAACGAATTGCTACTAGTTAACTTGACTACAAGATGAAGTGGCTACTACTTTGCGTCTTAATGGGTGCTGCTTTTGCACAAAACCCAGAAGGTTAGTAGAACAAAAACTGGAATTGGAATAACGGTAGCAGTGAGTATTCCCCACCGATCAGCCAAGTTCATGACCGGGGGGGGACTCCGGGGATAACCGATCGGGGATTCTCGTCGGAATTTTTCAAAAATACCCCTAAAAGATACCTGAAGTTTTTCAAAAGGGCGTTGCCTCGCAAATTTTTCATCTCTAAAAGATACCAAAATCATGAGTTTCAGTGGCAAATTTCATATTTTAAACCCTAAAAGATACGGCGATCATCCCCCATCGGAGTTCCCTCCCCCAGGGAGGTCATGCACGGATATAATAACCAATTTTTACTCAAGAGAAAAGCTAGAAAATCTAACTTCCTGTTATAAGTTTATTAAAACTATTGCCAAAACATCACTACTTATGTTTTATAATGACATCGAGCAATATCGACCGAAGCCTTACGGATTTTCTTTACATATTAAAGTGGTTTTCATTCACCCGTGGATCAACTGTTACCGATCTTAATCAAGATGGGAGCTAGATTAACACCCCTCATATTTAGGACCAACTAATCACGTGCCTCGAAGCCTATTTAACATTTAATGGTACGCTATTTGCAGGATTAACTTCAAAAGAAAAACAACATAATTTGAATTCACTAATGTGCTTTAGTATTACTTACATGATCTTTCAGGAGTTTATGAGAAAATGTGAATTCACCATAAGTATGCTTGGAATTATTTGCTTCCTATATACTAATACATGCACTTTCTTTCATTAACAAGAAACCGAAGTCGATCCAGATACCTTCGAAGGTGACATGATTCTGACGCCAGAGCAGAAAATGGCAGCCATCAATGGATGGGATGTCGATGCACCTCTTGGCCGAGGATCCATTAAAAACAGAAGATGGCCTGGTGGTGTTTTTGTCTATGAAATTGATAGAAACCTCGGTAAATATGAATGGGAAGGATTGATGAATGCAAGTGGATAAGTGAATGAATGAATGAATAAATGAAAGAATGAAAGAATGAAAGAATGAAAGAATGAAAGAATGAAAGAATGAATGAATGAATGAATGAATGAATGAATGAATGAATGAATGCATGAATGAATGAATGAATGAATGAATGAATGAATAAATGAATGAATGAATGCATGAATGAATCGTGATGGATGGATGGATGGATGGATGGATGGATGGATGAATGAATGAATGAATAAGTAAATAAATAAATGAATGAATGGATGATTGCCGGTATGCAAACATATTACCTAGTATCTATTACATACGAATACAAGAACAAACAAATGCTTACCAATATATCACTGTCTAAATGGCGTCTATCTAATCCATTAATTTAATTAACCCATATTTTCCATTGTAGCCAGAGACAGAAGAGCAATGGCAGCTATTAATGGGGCTTTCCGAGAATGGTCATCAAAGACGTGCATCACATTCAGAAAACGAACCAATGAACAAGGCTATGCTTACTTTCAGCCAGGATCAGGGTAAGCACTTTGAGATAATAATGATAATTGCTGAGAGATATATTGGTAGTGATGGTGATGAATGTTCTCAGCACTGTTAAGGCATGGCTCTTGGCTTAATAATCGGAAAATCAATAAAATATTCATATTAAATTCACCTTTTGTGGTAAAGCAACCAAACTTGGTCAGTAGTGAGAACTAAACAAGACAAACATTTTAAAGTATGTCTGTTGCTATGGAAACGAAGTCACGTGACCATTTGGCGGCCATCTTGGATTTTTTCAAAAAGTCTTGTGGAGAATACCAGAAACAAGTTAAAAAACAACCAAAACGCACATATTTATTTGTAATAATTATATGCACATGAAACTTAGTGGATATTTTGGAAAATTTATCTTCTTAAATTTTTATGATTTTTTTTCATTTTTGGAAAAAACAAAAAAATTCAAATGTAATTTTTAACCTGTGAAATCCACCTTATCCAGTTAGTTCCATGTTAACATCATAATTATAAACATTCATATGCAATTTGGTGGATTTTTTACTTGTTTGTGTATTTCTCCCTGAGACTTCTTTAAAAGATCCAAGATGGCGGCCGTATGATCACGTGACTTGGTTTCCATAGCAACTAGCATATTGAAAATGTTAATCTCGGTGTTATGTTGCTACTTACTAAGTTTTGTTAGTTTAATGTGCAATGATTTTTTTTAAAGATTTTACTTGTTTATTTTCCAACATTAAATGAGGAGCCATGCCTTAACTACGCTGAGTTGATGTTAGTGATGATGATGACAACGATGATCATATTGATGATGATGATGATGACAGATGATTATGATAACATGTGTCTTTGTGACTATGTGATGCAATGCAGTAGTAGTGAGTGGGAGCGTCCATCTCAAGAATAACCACCATGTGGATGAGATGTGTATAATAATTAATGTAGGGGTAGTGAGTGGGAGCGTCCATCTCAAGAATAACCACCATGTGGATGAGATGTGTATAATAATTAATGTAGGGGTAGTGAGTGGGAGCGTCCATCTCAAGAATAACCACCATGTGGATGAGATGTGTATAATAATTAATGTAGGGGTAGTGAGTGGTAGCGTCCATCTCAAGAATAACCACCATGTGGATGAGATGTGTATAATAATTAATGTAGGGGTAGTGAGTGGGAGCGTCCATCTCAAGAATAACCACCATGTGGATGAGATGTGTATAATAATTAATGTAGGGGTAGTGAGTGGGAGCGTCCATCTCAAGAATAACCACCATGTGGATGAGATGTGTATAATAATTAATGTAGGGGTAGTGAGTGGGAGCGTCCATCTCAAGAATAACCACCATGTGGATGAGATGTGTATAATAATTAATGTAGGGGTAGTGAGTGGGAGCGTCCATCTCAAGAATAACCACCATGTGGATGAGATGTGTAAAATATTTATATTTTATATTTATACCATTCAACATTTCATACTACTATGATCTTTTATTCAGATGTTCGTCCTACGTTGGTCGTAGTGGCAGTCGCCAACCCATTAACCTTGCAAGTGGCTGCTGGCATGTTGGTATCGTCGCCCATGAAATCGGTACGTAACCTTCCCCCCCCCCCCTGAATTCAACAAACAAACGGCTTCGTAAAACTGTGGCTGATTACATGAAGCCTGAGTTAGTTATCTGCAGAATTGACATATGTCTGGATCACCAATCTATATTAATCGGTTACCGTTTCACCAAAGGTGGATTACGTTATCCAATGGATTAAAGCTATCCATTGCAAGGGATTCGTATTTGGAGGGGATCAATGCCGTACCGGGTATCGCTGACGATTCAATTCGTCAAAAGTTGAAAAGTGCTTTTTGATCACCTTAGCTGCGACAAACGAGCGTGAGTTTGACAGTTTGACTTAGCTTAAATACCCATATGTAGCAGATATCACTTTAAACGCAATGCGTCCTGGGTGCGACGGATAACGCAATGCGTCCTGGGTGCGACAGATAACGCAATGCGTCCTGGGTGCGACGGATAACGCAATGCGTCCTGGGTGCGACGGATAACGCAATGCGTCCTGGGTGCGACGGATAACGCAATGCGTCCTGGGTGCGACGGATAACGCAATGCGTCCTGGGTGCGACGGATCACAATATTGATCATGCATTTTGTGTTACAACTTCAGGTCACGCTCTTGGCTTCTATCATGAGCAGTCACGCCCTGACCGTGACAACTTCGTGACTATTCAATGGGATAACATTATTGAACGTAGGTGCATGTTAGTTAGTCTTATTGGTTGTCTTTTGTTTTGTTTGTTTGTTTCAATCTTTGACACAGAAAACTAATTCAATGCCTACATATATAATTTTAAGATGCCCGTCTTTGAAACTACCCCCCGTACCCACTAGCCCCTATTTCGTGTTGGTTTGAGAGGCATCCCTGCTTGCCTTGTAAGCTTTTTCACTTTTTTCACTTTGTTGGTTTGTTTGCTTCTTTGTCTTTTCCTTGTTTGCTTGTTTACGTGTTTACTTGTTTGTTAGCGGTTTATTTACATGTCTCTATGGGCTTGTTTACTTATCTCTATAGGTAATAAGTTCAACTTCAATAAATACAACAGAGGTACTATTGATTCCCTTGGAACTCCTTATGACTATGGATCCGTCATGCACTACGGGTCACGTGCCTTCAGTAAGAATGGAAGACCAACGATTGTAGCTAAGCAGTCTGGCGTAAGTATCTAGATTGCACACTCCTGATGTGTTCCATGTTATATATTCAATATGAGCAGAGATCTGTACGAGGATTTACAGGGCCGTAACCAAGGGGAGGGCACAGGGTATACGTGCCCCCCCCCCCCCCAGAAAAGCAACAGGTCCGCTCAAAACTATTATTTATTTATAAAAGCCGTGTGAAAGACCACTGTGAAAAGACAAAGTTCAATGGGTTGCAATAAAGTGTAATAATCACACCGAAAATACAAAAACTAAATTCATTCAAAAGGACTGCGAAGCGCAATAAATTGTTATGCAGGTTTTCACAGGTTTTTGAAAAGCACACCGTCTTTGCCGTGAAAATAATATGGCAGTTAATTAAAAAAGTCTACTAAAAACCCATCAATGACCCAGGGTTTTTTATGTGCACCTCCCCCCCCCCCCCCTGTAAACGGACTGGTTACGGCCCTGATTTAAAACAGCGAGCTGCAAGCTGATAAATGCGCTATTGATTATTTAGCACATCAATCTTTTTCACGTATTTGTTCCATTTTAATCTCAGGTCACCCTTGGACAAAGAAGAGGTCTTAGTGACATTGATGCCAAGCAGATGAACCTTCTCTACAAGGGAGAATGCAGTGGTGGTGGTGGAGGCGGTGGTGGAGGTGGTTGTAAGTAGAAAATAGAGAAGGGAGATGTCTTTAGGCCAGGCTTTCATTTGTAAGCGCACGAATAAGCGCAAGCCAGTGCTGTCTTTACTGTGAAATAGCAAGAAATAAGCATAAGCTAGCGCTAGTGCTGTCTTTACTGTGAAATAGCAAGAAATAAGCATAAGCTCCAGTACAACAAAAACAGAAAGTTTTCTTATGCCTGCGCTTATCCTACTTGTTCATATCGCTTATGGTTGCACATACTTATTTCACAATACAATATGGCCGTACTGTTAGTAATCCATTCACTCCAGAGTGCAAACAATATATCCGTGAAACACTATTTACTATTTAGTACAAAACAGTGATATTTTTAAAATACTTATAAAAGACATTAGAATTAGCATAAAATTGTAGAGTGCACACACTAAAAGTGTGCAACATAAATACCACTAAATAGTGCTATTTGATGCTAATTCTATTGTTTTCTTTTGTTTAATTAGTGCTATTTACTGCGAAATAATGGCAACTGTTACACACATTTAGTGTTTGCACTTTACCATTCAGTATTACTAATCTTTCACGGAATTTTTGTCCACACTCTACTATATGCTGCATGCCAAAATAAACATTATTCTTTTCTAAATTTGACGCCATTTATTTATTTATTTATCTATCTTCACTGTTCCATTTGATTATTTGTTGATGTTTTGATCATCTCGGTGTTTTTTTTTTAGCCTCATGTGCTGACAAAGACAGACGATGTCCCGGATGGACAAGACACTGTGGAAGCAATAGATACGTCCAGTTAAACTGCAAGAAAACTTGTAGAAAATGCTAAACTCAACCCAATAAACTCAACAACTTTTAAAACTTACTACTTACTACTGTACGTATTTGAAAACATAATGTCCGGCAAAAATGATACTCTAACTGGGGGGGGGGGGGGGGGGGGTTGGGGGGGGGGGGGACTCCGGGGTTAAACGATCGGGGATGCTCGTCGGATTTTTTTCAAGAATACCCCTAAATGATACCGGGCGTGGCTTTGCAATTTTTTTAATCTCTAAAATATATTAAAATTATGAGTTTTAGTGCTATCCAACCCCTAAAAGATACAAAAAATTGAGAATTTGGCAAAAAAATTTGGAGCATCCCCTATCGTTTACCCTCGTAGTCCCCCACGATCAATTAGATAACTTAATGACTTTATAATTGCTTCCAGAAATGTAAAATGATGACATTCAGGATTTCCTATTGCATATTTCACAGAAGCTCAATATTCCGTAGCAATTAATTCAGTTCTAAAATAGTTCAATCATTACGTCAGAGCTTGTGACGATTGTCATAGATTCAGCTTCGTCGAAAGTGCGGAACGGTGGGCCATATCTTCATGTCGTCAGAAAACGTATGGAACCACAGTTTGAAATTAAAAAGTGACTGAAGAATGGAATTAATATATAAGGATAGATATCACTAAATAATGAATGAATGAATGAATGTATGAATGAATAAATGAATGAATGAATGAATGAGTGAGTGAGTGAGTGAGTGAGTCAGTGAGTGAGTGAGTGAGTGAGTGAGTGAGTGAGTGAGTGAGTGAGTGAGTGAGTGAGTGAGTGAATGAATGAATGAATGAATGAATGAATGAATGAATGAATGAATGAATGAATGAATGAATGAATGAATGATGAATGAAAGAATGAATTTATTGCTGTGGGGTGTACGCTGCAAATATGTAATATCATGTGCTCCATCAGATCGCAACTGAATGAAGTACTATCCTCCTGAAGTACTTATATCATAAATAGACCATGAAGAATTTACGAATTATGCAAAATAGTATCCAATCATTCATATAAACTTCATTTCTTGTCATATCTATCGTTCATATATATTGTCGTGGTCTTAAAACTGTAGAAAAGATATGGCAATGGAAAAAGAGTGTGCCGGACTAACAGCCAAAATGGACAAATTGTTAAGGTACTTTTCCCTTGTCTCGCATACCATTCTTTGTGTATCGTTCATATCAGAATGCATTTAATCTATTTTGTTTTCAAGAATACAACTTCAGTAACGATTAATGGCTGTTGAATTTATTCTTGATAGATAATTAGCATTTTTGGATCATTGAAATTTAATTTGTAAATGAAATCGAATCAAATGTTTCGGTATCAGTTGCTTTTGTAAAAATCGTTATGAAATAATTAGTTATCATTTGTCGTTATCGACGTTGATCATTTGTGGTTTATATTCCAAAGAGTACTCAACTGGGGATCTTGTAAGAATTAAGATGCCTCCAGTCATTCACTGTATTGTGGTAAAAGCAAATATCCCGATAGGGAGGGGGGTGCGTAGCTATTTTAACCAATTTCCGCCGAAATCAAGTCATGTTTCTATAGAAACGTTTCCTTGAAAGAAATTTGAATATAAATGAATTAACCCCTGTGAAAATATAGTTGCTTTGCAACGCTGGCAAGTTTGCATAGAGTACGTGGACTTTCAGGGAAAAAAAAAGAAAATTGCGGCTCAAAATGAATGGAAACAACTATTTCTATCCAGAAAGGTAGGTTATGGGTTGTTGGTTGTACACGTAAGAACGTAAGTGTTTTACGCATTTAGATACGTATTCGTGCGTGAAATAGTATTGAAGGATTTGCTTCAGCTGAATGAAAATTGAAGAGGGAAAAATTTGAATATCGACGAGTACCTTAAACTAAATTTTCTATTCATACATATCTGTTTGCGTGATTTCATCTGAACAATTTTATACATATGACACAATTTTTGGTATTTTCGACTTCAGGTTTATACTAACAACCGAATATTACCCACCAATCCCAAGATCTAGTTCATTGGAATAAATTGCTTTAATTGTTTCTGACGTAGTTGGTTTGATCTTGTATAAAATCACTGACAACCTTTTTACAGAAGTGATTTGTCATTTTGCGGCTTCACATGAAATTCTTTCCTTATCACGTGAAGAACCGCAGGTCTGAGCAAGCATTTTGATCTGAAATGCACGCATTCTTCCAGTAATTCATCTAGCATCAACTTAACAAATTGATTCCATGATCATGTAATAGAAATCTGGTAAAAAAGAGAATGAAAAATTGAAAAAAACTAGAATTGTGTAAAAATGATGTCCTGTTTAATCATGTTGGCTATTTTCTCTGTATGTTGAGTTAACATTGACAGATTAACCATTGTATTATGTAATATTATACACAGTTAAAGCTGTATTTGCATCCCGAATTTTATTTAAAAAAATCATTTTACCAACTGAGAGGATAGATGATTTTTATTGTTATTCTATTATTTTATTTTCATCTCATTAGTTATCCTGTTCTGTTTATCTTTTTTTTCAATCTTATATTGCCATTTTGTTTGTGGTATATCTTTTTTATTCGGATTACATTTTTAAAGAAAAGAACGAAAGAAAACGAGAATTATTGACTCACCCCTCCCCACTAAATGATACTAGTTAGCCACGTGGACCCGGATGTCAGGGAGAAGTTGATCTTTGATCGAAAACTATACAAACTTCACCTCAAAAATTACAACTGCTTTTGCCTTGTAGATGTCCTTCTAAAATGGATTTAGACAAACTAAAACGAGACCTAAAAGAACATGGACAAGAACATTTGCTTAAATTTTGGGACCAGCTAAACGAAACAGAGCAAAATAAACTCTACAAGGATATACGAAGCATTGACTTGGCCAAGACGAACCGTTCGTTCAAAACAACTGTCGAACAAGCAGAGACCCACAAAGGCGAGAAGAAAGACGAAAGAATTATACCTATTCCTCCAGAACAAATAGGAAGTATTCCTAAAGCTGGTAGCAACTTTAAAGTATGGGAAGATAGAGGTTTTCAGGAGATTTCTGAAGGCAAAGTAGCTGTCTTGCTTTTGGCTGGAGGACAAGGTACACGGCTCGGAGTGTCTTACCCTAAAGGCATGTACAATGTCGGTTTACCATCAGGAAAAACGCTGTATCAACTACAAGCTGAAAGAATCCTCAAGCTACAGCAACTTGCGCTTAAGAGAAGTGGAAAAACATGCAAAATTCCCTGGTAAGTGTTGATAAAAATTGAGAAATATTATGAGTTCAGGCTTTTATAAATAAACCTCGATCCAGGATTCCAGTAAATTGCGTGACGAAATGTTGTTCAAAAATGTACATCTGTCACACTTCATTGGCTGATATCACTTCAAATTTGCTCATCTATTCAACACTATTTTTGTACATTTGAAAACTAACATCTTAGTTCGCAGAAATCTGCAGACGTTTTTTAATTTAGAGTACCTGCTTAAGTTTATTATAATTTACCTGCATTGACGAAAGTATTTCCCGGGAAAACAAAATATTTTTTCGTTTTTATATTTCTGAAAAAATAGCAATTTTTACAATCGGTGTGGCTCAATGAGGTTGTACTACCCGAAAAGTACTGAAATTTATTATGAAGTTCCATTTTAAAATGTTTAAAAGCAACACACAATAAATCGTTTAAACAATTTCAGCGAAATAAGATTCATGAATTCATAGTTTGTGTTTTAATTATCATAATAAAGAAATTGCCGAGAAAGTGTTCCCTAAAGAATAGGATCATTTAGAAAACTGGATTCTCTACTTGCAAAATATGTTTTACATTGCAATGCTTAAAGCTATGACCACAGACAGTGTTTAGTCATCAATAAGTGCTAGAACATCTTGGTCCAGCAAGTTGTTCAATAGAATGAGAAGTGCTAATCCAGGGTTACTCTAAGAGTCTTTGAGAAATACCTATTCTTCGTTTTCGAGTGACGTCATCAAAAGTATGACAAATTCATTTTTAATCAAATTGAAACATACCCGCTATATGTTATAGCTAACGATTATTAAAATACTTTGTAGAAATATGGGTCCAAAAATGTTGTTCATTTGCGAGATATCGCGTAATTCGGATCGAAGGATAAATATCGCGATAAATTCATCTTAGTTATTAGACATTGTCTTAAATAGACTCCTGGAGATTCAGTTTAACTACACAATTCAACAGCCTGATCTAAAATACTGAATTAATATATATATTAATATTAATATTATATTTATAGTCATTATGTTTATTGTACACTTACAAAACCAATGAGCTGTCATTAGGGACGGGCCATTAGATATTTGAGGGGGGGTTGGGCAAATTTTTTTTTTTTTTCAGGCTATTTTTTTCACATGTGATGGTTGTACAGGATATCTTCTTCCTCCCTGCACAATATTTTTGGGGGTATTTACCTTACCCCCCCTCAAATATCTAATGGTCCATTCCTTAAAGAAATAAAGCATAAATCTCATGTCAATATATCTTCTGTTCACAGGTATTGTATGACAAGTGAAACAACAAAAGAAAGCACTGAGAAATTCTTTGCAGATCACAACTACTTTGGTCTTGACAAGGAAGATTTCATCCTCTTTGAACAGAACACTATACCATGCTTGACATTTGAAGGGAAAATTATCTTGGACAGTCCAGGAAAAGTGGCCAGAGCCCCAGATGGTAATGGGGGACTATACGCTGCCCTGGCAGCACACAAGATACTTGAAGACATGGAGAAGAGAGGAATTGAATACATTCATGCTTATTGTGTTGATAACATTCTTGTGAGATTGGCAGATCCAGCGTTTATTGGATTCTGTGCAGAAAGATCTGCTGAATGTGGTGCAAAGGTAAAATGTTACAAAACAAAAAAATAAAAAAATAAATAAATAAAATAAAACAATGGATTACATATTTAATTGAATACTATATTGTAATATGTTGTAAAATGCATTATGACATTTGGTGGAATGCACAATATATATTATACACTACTATACATTACAGATTTTTAAGTTTATATATCATTATTATTACATATTTGAGGACTATAATCATGACATACTTTAGTTTTTGTTCACTAAAGGATCAAGGTAGTTTCAAATCCCTAAGACTAATATCCAAGATATCAATCAGGTCTAATATATTAATCTATGGTATACACCTGTTAAAGAACATTGTTGGAGAAAATGCTGAATTTCCAATGCTGGTTGTCAATTTTTCACAGTTGAAACAAAATACAAGACACCAAAACATGGCAATTTAACTATTATAAAATTTAAAAAGTAAAGAAAAACAATTGACAGTTGAAATGAATTTATTTTGATATATTTACCATTTGAATAGATCAATTAGCGGCATTCACCATTCTCTTCAAAAATGTTTTTTTAAAAGGGGTGTTTTTCTTATATAGTAAGAGTCTTGTTGTTATTTTTGTATCAGGTTGTAGAGAAAAATGCACCAACAGAGGCTGTTGGCGTCATCTGTATGTGTGATGGGAAATACGAAGTAAGCTAAAATTGAAATTCATTCATTTATTATGAATTATGGATATAGTGTGTGACAATTATTTCTTACTTCACACTATCATAATAAATATTGTAGTTGATATATTAAAGGAGGGCCTACAATGATGGTGACAATAATGTTGATAGTGATAATAATGATGACACTGACAATGATGGTTATGATGACAATGATGACGAGTGGTTTTTATGATGATTATAATGATGGTGATGATGACGATGATGATGACTGGTGTTGATGATGACAATGATGTTGATGATGACAATGATGACGACAGTGGTGTTGATGATGACAGCAATAATAATGCTGACAATGGTGTTGATGATGATAATGATGACAACTATGATGATTTCAGCACAGACAATAAACTCACACAGTTTGTGTGTGTTTTTTTATAGGTTGTAGAATACAGCGAGATTTCCCAAGCAGCTTCTGAGAGACGGGATCCCAATGGAAAACTGACATTTAGAGAAGGAAATATTGCCAATCATTTCTTTGCTTTGAGTTTTCTAAAGACATTTTGTAGGTATATCACATGAGTGTTTTGACAACGTTTAAATATTATTGGTAGTGGCCATTTATAGCTGGTATGGTGTGATAGAGATTTTGTTGAAAATTATTCTCTGGAGAGAAATAATTGAACAATACTGTTTGTGGAGTGGCCATGTTGCAATAATGCAAAGGACTGTGAAGTGAACAGTGCTTGTCAGCAAAAGGCTTTAACAATCAAATATTAAATATTTGAGACATTATATTGCGTTTTCCATATTGCAGAGAACGAGAAGATGAACTTCCATTCCATATAGCAAAGAAGAAAATTCCCCATGTTGATGATGATGGAAATAGGTATGATGACAAAATCAAATCATGTAGTTTTGCTTCACTTGTTTGTTCATCTATAGTGTGAGATGGAAAGGTGCTACCAGGGATGACGCATTTTCATTTTCTATTTAAATCTGTTAACCAATCAGCATTAAGATACAGTGCAAATTTTAAGCTGATTGGTTAAAAGATCAATGAAGCCAAATAAAGTGAATGCACATTCTTTCTACCCACATGACATATTTTATTCTGGGTTTTTAAGGGTTCGGCAATTTGAAATTTTGGGAGAAGAAGTTGTGTGATTTTAAAAAGATATCATGCCAGCTTGACAAGATCTTTGTTGGAACAGGAAGGACATAAGAGAATGTTGTAGAAAAAATCTTCAAGAAAATATCTTGCACACCAGGCTAATGGAAAAAAATTCTGGCACAAGAGAAACTACTCATACATCTCCAAATTCAAATGTTTGATCCTCTGCAATGAGTTCTCATAGTGTGCATTGCACAGTCTGTTACCATAGCTAGTCCACTGCATACTATAGCTGCTTTAAATTTCATGTTTTCTTTGTTTTTGTATTTCCTCTTTACTCCAGAATAAAGCCTACAACTCCAAATGGAATAAAGCTGGAAAAGTTTGTCTTTGATATTTTCCAATTTACTGAGTAAGTAGCCATTAAGTAACTATCATGATTTATACATGAAAGGGTGTCATCAAAAAAATGAGTGTCCAAACATATCTATAGTTAAGAGTGAGTGGTTAATGGTATCTTGTATCTTGCAAATTTTTGACCTGATCTCAATTTATCTTAGAGGTAAGTCTCCAATTGTTGTGAGTTATTTTCGGACTGTGATTTGTGCAATTCAGCCAAGCATTGGCTATCCTTTCCCCTGGGGTAAACAACCAGGGATGTCTGGCGTATCTTTGAGAGATAAAAAACAACAATTTGGTCACTTTTAGGGGTTAAAATATGAGATTTGCCATATCCTCACTATTTTGTATCTTTTAGATGTATTTTTGAAAAATTCTAACAGGCATCCCCCATCATTTATGCCCGGGATCCCCCGACCCCAGAGCTACTTCCAACCTAGAATATCTTGACATTCACAACATCATTTTGTTTGGTAGGAAATTAGCTGTATTAGAAGTAGTTAGAGAGGATGAGTTCTCACCACTGAAGAATGCTGGTGATGGCAAAGACAGTCCTGTATCTGCTAGACAAGCGTTGCTTAATCTTCACTATAGACAAGTTGTTAGTGCTGGAGGGAAATTCCAGAACAGTGATGGCAAGATACTACCTACTTCTCTACCACCGTAAGTATGATTGGGATTAATAGTGACGTTTCATAACAACACTAACAACTACAGATTTGACTGCATGTAAATAAATTTTCCCTGAGGATGGGTTTGAAACCTTAAAGAGTTTATTTAGAATTTACCCACTGGATAGCAATTTATTAGGTGGATAGCACTATTCAGGCTTCGTGCAACCGGCCCCAGAGCTCTAAACATGACCCTCCAAATTTGTTGCTTGTCAACAGTCAAATTAGATTTTGAAAGGACACCTAATTAAATGGCCATTAAAAAACGTATCTTGTGGACCAATCAAAAATGTATTTGAAAGGTCATCTGGAGATGTGTATGTCCAGTGGGTATATAAATTGAGCAACAGAAGAGAATCCAGAATTGAGATTATGTTATAGTAATAGTCCTCAGCCATTTGTCATCTCTAACAATAAAGGAGGTCAAATACTATGATAATGCAATTTTACACTTAAAAATACATGGTACTGTGATCTAGTCTTTGTCTGGCACAATTTCTCATTTGTTGCTGAACTTATTGGTAATGCATTTGACATACCCATTCAATTGATTAATATCATTTCATTGTACTTGTCAGGGATGAGAAAGTTTCAGTGGTCTGTGAGGTTTCTCCTCTTCTATCATACAGGGGCGAGGTAAAAACAAACATGATGGTGATCATGACGATGGTGATGATAGTGATGGTGATGATGATGAAGATGGTGATGATGTAGGTGGTGGTGAAGATAGTTATGATGGTGGTGATAATGATGATGGTGGTGATAATAGTGATGATGATGATGATGATAGTGATGATGAAGATAGTTATGATGGTGGTGATAATGATGATGGTGGTGATAATAGTGATGATGATGAAGATGGTGATAGTGATGGTGATGGTAATGATGATGATGCAGGGGCGGATCCAGGATTTTGCAAAGGGGGGTGGCTAAATCTAAAAATATCAATATGATAGCCTACAGACAATTCAACTATTTAGGTCCATGTAAAATTATTGTTGAATTCCTGTAAGATACAAAGAGGATACAAGTACATGCACACCAACTTTTACGAACTGGCAGTTACTTGTCACGTTATATCACCTAAGATTCAGATAAAAAACAGATGGATTTTCAGACCTAATAGTACTCAAGTAGATGGAAGGTAGATGTAAATGTGTTGCATAACATACCATAAATATACCTCAGTGCAAAACTTACAATATTACATATACAGTAGCGAGAGTGCCATCATTTTCCTGGGGTGGATCTTTATGAACGCTTCGCACACCTGTTCTCTGGAAATGGGAATGGCATACCCATGCATGGCAATGACGGCTAAGTCAGATAGTCTTTGTGTTGTCATTGTGCTTCTTAGCCATGTGTGTAATCGCCTTACACAGGAGAATGAGCGTTCAGCTTCTGTGCTGCCAATGGGCAAGACAGCAAGAATCTTCAACAGTTCTCTGATGTTAGGAAAGAACATGGTATCTGCATGCTTTGACAAAAGGGATATCACCAATGTTTCTTCTTTGACTTGTTTGCAGTGATGGGCCCAGCGAGACAGCTCACTTTCAAAGGCGGATGCAATTGGCAGCAAGTGATTCCACTTCTCTTCTAGGACGTTGGCAAGCTCGTGCATGTCTTCTGATGACTTTGTGATGATTACTTGGGGGATAAGAGCACATAGCTCATAATGCGCTCGCTTTTCCTTACTAAAGCGGCATTTTATTTCTGAGCAAACTATGTTGAGAAATGGTATTGCCACAGTCCTCTTCCAGTACTCTGCAACTGACTCTGCAGGTGTATTATCTCGATTGCGCTGTCTACTGCAGACACGCGGTCGTGCTTCGATGCATTGCACCAGTTCAGCAATTCTCAACACTTTTGCGTACATGCATGAAAACCACTCATCGATGTCAGTGCGCATATCATTGTAGAAGCTTAAGATTTCTTCGATCTTTTTAAATGCAAAGTGTACGTCAACAAGTTGGCCTTGTAATGCAGAAACGAGTGGTCGAATTGGTTCGAGTATTTCCTTTGCGCAAACAAAGTTAAAAATATGTCCAAATGTTGTCATTGTATGTCAAAGTCCATTCGCCTTACTCTTTGTCTCTGTATCCCAGTTCCATTCTGCTTCTTCATTATCAGGATAAAAGCGCTCGTCATTTGTTGGCTCACAGATTTCATTGAGGGTTATGACGACGTATTCGTAGAGATCAAATAGTGTTTCAAAGGTCGAGTGTCTTTCAACCCATCGAGTCTTGCACAGATTCTTTAACTTTCGTTTCTTGCTCTCTGGAGAAAGAACCTCAATTATGATGTTCAAGAAACTCTGTCTTTTCGGAGAATTGTCATAGAAACTATACAACTCGCGGCAAGAGTCCATCATATTCTGAATTGTTTGGATCTTGCAGGCATGACAGATAACAAGATTTAGAGAGTGCAGACAGAAACCTTGATACTCTGCGTCTGGTGCATACTTTGATATTTCTGCCTGCACTCCCTTCTTGTCGGAGCTCATCGATGCAGTTGTATCATATACCTGACCACAACAATTTTCAATGTTGATCTTCTGGCCTTCTAAACTGTTGCGTATGGTGGTCGCTATTACAGCACCAGTGGTCATTAGGCTTACAATTAAGCTATATCAATTCAACAATATGCATTTGTTTGGACTAATTTAATATTTTCAGTCCCGTTCAGAAGTATCGTTTCTTTTATTTTCTTTAAAAAAAATATATATATATACTTCCGTTTAAAATAGGGGGGTGGCTAGCCACCCAATCCACCCCCTGGATCCGCCCCTGTGATGATAGTGATGGTGATGAAGATGGTGATGGTGATGATGAAGATAGTTGATGATGGTGATGATGATGATAATATTGATGGTGATGGGTATGTTTATAATGATAGTGATGATGGTATATTGGTAATAAGGTTGATATTGATAATTATAAAAAAATCATCTCCATTCTCCCATAGGGACTGGAAGAAGTCGTCAAAGGCAAAATCTTTATGGCATCTGATGAAATACATCTGAAGGCCCCTTCAGAAGAGGACAGTGGAGAACCACAAACAAAGAAAATCAAGGGAGATTAACCTAAACCATCAATAATTAAAATTCTAGAATCACTTCTGGAAAATGACCAAAGTGGCCACTTTGTGGCTGAAAGGGTTACAATCTGAATTTGTCATATTTTTTGTCATATGTTAACATCTCAGCAACAATTATAAAGATTGATTTCATAAACCGAATTGGAACATGGCAGAGCATCTCAAAACAAGGCTAGTCAGTCATCTAGGTGAGCAGACGTTCATCCTTGGGCTTTCTTTTTGTTGAAAAATGGAACAAAACTTGTGGAAGTTTCACTCTAACCAAAGTTAAACTACAATATAAGGATCAACACAAAACACTGTTGATGTGTAACGACTGGCTAGCCTTGATTCTGGGATCTTGCACCATTCCTAACTGCACTGCCTGCCTTGATTGGATGTATAATATTTAGGCAGTTTGGACTCAAAGAGTCTCTAAATCACACGGTTATCACTAAAATATTAACTGGGCATCTGTATCAGGATGGGCAAAATTTTGGTAAAATTGAACATATCAAATCAAAATTAATTAACATCAATTTGCAAACGGCACAATTCATATTCTATTTATATACAGAAATGTATAGTCTACATAGTTAGTATTCATTTTCAATAATTAACTAGATTTTTTGAATGACAATATTGGCCTAAAATTGCTGATTTTGTGTATTGGTTTGTCAATGATATTTAATTGTCAAATAAGTAAAAAAAAAAGATCTAAATTGTCTGAATAAATAAATTTTCATCTAATGTACTGATATTTGTTGTTTAGAGTCTTATATAATAAGAAGGTTAATCAGTGGATCCCTGAGATTCAAAGACGTTTCTCCTGTCTTGCAGTTCAAAAGATCTCTAAGCTTTCATGGCCAAAAACCTTAAAACTATCAGAGATGAAAACTCTGATAAAATAATTACTTACAAACTCAGAAAGACTGGCACATTACCCTACTTCTTTCTGATAAAAATGCTGTTGGAGGAGAGAGGATAAAATGTTGAGACAGTTAGGCATGGTTTAAGAACAAACAAATTTACACTTCCCTTTCAAATAGCATGTTTATTTTTTACATAAACGAATCATAATTTGACAACAACAAACAAAGCAATATGACTTGACTTTAAAATGATTATTATCTAAAGCTCAGAAATTGACCTTTGTTTTTTATAATAGTGACTTGCTATTAGATTTGACTGTTGGTTTTAATGGCCCCTGGTACGGACATTGTGGCTCCATTCAACAAACCCCGTAACACGTCTGCAATTGAGAACAATGTTTTTTTTCTGTGTTACACAATTTATGCTCACAAGTGAGGTTACAATAACAGAAAAACAAAGGACAGTATTGTCTTTTGAAAATGACTTGCTATATTGTGACCTCACTTTTGTAGCATAAATGATATTACAGAGAGATGAGCCAGACTACTGTTATGAGTGAAAAATACATCTTAACCAAGACTCAAACCAGTATTGTGGAAACTACACATACAAAAAATAATACATTGTGTATACAAGAATGATTTTCATGATTGTAAAGTAATTTATGAATTGCCTGAAAAACAATGACAACTTCTGATTCACAACAGTGAATAATGACTCCTTCACAAATAGCTAGGAGTTGTGCTCTGAGCAGTAGAAAACTACTGAAGATATTTTGCATGTACTTCATTCTACTGTGGGTATATTTTGTGTTTGCAGTAAGAAAAAAAACTTCAAATACCCAGTGCAAGGAAGCTAAACAGATCTTTGCCTCAATTTGCTCAAGATAACCACTAGAATTAAGACAAGCCTATTGATATGTGATTGTCCAAGTAATACTGAAAGGTTTAAAGCAATGGTGTTCAATAACAATATCAGAATTTCTTTTCACAATACCACTGGCACTATACTTGACTGTCAGCTTTTATGCACAACATACACTGTTTCAATGGCAAAAAGCTTGTTTTAGAGCGGTTCTCAAAAACCTGTGACATGCACTTTTAACGTATTTCATGTTTGTCATACTTCACTTCTTTTCTTTGTTCTCATTTTCCTTAATGCATTGTACGTATAACAACATAATTACATTGTCTTTGTATTTCTCCAAATACATGTCTATTGCATTGTGGTTTTCACACTTTGCTTCATGGGTTTTTGAAAACCACTCTATGACATTTTTTAGAGGATAAGCGCTTTCCTCCTTTATACCCTAACAAAAATGACAAGATTAGTCTATAAAAAGCATTTATTCCTCGGCATCGGGTGCATGATTAGTATCCTCTTGTGGTTTTTCAGTTGTTTTTTCATAGCTTTTCATGGCGTGTTCTGTTGATGTTGGTAACTTTTTTCTTAGTTCACCTTTTCTCCAAAGGATGATTTCCTATCAAACAAACAAACAAACATATTCATGTCCCTGCATCTCAAGAGTAAAAGAGATGATGAAAACGTGTTCTTGCATTTCACCATCATTAACAATGGACCATTTAAATTATTATGAATTGATCATTCAAATCTGTACTAATTTTTTGGAAAATATTGTATGACCAACGTGGCTAGTTAAAAGCTGTTCCGACGTACTGACGCCTGTCATCACTCAAATGTTAAATCTCTCACTGCTGGAAGGCCATGTACCTACATCTTGGAAAAATGCTGTAGTTAAGCCAATGCTTAAAAAATCAGGGATTGAACCTATCTTAAAGAACTATAGACCGGTTAGCAACTTGCCATTTGTTGCTAAAGCTACAGAGAAAGCTGTCATCAACCAGTTGATGGAATACTGTACTATTAATCATCTTCTACCCGACAACCAATCATCGTACAGGAAATATCACTCTACAGAAACAGCACTTGTTAAGGTCCATAATGACATACTTACCAGCATGGATAGACAGGAAATTACTTTCCTTATACTACTAGACCTTAGTGCTGCCTTTGATACCATCGATCACAGTCTAATGTTAGACATCTTAAAAAACGACTTTGGCATAGCTGGCGTGGTCAAGAAGTGGTTTGAATCCTACTTAGTTTCGAGACAGCAAAGGATTCTGATTAAGCAACATTTGTCTGACTATTTCCAGCTAGCATCCGGATTACCTCAGGGAAGTTGTCTTGGACCTGTTCTGTTCCTAATTTATGCCTCAGGACTTTTCAAAGTGGCTGCTAAACACCTAACGAATATTCAAACATACGCCGACGATACCCAGTTATATTTGTCATTTAAGCCCACCTCGCAACAGAATGCTGTTAACACTATCGAAGAGTGTATAGCTGATATACGTACCTGGATGGTGTCTAATCGTCTTCTGATTAATGACTCAAAAACCGAATTTCTAATAATTGGATCTCGTCAACAACTAGCTAAGATCAACGTTGAAGGTGTTACTGTAGGTGATGCTATGATTACACCTGTAGCCTCTGTGAGAAACCTTGGCGTATGGTTCGACCAACATATGACGATGAATGATCACATTGGTAAGGTTTGTAGTAAGGCATTTTACAGTTTGTACAATCTCAGACAGATTAGGAAATATTTAACAGATGATACCTGTAAGATCCTGGTACATGCTCTCGTGACGTGTCACTTAGACTACTGTAATGCCTTACTGCATGACATCCCACAGTATCAACAACAACGACTGCAGAAAATTCTAAATGCATCTGCTCGTTTGGTTTGTCGCCTACCGAAGTACTGTCATATATCTCCAGTGCTTAAAGATCTCCACTGGCTGCCTATTAAATATCGAATAATCTTCAAGATCATTCTACTAGTGTTTAAAGTACTACATGGTATGGCACCCTTGTATCTGAAAGACCTGATAAACGTGAAACCGGAGGGACGCTACCGCCTCAGAAATGATGATCAGCTGGTGGTCCCAAGAACTAGATGTAAAACGTTTGGAGACAGAGCATTTTCAAAATCAGGACCAGTGTTATGGAACAGTTTGCCGGCAAATATTAGGAAAATTATTGACATAGAAAAATTTAAAAAAGAATTAAAGACCTTCCTTTTCAAACTGGCCTATAAATAGGAACTATGAAATATATAAAGATACTATGTATAAACATAACGTTAACAACTTTTGATATAATTTATAGATACATGAATTTTTATTTTCTCTTCAAGTAACTCAGTTTTTATAATATATGATTTTATTGTAATATAGATAATATTATAATTTTTATTTTCTCTTCAAGTAATTCAGTTTTTTATAATATATGATTTTATTGTAATATAGATAATATTATAATTTTATTTAATTCATCAATTTATTGTAAACAGCGCCGTCGAGTATTTATAGTGAGGGCGCTATAAAAATCATATTTATTATTATTACAATGTTATCCCAATGCCCAGCCAATCAGATTGATATGACTGGTTAATCTGGGATACAGATGTGCCATACTAGCAGCAGTGTGTGGGTACCTGTTGTTTAAAGTATCGTCTCTCTTCTTCATCAACAAGAACTAAATTCAAGAAATATCTGACTGAGAACTTCTTGTTGACGTCCTTGAAGGTTGGTGTTAGCTCATAACCAGCCAGGAACAGTCGAATTGGAATAGACTCTCCTAGAATGAAACAACAATGATGCAATCAATCAAATGTGATAAATTAACCCTTTGCAGTATTGATAGGTAAACTGTTATTGACAAATTGACATTACCTCTAACAGGAGCTCCGTCCATAATTTCATATTTTGCAATTGTTTCATTTTCATTATACGTATTTGGACCTACAACAATAAAGATATGAATGGATGAATAAAGCAACACAATTATCAAAATGATTGGTATAAAAAGAAATGAAATTATGAAACATAAATAACAAATCAAATAAAAAATATCATCATTTTGACTCCATATAGCTTATATATATATATACTATTAGTTTATATTATTGTTGGATGAAGCTTTGATGATATCCGTAATTATCAATGCCAAGGTGAGTGTTCTTGGCCAAAAAATATAAAGAGTGTATTGAATAATACACAAATAACTAATATGCAATAAAATCAAATACCGGGATGCTAATGTTCAGAAATATCTGTAGGCTCTCAATCAATGAGATGAAAGATAATGAGTACAATGTATAATTTATCATTAGCCTTATTGTACCTGTGCCTGTCGTCTCTCGTTTGATAATTGCAAGTTCCATGTGTTTGATCTTGATACGGACAAGTAGAAAGTAAATCTTGCCAACAATGGCATCTTTCAGGTGATATCTGATAAAGAAAAAATATATCTTTGAATAGAACATGTTTGTCTTTGTAGATGAAATTAAGAAAATAGATCAAGTGGATGAAATGAAAAAATGGAAATGCAGCTGAATTGTGAAGTGTACGGCAACCGTGAACATCCCAGAGCGATATTTTTCTCTATAAATAAGTTGGGTACTTACTTGGATTTATTGTACTCAAATTCAATATGTAAACAATCCTCTATTCCCACTTCCATCTTGATACTGAAAGAAATACAATTACATGATTGTATGGTCAATTGACAATATTGAAAAAAGAAGAACTTACATGTATTGAAGTATTGATGACAAAATAATACAAGTACAAAATGATACAAATTCAATTCATAAACAATGACAGTGATGATAAAAATGCTGATGACAACAGTGATGATGATAGTGATTGTGTTGATGATGATGGTCTGTTCATTTCTACCTTGTATTCATTTCAGGGTATGTTGATAGCGTGTGTACTGCTATATCCATTTCCTTAGTAACATCTGACAGTCTCCGTACTATTGTAACCCTTAAGAAGTACCTATAATAATCAAATGATATAATAGTAAATATTGGAAATGAAACCAAAATATTATCAAGTGTTTTGGAATCATTTATTAAATAATATTTTGTCTTTGTCTTTGTTTTCTGCATATTCTAGTGCTTATGCGATAATGATGACCAGTTATGAGAGTTCTGCCATACCTGAGTCTCACATTAGCACCTGTGTAAGTCTCATAAGGTTTCTCTACGTTAACAAATTCAAAGTCATATGATTCGCTTTGTGTGAGTTCTCCAGGTCGGGCCAGCTCTCTAACAAGAGAGGTAAACTCATGGTGATTTCCACGGTCATAAAACAACTCTACAGACAAACAAAACAACACAATTACACAAAAAATACTTTAAATAACGGCAGAAAAATCAACAATATTGTAATTAGCATTTCAGAGAATTTCATAAACAGATTACTAAAGTGAACATTGTACCACTTAAATCTGTACTTCTGAAAAAGATTGCGTGACAGATACATATCAAAGGTGAGCCAGTTCAGCATTTTCTGGAAAGTGTTTGATTGTATAAGCTTTGATATATATCTGTCACAATCCCAAATGTACAAAATGGCAAAGTTTAGATTAATATCGGGCAGTATGTGGTGCTTTTTCTATGGACTGAACTCCATGTACTTTGCTAGTGAAATCTGATTGCACAGCCTGACTCAATTCTAGAATATCTATGCATGTAAAGGACGATTACCGTTACTCAAGTGACTTACCAATTTGCCCTACAAATTCTATCTTGATTCCCTGATGTTCCAGCTTTTTGCCAGGATTCTTGAGGTTAACATTGACCTTTGATATAAGCAAGCAAGATACAGTATATAGGCAAAGCTTGTTATACTAGAAAACTATAAATGTGAATGATATACAATACTGGTTAATAATAAACACTAACACAGCTCAACTATAGCTTCATAACAGTGACAGTTTGGTCTGAATATACTGTAAGATAAAATGAATTTCTTTACAAAGTATAGAGAATTACAACAAAATACATATGCACTACATTACACTGTGGTGTTTTATATTGTATTACAGTTATTATAGAACAATAAAGGTCAGATGTTTTGGTTTTCTGGGGTTGAATGATTAAAACATTAGTATACTCACGATAAATTAAATATGAAGCAAGAAAATCCTACATATCTAAGACTGAAATATTAAATAAGTGAAAATCTAAATGAAGGAACACTTGCGAAAACAATATTAGGACCTGTGTCAAATATTATTTGTAATTTGACAAAAATGTTCAAACGATAAGAAGTACCATTTCTGTCAAAACTATCAATCGATAATAGTGTTTTCGTTAAAACACTTTTCAGAAAAAAAGAGGAAATCACATCTTCTTCATGTGAGTTTTGAAGTGTTAGAATAATTCAAAGCTGAAATGAACCTTCAAAGTTTACGAACCATGAAAGGCTGCTGCTTAACATTCTCTACAAAATGTGAAGTTTATAAGAGCTTGAATCATCATACTTCTTGGTATGATTTGATGTGTTTGCATTAGAGAATGTTGGAGTTAGTTTCGTAAATGTTTTTAGGGGGTTATCAAATTGCACTGGATTTCAAATCAGTCGGAAATAAACCTATGAAAACGACCATACACTACTAAACATTTTCAACATTCGATAATATAACAACAGCTTTGTTATTGAAGTTTTAAGTGGTAATATAACAGTTTTGGTACCTTTCCCGTCACACTTTCTCCGTCGTAAAACAAGTACAATCGCTCCTTCTTGCCATCCTCATTTTTGATGTCAACTTGTTTGCGTTTATCAGCACCATTCAAAACGAGCTCGATTTCTGCAGACTGTCCAAACCCGAAGAAGCTCTAAGGAGAATAAGAAGGTTTGATCAGTTATTTGAGATGTACAAAAAACGTGCAAAAGAACGAGTGATCGCCGTACCATTCTGATTGATCGTACTGCAAGATGGCCACCGCTACTTCCTGCGCGGTTTTCTTTCGTAGATCGCGGGCTCAGTTTGAATGAATTCTCAATCTAGATCAGACCCACCCCATTGTGATACTTAGATTGGCAGCAGAATAACTCAGTTTCCACTCCTATCTTTTTCAATTCGCTCTTTCTTTTCATCCTTTTTTTAATTTGTTTTTTTCTCTTTTGAGTAAAAAGATTAACAATGATTCAATGAGAAAATGAATGAGTGAAAAAGTGAACACAATGACTGAAAGCATGAATGAATAGATGGGAATGAACTGAATAAATGCATGGTTCACTTGGATAGATTAGAGTGCAAAGCAAGATCAGCAATAATGTATTTGTATGCAGTGATTTAGGTGTCTCCCCTCCGCCCACACTAATGTTGGTCAGAGCCAACTGTCCCCATCAAATGCCACAGAATGTTGTGGAGTGCATGCACTAAAAGTGTGCAACATAAATACCACTAAATAGTGCTATTTTATGCTAATTCTATTGTTTTCTTTTGTTTAATTAGTGCTATTTACTATTAAATAGTGGCAACTTTTAGTGTGTGCACTCTACTGCAGTACTGCTCTTCTTGTTAGTAAGAAAACCAGTAAAGATATGTGTGTTTTTGGTTGGAGCAAACATCTCCTACCACCCTTCCAAACATTTTTATTTTCAATGATTAACAACAGGCATAAACAAAAAACAATATTTTAATGTAATATCTTTTGTTTCCCAAATCATTCCTGACATTTCATAATTAAACCATACACGACCATAACATTAAAAATATAACTCTTCTTGGTAATAATTTTGTAAGAAATATATTAAATCTTGTTGAAAATTTTTGAATAAAAAATCTATAATAAAATCTATAAGAATGATTAAAATTTAACATGGTTTTCCATTCCAACTTAAACACTCCAATGCTTATCACCATTTGATGCTTTTGTCAATAAAAACAAACATCACTGAATTACTTTTGAACTCTGTCCAAACAATTGCGGACTCACACTGATGTTTGTACAAAGTTAACTGTGATGAATCTAGCCTGTGTAGCTGGTGGTCTGCAAGCCCACATCTTTGATATTTTAGTCCGACGTGTTAACTACTACACCACAAGGTGAATCTTGATTCATTAGTTTTCATGAAGATGATAATCAGAGTTTAGGTTGATCTAGCCTCCTCCACAGGCATCTTTTTAGCGTTTTCCTTTCTAGTTTCTTGGATGGGCTTCCTTTTTTGCAATTGACCGTTGGGGATTATGGGATTACCTCGAGAAAGAGGAAAGGGAAGGAGACCCTTCTCTTTTTCCCTTGGGCACCAGGTCTCTCAGTCGAGAGAGCAACAAAGGAATCCTGAACAAGTAGAAAAGGCATGAAGGGCTGAAAAAGGGTTGCCTGCGGAGGAGGTTAAGGTTGATCAAGGGTGAACAACTTTCGGAACACTGCTAATAATCATTATCAATGTGTCTTTGTGAACCCCCTCTCTCCCTGATAAGCCAGTAGCTAATAAAATAATGCTCTCCCTGATAAGCCAGTAGCTAATAAATGCTCTCATTGAACTCAAAGAGAAACTGTGTCTGATGATGTTTCATCTTGCAACCAGTCATTTGATGGAAACACATTCTTATTATCTAAATCTCCTTTAAGCTTCTCTAAGTGCTTTGCCTTGGATTCCAATGTACTCGTTGCATGGAGGTACACCTTCCTGATGAGTGTCCTGAAATGTTGACTCTGTCCCGTTTCTAGGTACCGCGTCACAAGCTTGTGAATTTCTTCATAGATTTTACTAATGAATATTTTGCATGGTTTCCCTACGAGAATATCCCGCATTGTAGATCCGAGCAATTCCTCAATCCAAACGTTTTCCACCAGCCAGATTCTGATGTTATGAAGACCTTCATAGTGTCTTTGTAATAATGTTAGATCTGCCACATCTCCATTAACAATGTAATTACTGAAATGAGAAATAGCAGTCAATCATCCAACCAATTGTATTACTTTGACAAAGGACTAACGTCCAAAATGTCAGTTTTCTCTATTATCATTCTGCAGTCTGTGTCTTACTTATCATTACATTTACAACTGTTTCTCTATTTCTATAGAAACACTGATGCAGTCCTACATAGTATTTTTTACTAGTTTTTACTTCAATAATTAATTACTTAATAATTGATGATCCATCATTTGATTTATTTGAACATCTCTGTTATAAACTATCAACATTTCTTATTCAGTTGATCAATCAACAAATCCATTAATCAATCAATCAACACATCAATCAATCCATCCATCAATCAATCAACACATCAATCAATCCATCCATCAATCAACCAATAAATCAGCCAACATTTCCATTACAGTAATCAATCAATCAATCAATATGGCAATTAACTTACTGGTAAGCATCCTGTTCTGTGAGACCATCGCTGTTGAAGTAAAACTTTGATTTCTCTTTGATCTCCCTTTGCCAATATTCAATCTCATCCAGTCTGTCAAAGTACTCATCAGCACCCTCCATATAGTCTTCACAGGTAATCAGCCTTAATTTAGCACATTGCTGGAACTTACTGTAGATTTTAGTAGCAATGGTATTCACATTTCTGGAGAGGCTTTTAGTTGAGGAAAATTTATTCTCCAGCATCTGAGAAAACTTGACATAATTCTTGACCTGTAAAAAGCCTGATTTGTGGAAGTGACCTAGAAATAAATGTCATCATCATAAGCCATGTACTCGTATTCAAGTATGAATACAAAAACATTGAGGTTTCAGGAATGTTATTGTTCTATGGCGAATCACAAACAGCACACCAATGAACCCTAACAGAACTCTTATTCTGATTGGGTAAAAAAACATTCCTGAAATATTTCTGTCTGGCCAGGGTTTTTGTATTCCAACTGTAATTACAACAGTCATAATTCCTTTACACAACTTGTAGTCATGAACAAAACAAGATCACCACAATGAGCCCCACCACCAACAGCAGCACCACAACCATCATTATCACCTTAATCATTACACCCTCATCACCATTACTGACAGATGTTAAGTTGTCAAGCTTTACCTTTAATAAAGTCAAAAGCAATTTCTCTTGGTAACATATCTAAAGAAACCTCAGCCAAGATATCTAGATCATCAAAATCAGGTAAAAACTTAGGCAAAGGAATCTTGGTCATCAAGATGCTTTTGTACTCTGGATTATCACGAAGAAATATGGACAACCTTGAGGCTCTGCTGTGAATGGAAGCTGTCACAAAATGCTGGGAAATTTTCCTTTGGTTTCTCATGCATCTTTGCAGGAGGACTTTCTGGAAATCTTCTTTATCACCTAGTTTTTCTTTCAGGGCTCTAACAGATGTATGGATGCAGTTGAAATCATTGCTCACTTTGGCTATATCACTCTTCGAGATATCTGTGGAAATGAACAATCAAATAATATAATCTAAAAATCATGTATGATTTGATTGAACACCATTCAATATAAATGACAATCAGTTTACAGGGTATGAAAGCTTGTATCTATAGATATGTGCAGATCATTAAAGTGCTGTTAATTCAACCAGGACCACATAACGTTTTCAAGCCATATATGTTTGTGCCTTAGGACAAAAGCATATACTTTGTGTCCTTACCAACCAGTCAAATTACAAAGGAGTCAATTGACTGAAAAACAAGATGTGGAGCCAATTGAATTAGCAGGACTGAAAAAAAGATGTGCAGCTCTACTTAAACAGCCTTTGTTAAATTTTATAACCTTACTTTTTTTAAGAGCACACTTGTCAATCAAGTTGAAGTTAGTGAGATATAAGTCATATGATTATTTAGCTACATAGCTTACCCCATGTTTTCTTGAATCTTGAGTTTATCAGATAACTAAAACCACTAAAAAATAGCCTATCGTTTGATCCCATCAAAACTGACCAATGATAGAAATATTCAGGGACGTAGTTACCATAGATTTGGTTCTGTAAAACTACTCTGTACTTATACATAAGTTGATAGAGCTGGTAGAACGATACTGTAGGTAATTTCACCAGTACGTCAACTTTAAAATGAAGCTAAAAAGAGAGAAAGAAATAGTGTTAATATTAAAGCTTTAACCATCTCATAATCATGTTGATCATGGTAGTGGTGGTGATGATGGTGTTCATACTGTCATCTGATCTTTTACTTTACTATGAACTATTTTAGTGGAGATTTAATTTCCTTTTGTTTTAGACTCCCAGATACTTCAAGCATATGATTGAAATCGTAAAGTACAACACTAAATTCTCAATTTAAGTACTTTGTAAAACTCATAGCAAAGAGCTACATGAAATAAAATGTCTCGTAATTGGAAATAGAGAAAGCATGACACAACAACTGAATTACAAAACAGGGAAAGAAAGATTGCAAACCAAGCAATTTTTAAGCCCCATAAACAGTGGCTTGACCATCGATTTTGATTGCATGCTGGGGCATTTGACAACCTTTTTTTAGAAAATCTTATTTGCACTATTCACAGTTAAATGATTTTGACTGATACATAACAACTTGGTTCTTATAATTGGCTCTTGTAATTAGCAAGAAGTGACCGCCATTTTTTCACGGTCGATGGCATCTAAGTATTTCACAGAAATAAAGCATTTCATACTCAAAGAAAGACAACATTATTTGTCTCTAGAGAATATAAACTAAACACGCTAATTTCTGGTGTATCGAAAGATAAAGAAGATCGAAGTCTTGAAAAATCAAAAGATGGAAAACACTCGCAACTACTAAGTTTACAGGGGTTGAAATGAGAGACTATGTATCTTACCATACTCAATCTCTTCCATAAAACATCACAGCCAAATGTGATCTTATTCAAATGTTTGCATGTTTCGCTGACATTAAGAACAGACTTTGCTGGGAGATTTATCAGTATTAAAGTTAACAGTTCAGGACTTAAACGATAAAATTCCGCCGAACTATTGCAAGCCGCCATCTTGGATCTCTTGGAATTATACAAATGTCGCGGGAAATTGACTTGTACCGCGTGGGGCTGGGAAAGACAAACAAATAAACCACAGGGATCCCAAAGATTCCAGAGTGTTATTCATTATTTTTATCAAAAATCTATTTGTTTTTTTTATATTTTTCATTTTTTTCCATTTTGTGAAAAATAGCATTAATGATATTTAAAGATTCCAAAGGCCAAATCAAAAGACCAATTTTTACTACAGCTTGTCTTGCACAAACGTTTTGCTAAACTATTTTAATTTAATTAATTAAAATGCATGTTGAAATTAAAATATGAAAAACGAAAAGCCAGTAAAGTAATAGATACTTAATGGATAAGGAAATTGATCCTTAAAATTCTACTCTCCGTTTACTTCCGGTAACTGTCCTAGACCTCCTGTCTTCCTTGTTCACATTCCTACTCGACCACAAAGACACTCCTCTTTTACTCCTGGCTGTCACTATAGTCTGATCATCTTGTTAATGCTGTTTACTGGTCATTCTCGCGTCACAAAAAAGGACAGTATATAGCACGATCTACAGTGTTAATATGAATCCATCATGGTTTGGTTTTGTGCTGTTATTGAGCATTCAATTTGATTTTACAACCGCAAAATGTGGAGGTATGTTTGTATACCACGCAGTGATGTTCAAATGCTTGCACCAAAACACGTGCGCCCGCCACTCATGAGAACTCATTGTTTTGTACAATGTTCGCAACAAATTCAATTCCAATCGCTTTGGTTTCCTTCCTTTGGGCTGCAACAAAATTTTAATGTAAATAACGAATATGTCAAGATTGATCTTGAGTTTCACATGACCATATTGTTGTATGTTGGTTTCATATCATCTAATGTAATGTAAAGTAGTGCTCATATAGCGCATTTCACTAATGTCTAAATGCGCTTTACAATCTTTGATATTTATAGTATGTAATCCGGTTTTACAAGCATGAGTTTGATTAGTAGTTACTTAGTATGTATTGGTGTAGGCCTATCACCGAGGATGGTCGTTACCTGCGTCCTCAGTCGTTCTTTTACGTCCCCCCGCGATGGGCGAGACGGGACCTCCAGTTTATCGTCCTTATCCGAGAAGATGATTAAATCTTCCAATGAATAAATATGTAATGTTCAGTTAACCTTTGATTTTAAACAGGATAAAAACGTTTTTTTCAGGTCGCATTATGGAGAAAGGGAGATATTTCGACGACCTAAAATAATATATACCAAATACATATTTTTGCATATGCAAAACACTTCATTTTTAAAATATTTTATTCGCTTCCAATTTATTTGCGGTTAAATTTGTAATATGGTACCATGCAAATTCAAAACAACATCTGCGTGCTATCTTGAATTTTTATTGCTTCGTATTTATTTTCAAAATCGATAATACCCGACGTCGTAATGTTTACAGAAAAAAGACAATTTTGAATTATGTATGGCATCTTTTAATATGTGGATGACCCTTTAGACTGTTGTTTTACTTCTTTACTTTATGTGCAAACAATACTTTTTCTACTATATTGAACTCATTTATTTGCTCATAAAGTTTATCATTAAGGTTTATCACAAACGAATTGTTGTGTTAATGTGCCAACAACAGCACAAAAGATTCAATTGAAATAAGAGCCAATCACCGTCTGGTTGGCACATGAATAACATCGCTATTCATTAATTTTTTCATTGTTTTGCTCATAAACTATCAATAATTTGTTGTTCCATTCGTTACTATTTTCATTCAATTTTTTTTTGTCTGAATAAAGTCCCATCCTCTTGAGTTCATCCCTTGGTCTTTTCATCCATTTACCCATTAATCATAGGTGGTTATATATATGGGACATACAGCAGCTGATCAACAAAACATTATAGGAGTATAGTATAATGTAGTCAGTGAGAATGTTCGTGGATCATTTTTGATAACACAGATTTTTTTTATGTCTGGTTTGTAATTAAAGTAAGTCATGTGCAACCAGATATGAAGAGGTGCTGTTGAGAATGTATTGTTTTCATGCATCACAAGGCAGACATTCAAGCACATGGTTGCACTTAATTAATTCACTTAATACCAAGAAATGGAGCTTCAACAATATATATGATTGACATACTAAGAAATATTCAAATCCAACAATCAAATTTGTAATAATTATAGTGACATATTTTTTAACAATTGAGATGAAAGTACCTTAAAGTTGATAAACCTTTTGACTTTTAATTTAATCATTTTGTTTTTATGACAATACCCAACTAATTCTCAGAACAACTTTTAAACTCTACAATATATAGAATGTTTTGAATTACTTATTACCTTTGGTGACTACATATCAAACAGTAATAAAGACACATTTTGCATTTTTGTTCCAACCTGTGACCAAGACAGAGGGCTTGTGCTGGCTATGATTGATTTTTAGTTGATCCAAAGCCTTGGCAAGCAAGTCTGACTGTCATTTTCATATTTGCACAGCAAATGAACATCTTTCATTGTCTTTTTCATTTTATCGTCATTAATTTTGTACTTTATATATATTATTTATTATACTTTAGAATTTTATATATTTTATATTATTAGTTCATAGAATGTATGTCAATTATCCATTCATTTATTCATTCATTCGTTTATTCATTCATTCATTTATCCATTTTTATCTGTCCATTTATTTCATTTGTTCATTTACTCAGACATCAAACACTTAATTCCTCATTTACCATTAGGTATCCATGTGCATCAATCGATTCATTTTTGTATTCATTTATTGATGTATTCATTCAGTCCTTGATGTATTCATTTATATGATGTATTCATGGTTTTATGCAATCATGCATTCACTTATTCCTTGTTTTTTCCATTTATCATTCATTCATATATATAATATTCAGTCAATTTCCATCCATTCATCCATCTGTTCATTCATTCATTCATCTATTCATTCATTCATTCATCCATTCATTCAGTCATCCATTCATCTACTCATCCATTCATCCATCCATTCATTCATTCATTCATTCATTCATCCATCTGTTCATTCATTCATCCATTCATCCACTGATCCATACATCCACTCATCCACTCATCCATCCATTCATTCATTCATTCATTCATTTATTCACACATTCATTCATTCATTTATTCATCTGTTCATTCACTCATCCATTCATCTATCTGTTCATCCATTCATTCATCCATTCATCCATCTGTTCATTCATTCATCCATTCATTTATCCATTCATTCATTCATTCATTCATTCATTCATTCATCCATTAAATATATATCCAAATATTTGTTCATTTAATTATTCATTAGTTTGTTTGTGGTTTGTGTATTCCTTGTTCACTAGTGTATTCTTCCTCTTTCCTTCAATTCCTTCAACTTTTACTGCCATCATTATAGTAGCTCTTCACTCATAAACTTATTTCTATTTTATTGATTTTTTAGATAAATATAAAGGCAAACCATCTTCATGTTGCCCAGATGGTTACCTACATCTTTGTTGTCCAGGTATCAGTAAGCCTTGCAACAAAAATGCAACCAGAAGTGCACAGAAGCCCCCAGGGAAGCCGCAGGGTGGACAGCAATTCGTTAAGCCGCCATGTATGCATCCCTGGAACAGTCCAGCATGTCAGGATGGGTTTTACTTTGACAAAGTAACAAATATGACTAAACCATGCCCCAATGGTAGGTGATATGATGGTGGTTGTTGTAGTCATGGTGATGAAGATGATGACTGTTATGGTTCATATAGTAAAGTGATGATGATAATGGTTATATTGATTACAGGCATAAAATAAGGGTGATGTTGACAGTGTTAGGCGCTAGATTGCCCTAGCCATTTGCAGAATTGCTACTATAAATATCAAATCACTTGTATTTGACTAGGATTTTACTGTCCACAAGACTCCATTTGTATCATTCCTTGTCCTGAAGGAGCTTATTGTATGCAGGAAAAACTCGTCAATGCCAAGGTTAGGACTAATGCTATTGGGCCAGTTACACAAAGCCTTAGTAAAACTAACCAAACAATAGATTATATACCAAATCTGTACAGTGGATAGCTGTCCAAATGATAAGTTATATACAAAATCTGTGCAGTGGATAGCTGTCCAAATGATAAGTTATATACCAAATCTGTACAGTGGATAGCTATATCCAGATTTTGTGCAGCCGATCCCTGATTTTCATGATAAAGTAGGCTATTAATTGTTTTGTTATGGATAGATAGACATTTTATTCATCAACCTCCTTACAACCATACACGTCTATCAGATTTTGGTTAATAAAACTTGTTATGGTATGCCTGTTGACCAATAAAAACAATTATTATATGACCGTGAATCTTGGAGTCTGGACACTAGCAAATGGAGCAATCTGATTGGTTAAACATGCTTCCCGACCAGTTAATATCCCCCTGTATTAAGACCGCGGACCGATCGACTGAGTAGCTGGCCTTTTCACGATTGAACAGCTGATTGTTTTTTTACATTTTCAAAACATTTTCATGGGAGAAGAGGTCGTTGATGAGAATAAAGACCACAGAAAATCCCAGTCGATGTGTTTTTTATCGTTATTATTGTTTTTTTACCACAATTTTTGTAGTTTTTTGTCCACTTGATTTTTGACTTTGAAAGTCCTGTTCAATACAATCAATCGTCCAAACTTCACAATAAATCACACAATTTGCACAGAGATATCCAGCTTTAGTCGAGAATGCCTATCACAAAAAAAAAAAGATACTTCGTTCTGTAAGCTTTCTTTCTTTCTTTGTTGAGAATTTGATGTTAGAGTGTTCAAAAATAGATCCAAAGCCGCCACAAAATAACTGCAAGTAATCGCTAAAACCAAACTCATAAAACTAGACCGAAACGATCTCATTTCAAAACAAACACAAGTTTAAATTATTACTCGTAATTGATAATCGAGAATAGATAGAAATGGCATCCATAAAGTGGATTTTTTGGTGTGTTATTGCGAGAAAACAACGAACAAACAAGTTTGCTTGATCAAAACTATTTCAAATTCAAGGTTTGGGCTTTTCGACGAAAACGAACAAAAACTATCAACAGAAACGGTTTGTCAAATCATGAAAACATTTATTGCATTAAGCTACTTACATTTTCTTAATTTCCATTGTCCATTTACACATTTTTTCTTGAGAAAAACTTCTCGCTAACCGTTTAGCACACCGTCCGGCTCCAGCATCGACTGACAGCATTTTCAAGGGTTTTCAAGGTTTTCAGCCAATCACCGCACAAAAAATATCGTGATTGATTGATTGATTTTAGTTTTTTTGAAGAAAAATTGTTTTAGTTTTTTAATTAAAAAAGGTCATATAATAAATGCCTTATTAACCGAGCTTGGTCGGTCTGTACAGGAGAATCTTGACCTCGGTCGGGTACAGACCGAACGCAGTGAGGTCTGTACTTTTCGACCTCAGTCAAGATTCTCCTGTACAGACCTCCCACTCGGTTAATAAGATCTAAATACAGATAATGCCATTCTCAGAGAGATCATTAGTACAAGCTACTCTAAATCTGAGGATTACACAAAAACATTTTTTTCAATTAATACACATCATAATTATTATGTATTGATTCTTGACAATTTAGATGCTTATTTAAAAAGGCAGTCTGCTGGTTGATCCAAGCATAACATCATCTACAATCAAGTTTAAGTCTGTCTTGTAGGAGTAAATGCCTGGTTTTCACAAGAACAAGGGAAAAAAATTAAAAAAAACCTTTGTAAATGCAAGTCTAAGTACAAGTATTAAAACTTTTCCATCCTTGTTTTTGTGGTGGTAAAGGGTCTTAATATTTTCTCCTTGTGCTTGCATCGCTAGTTAAAATCAGGCATTTAAAAATGGGCAAGGAATGTCAAGTGAAATGCAATTGTTTTTATTGTGTTGTTTTGCAGAAAGATTCCCCACCTGTCTGTCGTCAAGCAGGGAAATGCTGCCAACCGTCAAACTCAGTGCCTGTGTTCATTCGATTCACCAAAAAATTGGAATGCGGTGGACAAAAGATCCCTACCCCTTGCCCCGAAGGGTACTATTGTCCTAATGTTACAGTAAAGAAGGAATGTCCTGATGGATACTTCTGCCGAGAAGCCTTTACTGAACCTCAGGATTGCCCGGTATAAATATTAATACAGCAAAATGCAGAAATTATGAGCCACCACCAAGTATACAATATATATCAAAAAGGCCTTAGATATTATGGGATAACCTTAAATAATTTTTTTTCGTAAAGCCCTGATGGTAGGGAAGAATAACAATATATATTTGAGGGTATCCCATAATTTCTAACAACTGATTCCCACCTCCAGTGGTCTGGTGTTTGTTCATTGTTCACCCAGTGTCATCTGAGTTAGTTGGTTCTCTTTCTGGCTCTAAGGGATTTTACATCTTGCCAGTTTTTCTGGCTTACTTTCTAATTGACTCCAACTATTTTTCAAACTGTTTAGAATTGTGCTCCAATGTCATATCACAGGAACAAATTTGAGATTCCAATAATGGGTTTATTTTGGGTTATCATTGGGAAAATGCTACAAAACCCAATATTGGGTTCAAATTTACCCATATTTTCCCATTAAATGGGAACATTTCCAATGCAATTCCCATTTTTGAAGACTTGAAAATTCATTTTTTTCCTGTGATATACAGACTGTTTAGTGGTTGCCAATTGCACCATTCATGCATTTGACCCTGTTGAGCTGCACCACTGTCATTGAGGCAGTGATCAATAATAAAGAGTTTTTAAACACCACTACTGCCATTGATGCCACCTTCATCATTATTAATTGGCATCATCAAACACTTTCATCATTACTGATCTGTCAATCATTATCTCTTAGATACTATCAGTGTGCTATCATCATTACTGATCTGTCAATCATTATCTCCTTAGATACTATCAATGTGCTATCATCATTACTGATGTGTCAATCATTATCTCCTTAGATACTATCAAAATGAATGTGCTTTCAACATTACTGATCTGTCAATCATTATCTACCTAGATACTATCAGTGTGCTATCATCATTACTGATCTGTCAATCATTATCTCCTTAGATACTATCAATGTGCTATCATCATTACTGATCTGTCAATCATTATCTCCTTAGATACTATCAGTGTGCTATCATCATTACTGATGTGTCAATCATTATCTACCTAGATACTATCAGTGTGCTATCATCATTACTGATCTGTCAATCGTTATCTACCTAGATACTATCAGTGTGCTATCATCATTACTGATCTGTCAATCATTATCTCCTTAGATACTATCAGTGTGCTATCATCATTACTGATGGTGTCAATCATTATCTCCTTAGATACTATCAGTGTGCTATCATCATTACTGATCTGTCAATCATTATCTACCTAGATACTATCAGTGTGCTATCATCATTACTGATCTGTCAATCATTATCTCCTTAGATACTATCAGTGTGCTATCATCATTACTGATCTGTCAATCATTATCTACCTAGATACTATCAGTGTGCTATCATCATTACTGATCTGTCAATCATTATCTCCTTAGATACTATCAGTGTGCTATCATCATTACTGATCTGTCAATCATTATCTACCTAGATACTATCAGTGTGCTATCATCATTACTGATCTGTCAATCATTATCTCCTTAGATACTATCAATGTGCTATCATCATTACTGATCTGTCAATCATTATCTCCTTAGATACTATCAGTGTGCTATCATCATTACTGATCTGTCAATCATTATCTACCTAGATACTATCAGTGTGCTATCATCATTACTGATGTGTCAATCATTATCTACCTAGATACTATCAGTGTGCTATCATCATTACTGATCTGTCAATCATTATCTCCTTAGATACTATCAGTGTGCTATCATCATTACTGATGTGTCAATCATTATCTACCTAGATACTATCAGTGTGCTATCATCATTACTGATCTGTCAATCATTATCTACCTAGATACTATCAGTGTGCTATCATCATTACTGATCTGTCATTCATTATCTCCTTAGATACTATCAGTGTGCTATCATCATTACTGATGTGTCAATCATTATCTCCTTAGATACTATCAGTGTGCTATCATCATTACTGATCTGTCAATCATTATCTACCTAGATACTATCAGTGTGCTATCATCATTACTGATCTGTCAATCATTATCTACCTAGATACTATCAGTGTGCTATCATCATTACTGATCTGTCAATCATTATCTCCTTAGATACTATCAATGTGCTATCATCATTACTGATCTGTCAATCATTATCTCCTTAGATACTATCAATGTGCTATCATCATTACTGATCTGTCAATCATTATCTCCTTAGATACTATCAGTGTGCTATCATCATTACTGATGTGTCAATCATTATCTACCTAGATACTATCAGTGTGCTATCATCATTACTGATCTGTCAATCATTATCTACCTAGATACTATCAGTGTGCTATCATCATTACTGATCTGTCAATCATTATCTCCTTAGATACTATCAGTGTGCTATCATCATTACTGATGGTGTCAATCATTATCTCCTTAGATACTATCAGTGTGCTATCATCATTACTGATCTGTCAATCATTATCTACCTAGATACTATCAGTGTGCTATCATCATTACTGATCTGTCAATCATTATCTCCTTAGATACTATCAGTGTGCTATCATCATTACTGATCTGTCAATCATTATCTACCTAGATACTATCAGTGTGCTATCATCATTACTGATCTGTCAATCATTATCTCCTTAGATACTATCAGTGTGCTATCATCATTACTGATCTGTCAATCATTATCTACCTAGATACTATCAGTGTGCTATCATCATTACTGATCTGTCAATCATTATCTACCTAGATACTATCAGTGTGCTATCATCATTACTGATCTGTCAATCATTATCTACCTAGATACTATCAGTGTGCTATCATCATTACTGATCTGTCAATCATTATCTACCTAGATACTATCAGTGTGCTATCATCATTACTGATCTGTCAATCATTATCTACCTAGATACTATCAGTGTGCTATCATCATTACTGATGTGTCAATCATTATCTCCTTAGATACTATCAGTGTGCTATCATCATTACTGATGTGTCAATCATTATCTACCTAGATACTATCAGTGTGCTATCATCATTACTGATCTGTCAATCATTATCTCCTTAGATACTATCAATGTGCTATCATCATTACTGATGTGTCGATCATTATCTCCTTAGATACTATCAAAATGAATGTGCTTTCAACATTACTGATCTGTCAATCATTATCTACCTAGATACTATCAGTGTGTCCTACTGGGGCCAAGGCGCCTGTCAGTGCTGGAGCAGGAGTATTGTTCATCTTCATTCTATTTCTCATCTTCATTGGTTTAATCTACTATTTCCGTAAACGTGAAACTGTTCACTTCTATGCTCGAATGCTGCGTTACAGGGTTACAAGGAAGGAAAATGATAAATACTCCATTTCTACTGGTGTTGAGAGACATATGGACAACATAGCCAAAGTTGAGATTGATGGTGGAAACACTATTATCCCAAAGACAAATGTTATCAATTTGGAATTTGAAAATCTCAGTTTGACTTTAAAAAAGGTACTGATGGTGGTCAAGATTAGGTATACATTTGTGTGTTCTCTTCTAACACTTGTTTGTTTGTTATTGTGTTTGTTTGTCTGTTTGTTTGTTTGTTTGTCTGTCTGTTTGTTTGTTAGTCTGTTTGTTTGTCTGTCTGTCTGTTTGTTTGTTTGTTTGTCGGTCTGTTTGCTAATATAATTGTATAATAAAAGTTTGCCTGGTTGATGGATTGTGTATGATCCAGAAGCAAATTATTGATGTTTGTTCATTCGTGTTGGTGTATTAACTTTTAGCAAAACAAGAAGGTCTTGGAAGGAGTGACTGGCAAAATAATGTCAGGTGAGGTGACAGCAATCATGGGTCCCTCTGGTGCTGGTAAAACAACTCTTTTGAACACTCTCAGTGGTAAAGCATATTATGGGGTAAGTAGGTATTTGCTATACATTGGGATAAAATGTGTTCTGTCAGGAGAGAGGTTGGCATTGCTATGGGCATGGTCCAGCTAGATACTGATAGGGGAGATGTGAGTACTGTCAGGAGAGGTGTTGGTATTGCTATGGGCATGGTCCAGCTAGATACTGATAGGGGAGATGTGAGTACTGTCAGGAGAGGTGTTGGTATTGCTATGGGCATGGTCCAGCTAGAGTTAGGGGAGGGGTGAGTGCTCTCTTAACATAGTTACGATTGAGACTGATGGTATGTGTTGTACATTAGAAACGTGAAGGTCAAATCAAGGTGAATAGCCTGGAGGTGGATGATTTGAAGTCAATCAAGACAATTATGGGCTTTGTACCCCAGGTAATCAAAGTCATCATTTATCAATTATATTAATATGTTAATTTCCATGCTTATGTTGACATTTTTGTAAGCACTTTGTAGCTCATTGGAAATGTAATATATTAAGTACACAGTATTATAAGTATTATCATCCCCATCATCATCACCAGCAACACTTGTGTCATCCTCCAGACTGCTGCTTCCTGATATGTAAAAGTGTAGAAGTTGTTACAAACTTATTATTTGTTTGATCTATCTTTAGGAGGACACAATGCATCGGTCTTTAACCATTGTTGAAGTCCTGCGATACCAAGCAGAGCTCCGGCTTCCTGCAAACATCTCCTCTGCAGAGAAACGACAACGTGTTAATCAGGTATAGTCAGGTTTAATTCTTAAAGTCCATGGTTGAATTAATTCCCTTATATTGCACGTCTTTCATAAAAACAGTGCACTCACTGCAATTATCACATTATGATAAGATGTTGGTGTTTTTTTTGTGTGTGTTTTCCCAGATTATTGATCTCTTGGATTTGACTAAAGTGAAGAACACAAAAATTGGTGATGAGGTATGTCACTTTGTATGATTGATCATATATTCATAGTAACAATGTGCTGAGCATTCTTGTACAAAGAAGTTCCTTCAACCTGTGTCTTGTTGAAATATAACCCAGTCTTTGACCCAGGCTACTTCCATCTGTATTTCTACACAGG
Organism: Diadumene lineata; assembly: GCA_918843875.1. NCBI lineage: Eukaryota > Metazoa > Cnidaria > Anthozoa > Actiniaria > Diadumenidae > Diadumene > Diadumene lineata. The sequence continues at coordinate 13,587,720 of OU974080.1, forward strand.
AAGCTCGAGGTATATCTGGTGGACAGCGTAAACGAGTGAATATTGGAATGGAGCTGGTTGCTGACCCAACTCTTCTTTTCCTTGATGAGCCTACAAGGTGAGTTCTTGTAAGATAACTATTTTCTATTAGAAAACTTGAAATAAAAACTGAAGTAAAATTGAATATGAATGGACAAATGAATGAATGAGTAAACAGTAGTTATTGGCAGGTTTGATGTATATCTGCCAAACCAGTGTTTGTTTAGTTAATTTGTGTGTATGTTTGTGTACAGCGGTCTGGATAGTACCTCCAGTTTGCTGGTATTGGAGGCACTTCGTAAAGTTGCAGAGAAAGGACGATTGACTGTTGTTTGTGTCATTCATCAACCACGATATGAAATATACAGTAAGTTGCTCATTCTTGGGCCAGAAAAAACTCCATTGAATTTGTTTTACCCATTAAAGATTATTTGATTGCCCCCCCCCCCCCACCCCCCAATTTTGTTATCATTACCAAGATAGATATCATTTATGTTAAGTTCACATAATGAGATGGAGTGTTGTATTGGATTTACAAAAAACAAAGCCATCAGGCCAAGTATCTAGAGATCCGATCTGAATAATTATTCCTGAGTTTTAGAATTGTATGACATTCAACAAACACATTCAATGAAGGTTAATATTTCCACTGAAAAATCACTTTTTGTGATGAGCAGGCTTTCTCATCAAAGGTCATAATTAACAAACAATATTTGTATTTGTGTCATAGGTGCCATGCACAAAGTTCTTTTCCTTGGGCCCGGTGGCCGTACTGTTTTTCTTGGTACAGTTAATGAGGCAGATAACTATTTCACAAATCAAAGTCTTATCTGTCCCAAGAATATCAACCCAGCCGATTTCTACATGGATGTGATTGGTGGTCTGTATGACAAGCAGGAAGAAGGTGGATTTGAAGCTAAGTCACTGTTTGAACTTTGGGAAAATGAGAATAGGTAAAATATGACATGAAATAGTATGCCTTGTAATATCAAGGAAAACTTAGTGCAGCAATAATTTCATTTTTGTGTTTTCCAGCAAACAAATATTAATCAGCCAACCAGGAACACAATTGTGTGTGCAACCGATTGTTTGCTATCAAATGTAGTACATTCACTCTTGTTTGTAATTGTCTTTTACCATTGATTCCATTGAGTTCAGAGGATGGACTGAAAGCTCGCTTTAAAATTAAACCATCATAGTTGTTTTTTCTAAACAATAGCTCTATTGAAGTAGCAACCAATCACTTTCTGTTTGGCTATTGAATAACAAAGATTTACCTTGGTGTAAGTTATTATCGTTTAAGATATACCTTTATATAATCTGTAGAAGTGATGGGGTCTCAACAAGCTCTGAAGAGGAAGCCAAAGTGGTCATGATGCCCAACACACTGACTGGTGAGGAATGTTTATCTTTGATTAATCAGAGTGTATATTTTGCCGACCTCATCATAATCATTACAACACACTGACTGGTGAGGACTGTTTATCTTTGGCATCCTTATCATAATCATTACAGACTGTCATCATATTCACCATTGTTATCACCATCGTCTTGGCTGTCATCAACTTCAATACTGTTCTTGGCATCATCTTCATCAACTTTATCTTCGCCATTATCATAATTATTCCAACTATTAGCATCCAGTGGTCATCTGACATCATCATCATTATCAATATTATACAAGTCATGAAGATTTTACCATTTCATCATCATCATTTCAGATCAGCACCGAAAACTTCCAGGTTTTTTCAAGCAGTTTATGAATTTCACAACTCGTGAAGCCATTCTCCAGTTTCGTCTTGTGAAAAGCTTGCTGATGGACCAATTTCTTGTCTTACTGGCTGGTGGTATACTTGGTGCATTAAGAAGAAACGTAAGACATCCATTTATCTATGTACTTTTAGTTTTGAGCTTAATTATTTGATTTCATGTCTTTCACACTTGCACTCTGTCATGTTGATATTGCAAGTTCACAAATGTAGATGATGTGTGGGTTGCTGATGATGTTTGTTGTTGTTGTTTGGTTCTTATCTTAAACAGCATTGAGCATTTGTTTGTTTGTTTGTTTGTTTGTTTGTTTGTTTGTTTGTTTGTTTGTTTGTTTGTTTGTTTGTTTGTTTGTTTGTTTGTTTGTTTGTTTGTTTGTTTGTTTGTTTGTTTGTTTGTTTGTTTGTTTGTTTGTTTGTTTGTTTGTTTGTTTGTTTGTTTGTTTGTTTGTTTGTTTGTTTGTTTGTTTGTTTGTTTGTTTGTTTGTTTGTTTGTTTGTTTGTTTGTTTGTTTGTTTGTTTGTTTGTTTGTTTGTTTGTTTGTTTGTTTGTTTGTTTGTTTGTTTGTTTGTTAAATGAGCACTGGCAAGTATAAACATCGTTTTTGCTACTGAATCAATGCTGGCTTCACAACAAAGACATCAACACTTCAAACAAACTCACTTCACTTCTGGCTAGCATGTACATCATTAACAAGTACTGATGTTTTTATTTGTTTAAACCAGGCACCACTGGATCAGTTCTTTGTCCTTCAAACTCTCAGTTCTCTTGCTGTGGGTTTGACCGCCATGCTGTCCTCTTTGAGATGCTTTGGTAACAGTAGAACAACATTCTGGAGGTAAAAACTATCTGGAAAATGAAACTCTTCATAGTCAAAAAGAGAAGCCAATAAAATAAGCTTTAGATAAACACTAGTGAAGTAGGAGTGTGCATGGACTACGTCGGCATATCTAATGAAATAGGTGAATAGCGTTTCGTAATTTGATACTGCGTAGATTTACGATAAGTGGAACGGACGTTTCCAACGTTAGTTCTTCGTTGAAGTAAATCATCCATAACGTCAGCACTTTTCATCGAACATCTACCGGTTACAAAATTACGAAACTACATTCGCATGTTTCATCAAAAACACTGACGCAGTCTACTCTAGTAATTTAATAGTGATCGTCCACTTCCTACAACTTTTTCTCTTTGTTATTCTTGAACCGTTTTGTCTTTGTCTTCTTTTCCAGGGAATCATCGACTGGAATCAACAAACTGAGTTATTTCCTGGCTGTCAATGTAGTCCAGTTACCTATCATAGTCGTTACACCGATGATGTATCTCAGTCTACTGTATCCGCTGATAGCACCTAGAGGTATGTGCACGGTGATTGGTCAGTCCATCATCATCACCATCATCATCATCACTATTGCCATCATCATCACCATCATCACTATCGCCATCATCATCACTATCGCCATCATCATCATCATCATCTTTACACTGTTAATATATCTCAATTTACTTTGCTTGGTCAATCTTTCATTGTCATCATTATCACTAGCATCATCGTTGTCAATAGCATCATAATCATCACCAGCATCGTCATCGTTGTCAATAAATATCATCGTTAATGATCAAAGCTATGGTCATCACCATCATGATCATCGGCTCTGCCATCATATTCACCAATATCATCATCATCACCATCATCATCAACACCACCATTATCACATTATCTTGGCTATAAACTCCACGATCATCACAAATACCATCATCACTATCACCGAGATAACTTATTTGTTCTTTTCTATATTTTCTTTTCCAGGTTACCTGGTCTATCATTACCTGGCTGTGTTGGGTGCCCAGTTTGCTTGCACTGGTACTGGCTATGCTATCTCCACTCTTTTCAACCCTAAAAACTCGCAAATGGCATCGGTTACGTTCGCTTTGATCCTGTCTCTTGTCTCAGGTAATGACTGCTGATTCAACTGATGATGCTGATTAGTAGATGTGGTGATGATAATGACGGTCAGCTGTCAGGGGGGAAGCGAAGTAAAGGAACCACAAAGCACCTTATTGCTATACTAATTTTTGCACGCGCTTAATTTAGCGAAAATGGAACAAGAATATTTCACGGGACTTGAATTTCGCGATTTTGACAAAATACTTGTTCAATAGTACGTGGTTTTGAAATAATTTGGAAAATCACGAAAAAAAAAAAGATTTGTCAGGATACACGTCGACAAGAAGCGCATTGAAACTATACAACATGAGAATGTAGTTCGCGAGAAAAGTGCATCATACAAATTCCATTTTATTCAATTCATATGTATGTGCACGAATTATGGAGTCCTTTTTGTGTGAGCAGTAAAAATGCACTACATGGTTTAGTAATCGACATTACTAAGAAAACATGGGAATCATCTGTATTATATGGTAGCGGTATTGTAACCGTACCGTGTCCCACTTGTACGTAAACCACTCTATCAGCACAACGTCACTTCCCCTCCCCCCTGGTGATTCATCGAGTGAGATAGTTGGATTAGATCGCTAACGTGATACCTTCTATAGCTATGTATTCGATAGATGTTTCATCTGTCTATAGGTCTGTCTCCATCGTTGTGTGAGATGAACGACTTCAAAGTCCTTGGACCCGTGTTCTACAACTTGTCTTACTCGCGCTGGTTTGTTGAAGCCATGTTTGAAAAGGAAGCCATTCGTTTCCCGCCCGTCAAAGACGCATACGTCCACATGCTGGCAAATAAGAACGGCTACTCTTTGGATAACTATGGTTTGTGTATTGGTGTTCTGTTTATATTTGGTGTAGTCTATCGTATATTGGCCTTCCTTTTCCTGGTTTTCACCAATCGTGGAAAACAACAGTAAAGCCGCTGGAAATGCTCGAGATATTCTGTTTTTCTGTCGTACCGTGCTGGTTAATCCAAAAGCTATTGTAACTCAATGGTGAATCTTACTGTGCTGTTCAATCCACAAGTTATAAGAACTCATGCGCGACTATGAATATTAATTGCTTGGCTTGAGTTTTAGTTTTTTTGTGATACATACTGTTTGCATTCCAAGTGAAATGTTCTAAGGTAAACCTTGGCAGCTACACTATTTTTTACTGTTGTATATGACGTGGATTTTATTCATTTTTATTTCGGTATTTCCTTCCGTTATTTTAAAACTCTTATAACTTAGAAAAGCTTTCAAAGCCTTAGGCTTATTTGTGATATTATTATCGAAGTGATGTATACACACTTAAGGAAATTGTACTCTTTTTGTACATTCATTCATTCCTTCCGTTTTAGCTGCTATTATAGAAAGCCATGTAGTGATGCTTAGAAAGTCCTACTGCTTATTTGTCGTGATATGTCTTCATTATTTACCTGAGAGATTTTTAGTTTCATCTCGTTTGTTTGTTTTTGTTTTATTACTTTTTGTTCTTGTTGTTGTTTTTTAAATTTCCTTCGGAACTTATTAAAACCTTTTTAGCAACAATTATTATTTGGCCGTCGTGTTTGTAATCTTTTAAAGTGGTTTTTCATAGCTCTTGAAACAAAGTGCAATAACATATCAAGCTTTTCCCTTAAGGTAATTCCGTAGTAATAGAACTAGCCATAGAATTTTGATAAAACTTTCTACGGTAAAACATTTTGAGTTTCTCATCAAAAATATAAAATAAAAAAATGGGGTCACCGTATTGGCTTTCGCTAGAAAGTTTTTTAAAGTATACCCACTTTTGTCAATTTAGCGTCTAACATTCAAAAATGGGCATCATGCACAAAAGTATCTCTTGACTGAGATTGGTCAATACCAAATATTTTTAATGTGCTTAAATGTGCTCCTTATACATTGGGCTACCGATGTAAAGCAAAAGATTTTCACTAAAATTTAACAGCGAAGAGAAATAAAGCAAAAATTAACAAAATGTTCGAATTTTTACGGGCCTCATTAAACGCTTTGAACGAAACACTTTTCGAAATATCGAAAAATCTAGCCATAGAATTTTGTCATTGATCACATATGTTTGAAAAAACATAATTCCAAATGATATTATGAAATAAAAAAGATAGGTGCCCGTATTGGTTTGCGAGATATTTTGAGAAATATTCTCAAATTTCAATAATATCAAGGATTTTCCGAGAGCGGAATGGGGCGAGTTTAAAGAAATTCGTAATTTTTCGCTTGAAAATGTGAAAACTGTTCGTATTTTTACGTTAAAGTGTTTCTCAGACATAGCTCTGTATCTATTGATAATAAGAAATGTAAAACTCTAAAATTCGAAATATGCGCAGAACTGTGCGCAGTGCAAAACTACGGAATTACCTTAAGAATGTTGTCGTTTTCTGTCAAGCCTCATGTATTGCCTTATAAGGATTGTGCCACCATATTTGGGCATTGGAGTAAATCAGCAATGCGAAAAAAGCGATTTTTCTCTCAAAATCCTTCAATTTTTTACAGCTTTTTTTAGTAAAAGCATGCACAACAAGTTAGCCGATTTTGTTTTTGGTCGAAAATAAACTTTTGAACCTAAAACAAAAACCAAGTGTATGTCACCACAGGAAGCCCAAAATCGACAACAAAAGTTTGATATGAAGTATTATAATACATCGAAACGCAAAAGGAAAACCAGAAAGTGTAAGTTAGTGTCTTATGCTAAAGTGTATCGAAAAGCACTCTAAATCTAATTATAATACAGTAATTGTACTTGATGTTTATAGTGGAACATCTTACATTAAAACAATCAAGACTGCCTTGATTGTGTATGAATCAGATTGGTTTCGTTTGTTTTCCAAACTGCCTAAACCATTCCTAATGTGTCATGACGTTTTATACCCTACTCTATACCACAATCCTTTTCACATTGCTTCTGTTCTTTAATTATGACTATTGTTTCTGTATTTGCAAAGAAATCAAAAAATTGAATATGCAACCATTATGAAAACTATTATGGTATATATAGAGATGAAGATAAAATGTTATGTCGCTTGAGGGCTGTTTGGTTCCATATTGGTTCCATAACCCAGCTCGCTCTTCAGAACTTTTCGACCTCACAGCAATTAAATACAAATCGAAAAACTACAATTTATGGAATCAGTTTAAGTAAGAGTATTTAGTTAAGAATTTCTTAGCCCGCGTTGAACAAAATGCCAGACGAATCCTCAAATGATCAGAAACTAAACAAATTAAAGCTAAGTGACATGGTAGGAAACGTTTGATTTAAAGCCAAGAGAACTTCACGAAATGTTACCCTACCTCAACTCTGCAAGTATGAACCCAACAGGACAAGACTGTACATCCGTTCCCATCCCTCCCCCTGTACACAGGCTACCCAACAGTTAAAACTAAATTGGTTTCGCTGAAAAAGTGACGATTCTCTTACATGTAATAGTATTTATTGAATTGTTGTTTGTTATTGTTGCAGCGATGGAGTAGTAGGGATATCCTTATTTCATCGGTACTGGATATGGTTCAGGGATTGTAACGCGAACACCTTGTAGATCCATGCAAACGACAATCGCTTTTCTACCTCGGCAATCCTAACATTTGCTACGCGGTCCAATAGAGTCGTTTTCGTATGAGTGGGAAACAGTACTGAAGGCGTAGTTTCTAAGGAAACATCCGAAGCGGTATCGTAACCGTACCGTTTACCACTCATGAGAAATCGACTCTAGAGTTATCTACCGTATCGTAGCGGTATCGTAACCGTACTGTTTACCACTCATACGAAATCGACTCTAGAGTTATCTACCGTATCGTAGCGGTATCGTAACCGTACCGTTTCCCACTCATGAGAAAACGACTATTTCAGCCACGATACCGATAAATAGTGCCGCTTGAGTAAAACATATTTTATTGCCTTGATTCAGGTCGTGCATGCGCACATGGGCCTTTAGTCATTGTAACTTGACTTTTACTGAAGACTCGCAAGAAGTGGCATTATTACAGTCAGGACACTCGAACCGTGACCGACTCGTCTTTATTTTAATTTTTTGTCAGTTTCTGAGCTTTTTCTGCTTCAAATCCCCTAAAAATGTAGGACTGAACTCAAATGCACTTAGTTATCAAAATGAAAATGTTTTCAAATTGATTCATTCAAAGGAAGCATGTTAAATAAGGTAATAAAACAAGTTCAAAGTGTTCACGGTTCGAGCGTCCGCTGTAAACATGGAACAAAGTGTGGAGATCGCTTAATGACTGACCCCTGCTTATCTTCCATCTATACTTTCATTTAAAAGAACAAAGCCTTCGCTATATATATGATTATAAAGATATAATTCGATCTAATCATAATAGAATGATCCCTCCAGAACACACAATATTAGAACATAGATGTTTCTTTCATATCAGGAGAACACACCATATTAGGCCAGATGATTTTTTCCCATATAAGGATATGGACACCATATTAAGATATTACTACCATATTAGAAAAAAAGCTATATTAGGACATTGCTACCAAATAAGGGCATTATCACGCATTTTAGCTCGAATATTATCCAGTGTAAAATCTGTTGATAGAGGTCTCTGTTGAAAAGAGACTATCTTCTTCCCAGTCTCTTGGCCGTGAAAAGATTCGTGAGGTACGTGTCCATTATCCATAGGTTGATCAATCTGTGACGTAATTTCCGGTCCCTCGTGCTGGTCTGAACTTCCTGGAATGAAAGTATCAGTTCCGGTAACGAGGAATGTTTCGCGTTTTTCTCTTGGTTTTGCGATGTATTCTTCGTCATTGATCGACAAACTTGTCGTGCGAGTAAGTTTTCGTTTCGACATTCGATACAGACGTCGAAAGATGTTTAGATCGTTCGACTCCACGGGAAAAGGAATGAGGTCTTTAGGATTGTAAGGTTCGGACTCACTTGGAATTTGATCCTGAATAAAATGAACAATTAGCAATAAATATTTGAAGTGTTGTTATGTTGTTATATATACAGGAGCAATAGGCGATTTATTACCACCACTACCAGCATTCTTTGCGACTTCTCTTTCATATAATTCCTTTGGAGATTAATAGAATAATCTGCACTAATTACGATACCAAAAAGTCAGCCAAACATGTTGGTAGTATTTTGTGTCATCATGCATGCAGATCGCCTATTCTTAACAATTCCAGTAGCGGCCCGCACTCTTTGAAAACCACGAATATAACGATAGCTGCTGTTAGGACGGTAATAAGTGTGTGTTTAGCACGTTTGCTTACCTTAGATTTAGTTGCTTTATTTTTCAAGGCCGTCAATAAAGATGACACATTGGGTCTTAGCGTAGAAGTATCGCTGCCGGTTACCTGATAAAACAGCATAAAATAATAGCTAGTTTAGATCCACAACTGCAAATCAATAATGTCATTCATCGTTTAGTAGTTACTTCAGCTTGATACTTGTCTTCAAGGCAGTGTGCACTTGCTTTCTATCAATGTTACCACAATCTACACACACTAAAAACACTCTCTCGTACCGAGCACGCACTTTGTCATCGTTGATGACGGTGAGAGACCATGAAAACAACAGCCTTACCTCGTATTGATCACTTGACGTACCAATCCTAAACGGTCTACTAGTAAAGATAGATTGTCTCATCGACTGGGACCTTGACACGCCACCTCCTGCTCGCTTTCCCGATGCCTCTCCGACAGCTTCTGAGCTAACATCCGGTATAGGCGCCGAGTACGTTCGTTGAATGGGTCGATGACTTCTGACAGGTGGAGTGGGGCCTCGGGGAATTCCATTTCTCGAGACACCCTCTAAGGAAGGCGTTAAAGAGCTATCAAAATTACTTAAATAGTTGGTTAAACTGACGCGATTATTTGACGAATTGGTATTGTTGCTATGACTGTTGTTGTTGTTTAGATTACTTGTTGAATACGTTCTTACGCCAAGACGTGCTGCATCTCGATACGATTCGTACGATGGATAAACCAGACTCCGCGATCTTTGTATTCTATCTGGAAGATCTCTAGCCTGCGAATAATGGGATTGATTGACTGCTTCGAGTGTTTGTGATTCGGTCAAGTTAGGGTTGCTGTCTCGAATTCCTTTCTCAATGGCTTTTCTCTCAAACCGCACTCGTTTGAGGCTTGACTGGTGAGTGAAGATGTTAGCGACCATTCCGTTAAGAGCCTTGTGAGATGCCTGTAACAAGTACATTGAAACATTTATTAAACGAGTAATAGCACGCTGTTTTTGCATTCAGGTTTTGTTCCGTCAAAGGTTTCGACTGTGTATCTCACTATTATGATAATCATTTTTTCCTGCAAGAGGGGCCGAGAAGCTACCTTTGGGGTACTCCACAATAAATTGATAAATAAGTTTCAAAATTGCGTGTACTGATTGTAATGATTTAAAACACATACAAAGTATTAGAGGACCGAAAAGGCTAGCCCTAAGGTACTCCATAAAACTAGTAGCTAAAACATTGACTTACCTGTAAAAGAAATTGTGCGCATGCTTCGTTTCCAGTCTCCACGGCAATATCGTATGCAGTTCTTCCATGTCGATCATATAAGTCTGCCTTAGCTCCTCTGAAAAGATACAAGCGATAGACAATCAATGGTCTAAAATGAAGTCTTAAAAACTAATCATTCTATTGGAGTGTATATGGTAATTCTGTAATGCATAAAGATCTCCCTGTGTTCAAAGGGGGAAGAGAAGAACATCCCGTGATCGACGGTAATTTTGCAAAATATAACTACAAATAGCAAGTGAGGCAGTAATCGGGTTTTTTGCGCATGTAGTTGCTTTTGCACGAATGGAACAAATACGATAACGCGCTACGATTCTTGGGTTGCAACAGAACTTTTAGGGGTCAAAAGACAAACAAGTGGTCACCATGTTGGATGAACAAACAATACACACTAATGAGAAAGCTTTAGTTAATGTTCATCCAAGATGGCTGCCGAGACGTCATTTGCAATTCAGCAAACTAGCATTGTTTGCTTAGAAATTAACACGGTTAAGGCTGATTTACACGTTGCGATTTGTATTGTGCGATTTGTACTATATGACTAGTCGTAACTTCTTAAACTAGTCGCAAGCGCTTTAAAACCTGTTTTAGAATGTCCTACGACTAGTTTTAGAAGGTTTTGAACCTAAAGACTAGTCATATGCTACAAATCGCATAGGACAAATCGCACCGTGTCTTTACAATGACAGCATGGTACGTACGGCTTCACACTCACACAAAAGCTATAGTTATCTATGTTCTTACGATCGCATCAATAGCTTGACAACTTCTAAATGACCGTGCTCTGCTGCGACATGTAGTGGACTAGATCCAGACTTGTTCCTCTCGTTACCAGTACCCCAACCGTGTAAGGAAAGCCAGCTGACACATGATCGATGACCACCTGCTGCGGCTGAGAGCAACAAAAAAAAAACATTGTGAACATGTTCTTTTTTATGACATTTCATTATATCGATTGAACACTCACCAAAATGCATTGGTATGCACCCTGCTTTGTCTCGCGCCAGTCCACTGCAGCCTGCGCACTGTATTAGAAATACTAAACACTCCAGATGACCTTCTTGAGCCGCAGCATGCACAGCGGTCATCCCATCAATAGATGCTTCGCTATGCACTGTAGTTGTTCTCTTAGTCAACCATTCTAGACAGTCAAGGTGACCTTCTTGGGCAGCAAAATACAAAGGTGTCGCCCCATTGTGATCCTTGAATATAAACAAACAACTTTGATACGTACATCACTATTTTAACTCATATGAATCATCACCATTATTACCATCACTATTGTCATTATCATCATCACCCTATCTCTATTTTCATCATTACCATCACTATTGTCATCATCATCATCACCTATCTCTATTTTCATCATTACCATCACTATTGTCATCATCATCATCACCCTATCTCTATTTTCATCATTAATAATAATGCATTTAATATATAAATAAAATACATATTTATATTTACAAGATTAAAAGGTATTTTACAATAATCGAAAAGAAAAATTAAATTCCTAAATTATTAAAAGCTAATCTATTTATAAAAACTGTTTTAAACCGCTCTGTTTTTACTTGAGGTCTCTGCTCACCATCACTATTTTCATCATCATCATTATCACCATCATTTTCTTCATTATCATAACCATCAATACCATCGTTATCAGCGCCACCACCATCATCATCACCATCACTTTCATCATCATCATTATCACCATCATTTTCTTCATTACCATAACCATCAATACCATCGTTATCAGCGCCATCATCATCACCATCACTTTCATCATCAACATTATCACCATCATTTTCTTCATTACCATAACCATCAATACCATCGTTATCAGCGCCACCACCATCATCATCACCATCACTTTCATCATCATCATTATCACCATCATTTTCTTCATTACCATGACCATCAATACCATCGTTATCAGCGCCATCATCATCACCATCACTTTCATCATCATCATTATCACCACCATTTTCTTCATTACCATGACCATCAATACCATCGTTATCAGCGCCATCATCATCACCATCATTATCACCATCATTTTCTTCATTACCATGACCATCAATACCATCGTTATCAGCGCCATCATCATCACATCACTTTCATCATCATGATTATCACCATCATTTTCTTCATTACAATAACCATCAATACCATCGTTATCAGCGCCACCACCATCATCATCATCATTATCACCATCATTTTCTTCATTACCATGACCATCAATACCATCGTTATCAGCGCCACCACCATCATCATCACTTTCATCATCATCATTATCACCACCATTTTCTTCATTACCATGACCATCAATACCATCGTTATCAGCGCCATCATCATCACCATCACTTTCATCATCATCATTATCACCATCATTTTCTTCATTACCATGACCATCAATACCATCGTTATCAGCGCCATCATCATCACATCACTTTCATCATCATCATTATCACCATCATTTTCTTCATTACCATAACCATCAATACCATCGTTATCAGCGCCACCACCATCATCATCATGATTATCACCATCATTTTCTTCATTACCATGACCATCAATACCATCGTTATCAGCGCCACCACCATCATCATCACCATCACTTTCATCATCATCATTATCACCATCATTTTCTTCATTACCATAACCATCAATACCATCGTTATCAACGCCACCACCATCATCAACATCACTTTCTTCATCATCATTGGTCTTACTCTGAAGACTACGGATCTGGATGATCGTCTGTAGATCCACTGTAGTACTTCAAGATGGCCACCTGCAGCAGCGTAGTGAGCTGCTGATGAGCCTTCTGCAGAACTGAAGAAACAAAGGCAAGCCATATTGTTTAGCACTTACGCCACTAAAGCCCGCGGGTCCTCACTAGTGAAATAGACGCAAACATAAGCAAAAACAAAGGAGAAGACAAAGGAATGACATTTCTTAAAATGGAACACATCGAAATAATAAAATTCCCCAAGAAAAACCCTCCTTTATATTAAATTATAATGAACTGCCACTGATAGTTTGGTAAAATATAAAGTAATTAATTACCTAGTCTACTGTAAACATTTTCAAAAAAAATAATTCAATAACATTTCATGACGTTTCCAGATAAATAGAATGTTCTAGAACTTGTAGAACACATTTTTCTTAATTGGTAACACAGTTCCAGAACAATTATCAACTGAATCTCAATTAGGCGCAACAACATACACTTTTGCATTTATACACGCAAGAACTACATGTTTAATGGCTGATAGCCAGCCATTGAGATTCATGCAGATTGTAATTTCTATATATTTCAATTTAGCTTCAATTTAACTAACAAGGAAAACAACCAGCAAACTGAACAAATGCACAAGAAGACTGGCGGGCGAAGGACGGACAGCAATACAGGCAGACATATAGATTAAAAGAAAGCGGAGACGTGCACGGACAACAGATGTAGAGACAGACGTCGGACTAACACACAAAATATAATAAGATTCCTAGTGATACAAAATGTTTCCCCAAGTAAAAACATGTAAAAATGAACAAAACTTTGTACAAAGTTTCATAATAATCCAGTTAATAATAAAGTAGCATCCTATTTAGAAAAATATTGAAAAATTACCGCCAATAGTTTTTATGACCATGTTCTTATAGAAATCATTAGCAATTTTTCAGCTTTGTTTTTGTTATTGTTTTTTTACTGAATCTATCCTGTGTGCATTTTAATTTTCTTCAAAAAAAAAAAACTAAATAAATAAACAAAAAATTTAAAACAAACAGGTAAACAGAAATTTGAAAGTTAATAAAACAACAACAAAAATAACGACAGTACATTTGTTGCAATGAGAATTTGGAACAAAATTTATAAACATAAACATCCGATTCCTTTTCAATTACGTCTTCCATCCTTCTATCGCCATTCGTAATATGCTACATTTTCTGTGGCCAAGTTTGGCTCTCAAGTCGTAATTCATAGCAATCTTTATTTATACTAAACACTGCGCACATTCAGATTGAGTACACTGCATTGCGGACCTACCTCGCAGCTAAACTTCCACCATGCTTTGCCAGCCATTTTAGACACGACAGAAATCCTCGGTAAGCACAATGGTGTACTTGAGACAAGCCAGAATCGTCAAGAAGATTTGGTCTTAAGATTCTTCTTGAGTGAAGATCTTTCAACCATTTTAAATAATTAACTTCACGAAGACTCATGAATCTAAGTTATCAGAATCGACGACAGATTCAGTGAATGAATGAAAGAATGAAAGCTAGACTTCTATCAATTCAAGAAAGCAATGTATAGTGAATTTAGCTACTTATTGTCAGCTCAAGTTAATCAGCTCGACAAGAGAAATTGCCATTGTTTGCGTAATCGTAAACAAGTGATTTTTTTTGCCTCTGGAGGTTCTTCGATCGTTGCACGTACGTATGATTCAATCGAAGCTTTTCCAGTGTTTTTCCTCAAAGAACCCGGAAGTACTGATGTAAGAGATCGTCATCTCTGTAGTAAAGTTGTATTGTCACAATGTTGTTTAAAGGGGAATTTTGTAGCAGCAACTCTTAAGCAGAGCTATGTTTAAGAATGCGTCATGACGAGCCGTGTATTTGAGATTCGATTGTAGACACAAAGTAGAGTTATAATGATGAATAATTGATGCTTACTAGCGGGGGTCATTGAAGATCTCAAGAATTTCAACCAAACATTTGCTGTATTGTTTAGTTTTAAATAAATTAGCATGATCCACTATTGTCTTTCAACTCGAATCGAAGCACTCTTCGTGCACCTGTAAATTCAGTTAAATTCCGCCCTGGTTCGAACACTTGATCACAAACGTTCCATCAAGCATTTCATCGGCAATGGAAGACTGGCGTCGAAAAAAACGCGAAAATCTCCCGTGAAAGGAAACCATATTTATTTATTTATAGAAAATAGAATTAAAGGTGTCAGAGCTCCGTTGGTTGTTTTAGAATAGCTTTGTTTTAGTTCGTATAAATGCATTCAAGTTCCTGATTGATTTTTCTTACATTTTTTGAGAAGTTGGTCTAATTTTCTTTTTGCAATTTTTTTTTTAATGGCGAACACCCGGCGATGACGTAATGAGTCTCATTTGATAAAATCTCCTGAAGATTTCGGCGAACACCTCATCCTTCAAGATCATTTGAACATTACTTTTTAGAGCCATAAAAGGTAATTTACTCACGTGAAAAGGGTTTGACAGCGTCGGTTATGATTGACGTGCTTAACATATTTGAATTCCACGGCCAAAAGCTTCAACTAAATAACGTTTGTAAGGCGTTTATCTGGAAGAATTTCACAGAGCAGTTGTTATCACAATGTGATCCAGGAGTTTTATCTGATTTTAAAGCTCAATTACACTAAATTTAGATCGTAATGAAATATCAAAAATACCACTAGGTAGAGATATAGATTGTGGACACACGCGACGCTGTCACAGGGGTTTGTGTTCCCCCACCCCTCCCTTTACAATCACATTTTCTCTCAAATCTTGAATGAAAACCCGACTAAAACACGATAAACTGCTTAAAAAACAGACAAATGGAAAATAATCTTTAATTCACTTCCAAAAGAGGATTTGAACAAAAAAATCCTTGCAATATCATGGAAGAAATCGCTTCACAAGGCTTGCCGAAAGGAGTCGACTGCCATCATCTAAGGTGATAAAAGAGACCTAAAAAATAATTTTTACAATTCCAATTCTAGATGTTTTGCCAAGTAAACAGGTTAGAAAAGTCCTATTTTTATTATTCATATTTTTTTTGCAAAAAAAATTTCAATAATTGAGTTCATAAACTTTCAAGTTTGTCCATAAAGGCCGGTACACACTAGGCGACATGTCGCAGCGACAATTTCCTCCCGTGTGTACTACTAACATTTTTTGGCGAAAATTGTTGTCGCCGCGACAGAATTTTGTTGCTGCGACTTGCCGCATGAAATCCAACCGGTTGGGATTGCTGAACCGGTGCGGCACTGAGGCGACATGTCGCGGGGACAAGTCGCTGCGACTTGTCGCCTAGTGTGTGCCGGCCTTAAGTGAAATTCGCGACTTCAAAGTTCACCATATTCGTGCAAATTTACTTGCCTTTTTAACTTTCAAAGTCTCTAGAATTTGAATTATATGTATTATCTTCCTCTTCACAGTCGATTTTCGGCCTATTGTGATGAAATTATGTGCTAATTTTTGAAGTAAAGTGAATAGTGGGTAGTGTCTTGTGTTGTTTTTTTTTTTACATCTTTTTGCCGAGTAAATTTTTATGAAATCACTTCAAATCTTCTCTTGAGGACTGACTGTACGGTTTCCTCTGTATTTTTTTTGATCTTTGAGAAAAATAGCGTCTATTTAGTGAAATTTTCGTTTTGGGAGGGGTAGGGGAACACAAAACACTAGAGCACAGTGTTCGGGGAACACAAATCCCTGTGACAACGCCAATGACTGCTGGACAGTGGGATGGATGAATGAATGAACGAATGGAAAATAGAAGAAACACAATTCACTTTCGTATAGGCTTAGAGAATGCGTATCTATGAACTG
This sequence comes from Diadumene lineata, assembly GCA_918843875.1. NCBI lineage: Eukaryota > Metazoa > Cnidaria > Anthozoa > Actiniaria > Diadumenidae > Diadumene > Diadumene lineata. Next base: position 13,604,518 of record OU974080.1, read on the forward strand.
AATGAATTGATGTATGTATGTGTCTAAATTTACATTACTTTCTCACATTTTGGGCAAATGTAAAGCACAGGTAGCCCAAACTACGATAGATAGCACTTGACTGGGACGAGATGCAGATAGAGTACAGGTAGCCCAAGCTCAGGTAGCCCAAGCTCTGATAGATAGCACTTCAGGATGGAGATACAGATAGATAGAGTACAGGTAGTCCAAGCTTCGATAGATAGTACTTCAGGATGGAGATACAGTTATACAGAGTACAGGTAGCCCAAGCTCCGATAGATAGCACTTCAGGATGGAGATAGACAGAGTACAGGAGTGGATCGGCACATCCAGGATTGTTTTCAGGAGGAGGTGCACTATCCTGCAAGCATGAAATACTGTGGACATTTTGAAAAAAATATCAGTTTGAGAAAACTGAGGACTTGAACTCCTTCCGCATTAGGAGGTGCGCTCACCCCTCCCCTATAGCTAGATCCGACACTGATTACATGAACAATTAATGGTTACTTTTGAGCTGTCATTTCTTATCTAACTTTCCCTCTGCTTACCTTTTATTATTAATATTATTTTAAAAATAGCCTGGGGATAGTGGGGATAAAGGCCGAACATCGCCTTGATATTCGACACTCTCGGTAGCTGAACGAATACAACCGGAAACCAATCGGCAAGTTTTCGTCTCAACGTCGGAAAGTATGTGTGGATTCCAGGGATCCCGGGAGAGTTTGAAAAATGGAGGATTTATGCAGAATCGAAATCGAAAACAAACCATATTTCATACTTATAAAACCACAAAATAACTACGTAGATGGCTATGAAATTACTATATGTAATGGTGAACAAGCATGGAAAAAATTAGGTTTGTATTGGAGTGATTCTTTAGTTGTATCAATGTATGAAAACATTTTGGATCACACTGTTAGTTGACTGAAATTGCTAGGGCTAGATTTGAAGTTATTTTGTTTTGTTTATATGCTTAAAAGGTAGTTGTTATGGCTTCTATACTAGTTTATTGTAAGCGAGTTGAAGGTCTGTTTTTAGTTATATCAGATCCCGGGAATTAGATCGAGTTTATATGAGAAATTTCCACATTTTTTTCCTTCTTTGTTTTAACTGAGGACAATTGTCATTTGGTCAGATGAATAAACTAATTATAAGCAAACTATTATTGCTAACTCAGGGTATTATTGTAAATTGGGTGATGTTAATCAATGAGCTGTCTGGCATGATGATGATTATGGTAATAATGATGTTGGTGATGACGATGACATTTAGGGCATCTCTAGTGTAATACAATTTATGCTCACAAGTGATGTCGCAGTAACAGAGAAACAAAAGGAGTACAGTCTTTTGAAAACAACTCACTATTTAGACTTGTGCAGCATAGATTATATTACATGGGAGATAACCTGCCAATTCCCAGTCATCTTTCTCTTTTTACAACATTGCAGTCAACCTCCCTTACACCATGTTGAATGAGGTTTCACTTTATACCAAGATCATCGCCGATCATACCAACATTGTAATAGGGGGAGAGAAGAAGGTCCTAAAACATGCTCATCACAAAAAATGGTTTAAAACAATGATTTTGAGATTTAGTGTTGTTAATGAAGGTCGATCTTCACATAGAAATTACACCAATATTATAACATCTTTATATATTTGAAGAATTTATTTATTATTAAAATGTTAATAGTCTTTAATATCAAATCACTATAAATTCCAATTCATTTCAGTTAGCAAAGATGAAGTGTCGGAGATGTCCAAAGCAGTTGACATGAGTGTTTGTGAATATGTTAAACAAACTAAGGAGGCATTAACAGACCCAATGAAACATGATACATATATCTATCAAGCTACACTACAAGATCAAACTATGCATGTAAGTTGAATATTAAAGGAGGGCCAGATTCAGGGGGAGGCAGGGAGCACCCACCCCCCTGACTTTATTTTCCTGATTATCAATAAATGCCAAGCAGATACAATTTTTCTTTTACATTGTAGTTTGCTTGGAAGAAAAGTCTTCAAGATGGTATCAAGGTATTTTGAACTGTTCATGTATTTCTTTATGTATTATTTATCATGCTAACTTGTTTGCTAGGCATGACTCTAATTTCTCCATTCTCTGACCTTGGATCCCCCATTATTGCCTTCTATGACATTTCTTTTTCTTTGTTCTTTTATTATTCTTATACTCCTCTCATTCTTATTCATTTATTCATTACTTTTTCTTTCCTTCCGTCATGGATTCTTTTTTCTTGTTTTTTCTTTTTTTATTATTATTTCCTTCCAGTACAACTCATTTTTTGCATTATTATAAGAAAACTGGATATATTTCAGAAATGTTTTCATACCCAATCAGAATTATATTGTGACAAGAGTTGATTAGTGCATTGTCAGGGATTTGCCAACCAACAATACAACATTCCTGAACTACTTCTGTTTGCCCTCTGTTTTTTTTCCATCCCCATTGCACTGACAGTGGAGCAGAGGGGAAGGGGGGATAGGGGATAGAGACTTTCCAAGTTATTTTTTAAATTGATTGATAGCATTTTTTTTTTGGAGGGGGGGGGGGTGATATAAATGATATGGAGGTGGATAGGAAAATGAGCTTAGCCCTCCCCCATTTGAAAAACTGTTCTGTTGTCCCTTATTCACTGTAATGTATGTGTGCCTTCTTTGTGTATGTTAGTTTCAGCTGGGCTCACTTGTGTTAGATCAAATGGCTGACTCTTCAATGATTATCATGGAAATGTTTGGTACTGCTGTCAGACAAATTATTGATTTCAAGGTACATTGTTAGTACAACTAAGTATCTACTCATGTTTGCAAGTAATAAGTGGCTATCATTTTGCTCTTTGTTCATGAATGAATTCTGCTAAATAAATTTCTAAATGAAGGCTAACCCAAGTAATAAGTAATAAGTAATAAGTGGCTATCATTTTGCTCTTTGTTCATGAATGAATTCTGCTAAATAAATTTCTAAATGAAGGCTAACCCCATACCTCTCCTGGCAGTTTACTTAGCCTACGCTCTCAAATTCTATTATATATTTTTTAATTTGTGCACAATGTAATTTTCCTCTATAAAGTCATAAAACATAGTATTCTCTTATAATCTTATCCAACAAATATATTCTAAAATAATGTAATCTTAAAAGCAAATGTACCCACTATTGTTCCAAAACCTTGACAAAAATGTCTCGTTGAACAAGAATGGTGTATTTTCCTATTGGAATATTGTGAGAGTTTGTTGAGCAAAGAATGTTATCAATAAAAAAATGTTATTTTTCTAATAATGTATCTGTGTTTTGAAGGGTAAAATTGAACATCTACAATCAGAGAATGTGAGACTCTCCCAGGAACGTCAGCATGCTGTTGAGGTAACAGATAGTAATGTCTTTTTTGTTTCTATTATTTAATAAGGTCATGATTTGGTTAATTAAATTGGATTTGTGTAGCATACTTTCCATGTGGAATAGTTTTTTTTTAACAAAATGCACTTTGCTAATGTGTATATATTATTTTGTTGACTTGATAGTTTTTACTGTTGGGACAACCACACATACCATAAATTACCCTATGAACAGTCTTATACCTTTTCTTCCAGCAGAAAAAGGAAAGAAGACTCTGCTGAAGTTCTGTGTCAATTCATTTGAACATGTGTGATAGTTATTTTTTCAATTTAATTTTATATCAGCTTTTAGATAAGTCTGTAACTGCAAAGGATGAGATGGAAAAGGAATTATACTTTAAAGTAAGTTTGGATATCATTGTAAATTAGCTTCCAATCGGGGCTCTATCCCATCCATGCCATTGATATCAAAGTTCTGAGAAAGAGAAAAGCAAACTTTCAAGGTGTTGCCAACTAAGAACTTCTCTTTGTTCTTGTAGTTTGCATCAATCTTAAACAAAAAGAAGGAAAAGATTCGCCAGTTAAAATCAGTAGGTAAGGTAATTACAGAGTGGTCCTCTTAGAGTGGTTCTCTTAGAGTGGTTCTCTTAGAGTGGTTCTCATAGAGTGGTTCTCATAGAGTGGTTCTCATAGAGTGGTTCTCATAGAGTGGTTCTCATAGAGTGGTTCTCATAGAGTGGTCCTCTTAGAGTGGTTCTCTTAGAGTGGTTCTCTTAGAGTGGTTCTCATAGAGTGGTTCTCATAGAGTGGTTCTCATAGAGTGGTTCTCTTAGAGTGGTTCTCATAGAGTGGTTCTCATAGAGTGGTTCTCTTAGAGTGGTTCTCTTAGAGTGGTTCTCATAGAGTGGTTCTCTTAGAGTGGTTCTCATAGAGTGGTTCTCTTAGAGTGGTTCTCTTAGAGTGGTTCTCATAGAGTGGTTCTCATAGATTGGTTCTCATAGAGTGGTTCTCATAGAGTGGTTCTCTTAGAGTGGTTCTCTTAGAGTGGTTCTCTTAGAGTGGTTCTCATAGAGTGGTTCTCTTAGAGTGGTTCTCATAAAGTGGTTCTCTTAGAGTGGTTCTCTTAGAGTGGTTCTCATAGAGTGGTTCTCTTAGAGTGGTTCTCATAGAGTGGTTCTCTTAGAGTGGTTCTCTTAGGTTGGTTCTCTTAGAGTGGTTCAATGAAACATTTCTAACATTACTATTACAGCCAAATTTGCAACCTGCCATTTTAAAACTTTGTTTTGATTTTGTCTTTTCTGAACCGTCAATCAATTTCAAGGGCAGAGTTTATTTTAGATTAACCAATGGCCGAACATGTTAGGGCAAGCTCCGCCCTATGAAATTGATTGACGGTTCAGAAAAGACCAAAATGAAAACAAAGTTTTGAAACGGCGGGTTGTGATACAACAAATTTAGCTGTAAAATAGTGAATAACTACAACAAAAAAAAACAATGAAGTTAGAGTGCACTAGTGTGTATTAGTAAATCTTACATGGCGCAGCTCTTTGTGGCATGATACTCTCAAACATAACAAAGTGAGAGTCTTTTTGTTTCATTTGTCAAGTTGAAGATGTAGATGATGGTGATGTAGTAGATGGAAAAGCAGCAAAGAGTGTCCAATTAAAAACAAGGTACCATTTTGTAAACATGGGTGTGGACAGGGGAGGGAGGGTGCAGTCAAGGGAGGGAGGTGTGGTCAAGGGAGGGCGGTGTGGTCAAGGGAGGCAGGGTGTTGTTATCAGGAGGGAGGGTGTGGTCAGCAGGAATGAGGCTATATTCAGAGGAGGGAGGGTGTGGTCAGCAGGAATGAGGCTTTATTCAGAGGAGGGAGGGTGTGGTCAGCAGGAATGAGGCTTTATTCAGAGGAGGGAGGGTGTGGTCAGCAGGAATGAGGCTTTATTCAGAGGAGGGAGGGTGTGGTCAGCAGGAATGAGGCTATATTCAGAGGAGGGAGGGTGTGGTCAGCAGGAATGAGGCTTTATTCAGAGGAGGGAGGGTGTGGTCAGCAGGAATGAGGCTATATTCAGAGGAGGGAGGGTGTGGTAAGGTCAGGAACGTGACATGGGGTACTGATTCCAGTAATCTATATATTATATACTTAGAGAATCAAGAACTTGTCATTATTCATTGTGTAATGAATTCATTCAATTGCTGTTTCAGGAGTCCTGATTCAGAAGATCGTAGTAGAGTAAGTACTTATTAAGCACATTATTTATTAAGTGGGTTTGTGTTTTGGAGCCTAAATCTGTGTCTGTCTGCCTGTCAGTGTGTCTGTCTGTCTGTCTGTCAGTATGTCTTTCTGTCTGTCTGTCTGTCAGTATTTCTGTCTGTCGGTCAGTACTGTTTATTATCTATATCAATGACATTCCATGCTGCCTAGACCATACTAAACCTCGCTTGTATGCAGACGATACCTTAATAACTCTTGCTGCCAAATCAGCCACTGAACTTCAGAGTAAGATAAATTCTGATTTAAGGAGGGTCAGTGTCTGGTTGCTGGCAAACAAGCTCAGTTTGAATGTTGTAAAATCTGAATATATGTTAATAGGTTCGAAGTTTAAAGTTCCGACTTTTTGCAGTTTTGCACCTATCGAGATAAATGGTTCAGGGATTAAGAAGGTTACTCATCTTAAACACCTTGGTGTCTATATTGACCAAAATCTAAACTGGAACTTGCACATTGATCACATTTGTAAAAAGGTTTGCAAGTCAATTTACGGTTTAAAACAAATTCGAGATTTCGTTCCAATGTCAACCCTTATTACAATGTATAAATCGCTAATCCAGCCCACGTTTGACTATTGTGACCTTGTTTGGGGCAACTTAAACAAGGGTCAAGCAGAACGTCTTCAAAAGCTCCAAAACAGAGCTGCTCGCATCGTAACCTATCAGGGTTATGATGCGAGGTCTGCTGACATTTTACAACAATCAAACTGGGTGAGACTCCAGGATAGACGAGAGGAAAGAATGTATTTAATTATGTTTGACGTTATTCATAAAAATTGTCCATCGTACTTGAGTTCCTTATTTAACATAAGGTCCTCGGATACGAACAACTACAAATCTAAATTAAGAGATAACGATCAAATAGAAATACGGCATATTCCAAAAACAGACTTCTTTAGGAGTAGTTTTTATTACAGAGGGGCTAGAATGTGGAACTCTCTCCCCTCTGAGATCAAAACTGCTCCAACAAAAAAGATATTTAAAGAACGTCTGATAAAATGGCGTACTGTCAACACTCAATAGGTTTTTAATAAATTCTTTTTTCCTATATCTATGTTATAACAATATATATACATGTATTTTTTACTAGTATCTTATAATTATTATATTTAGTTTTTCATAACGACTTCCATGTAAAGAAGTTTTGTACTTACGGAACTATCGTTTTTAAATAAAGGTGTATCTATCTATGTCTGTCTGTCTGTCAGTATATCTGTCTGTCAGTATGTCTGTCTGTCTGTCAGTATGTCTTTCTGTCTGTCTGTCTGTCAGTATATCTGTCTGTCTGTCAGTATGTCTGTCAGTATGTCTGTCAGTATGTCTGTCTGTCAGTATGTCTGTCTGTCTGTCAGTATGTCTGTCTGTCTGTCAGTCTGTCAGTATGTCTGTCTGTCTGTCAGTATGTCTTTCTGTCTGTCAGTTTATCTGTCTGTCTGTCAGTATGTCTGTCTGTCTGTCAGTATGTCTGTCTGTCTGTCAGTATGTCTGTCTGTCAGTATGTCTGTCAGTATGTCTTTCTGTCTGTCAGTATGCCTGTCTATCTGTAAAAATCCATCCATCCTTTGCACATTCCCCAGTCGTTTCCTTCTACCTACCTTCACTATGCGCATTTACTCATTCATTCATTCATTAATTCATTCATTCATCTATTCATTCATTTGTTCATTCGTCTATTCATTCATTTATTCATTCTTTCAATGAATCATTTATTCATTCATCAATTCGATTCATCCTCTTGTAGACCCCATCTCCAGTTCACTCGGACACTGGTTTCAATGAAGAAAGACCTGATGAAGAAAAACCATCAACATCAACACTTCCCTCACTTGACGACAACGAAGAAATTATTACACATGCTAAAAGGTTGGCAATTGCAGCTTATTTTGCGAAGAAATTGTTTATTTATGATTATGAAGTTAAAATATAAATAAAAGATGCAAATATAAGATACAAATGCATCAATGTTTTCTCTCTCTGATTTCATTGTTGTCATAATATTTTATTCACATAACATTCACAGGAGACGAAGACGAGGACCACAAAAGGGAACACCGAAAAGTAAACTCGTTCTTCCGAAAGTATCATCAGTTAAGAAGACATTAAGTAATTCATCTGTAGACAGGTGGGCTTCCTGTGTTTCGTTCATGCTAGTGTCAATTAATGAATAGATAAATGAATGAATTAGTAAGAATGATGTGGTCTTCTGATTGATAAGATATTTTGCTTTTGAGACGCGCGTTTATAAAGCGATATAGCTATTATTATTGAATAGGTAAATGAATGAATGAAAACAGATAGAATAGGTAAATGAATGAATGAAAACAGATAGAATAGGTAAATGAATGAATGAAAACAGATAGAATAGGTAAATGAATGAATGAAAACAGATCGGGCAGATGAATGAATGATTAAATGAATGTTTCAGTTAATTTTTTATTGGATGATTGAGCTGAATGAATGAATGAATGGATGAATGAATGAATGGATGAATGAGTGAGTGAATGAATGGAAGGATGAATGAATGAATGAACCTATGATGGAACGAATGGACGAACGAACTACCGATTGAATCAACAATGTCCTTATATGCGATTGTGTTTATTTCTAGCTCAAGTCCCGTTCCACGTCTGCGTAAACGACCATCAGAGAAGTCTGAACCAGACCCCGACGACTTAATGGCTGAGATGGCGCTTTAGAAGCACTGCACGTTATTGGTAACATATGAGTCATGTGGCCAAACCACGTACAGCCAAATATTACAAATAATAGATATAAATCAACGCACATCGACCGCACAAGATCGCTTCTGAGCCGTACCACTGTCATTTGGACACAGTTAATGTGACAAAAGAACGCTAAATAATATGTCATAACATAAATCAATTCCATACTTACTTCCTGTTATTATATCTGTGTGTAGACTAATGATTTGATACCAATCTAGAATAACATAAATTTATACTAGAATAACAAATTTATACTGTTTTTATTCATTTATTTGTTTGTTTGTTTGTTTGTTTGTTGTGAGAACAGAAAAGTACGCACGAGACATTTCTTAAATAATGATACAACCACCCAGCTGGTAAGTACTTCATGTATGCTTTGATTATAAAAACATATATATAAATAAATATAGTACAAAAAAAACGAAGGACAAAAACTCTGAATAGCAATAAGACATATATGTGAGGAAATTATAATCTGGGCATACATGAAGTACTTACCACCCAGCTTCACTGTCGTTCCCGTTATCCCCTGCGCCTTCACCTAAAAGATCCCAACATTCATAGCGCGCGCTAATGAATGACGTCATAAAAATCGCACTCTAATTGATTCAATTATTCTTTTAGCCAATTAGTGGTTCGATTATTACTGACGTCTACAGGCAATTACCGCTAATTTGTTCCATACGTGAGCGTGCGCTACACGCACGATGTAGCCTCTACGTTGTTTCTAGTCTATTGTCGAGTTGTTTTACTTCGTCTGATTCGTCGTTGGTTAACCTCGTGACCACTTGCTGCCGTCCCCCGAGTCAAATCGTTACTCGAGGGGATGGACAATCCCGTCCAAGTGACGTTTCGCGGTATGTCCATCGCGGACAGCGAGTCGACGGTCACGATAGATTCCAACGTCATCCTTCCACGAACTTGGCGTTATCGCTCGTGGGAAACGTTCGTGACTCTCGTATGTTACGCGACTTGTCTGTTGGTTCCGTTTCAAGCCTGCTACGATTCCAAGACCGACGCTTTGTGGATCTTTACTTACGTTTTCGACGCAATTTTCTTGGTCGATATGGTGTTGCGTTTCTTTGTTGCGTATTATCACAAAGCTTCGCTGATTACGGACCGCGAGCTCATCCGTCGAGAATATCTGCGTGGACGATTTATTGTCGATCTGTTATCGATTTTGCCGCTGGATCTGCTGGTGTTTATTCCCAGTGGTAGGGTATGGTATCAGATGTTGAGCTATTTAAGACTGAACAGAATGCTGAGGTTTCATCGCATCATGAATTTTTTTGGTAAGTGATGGTGTATGTGAAAACATACAAGTTATGAACTTATGTTTTGTGTTTGGATAAAAAGCGTGGTCATTTGGTTTTTTGGTTGGTTGATTTGGTGGTTCTTTGCTTTGTTGGTTGTTGGTAGGATGGTTGACTGGATGGTTAGTTGTTTGCTTGGTTGGTTGTTTGGTTGGCTAGTTGAATGGATGCTTGGCTGTTTGGTATGATGGTTGATTGGCTGGTTGGTTGGTATAGGATGGTTGGTTGGGTGGTTAGTTGATTGGTTGGTCAGAAGGATGGTTGGAAGGTTGGATTGGTTGGTGGGTTGGTTGGTTGATTGGTTTGTTGTTTGGGTTTGTTGGTTGGTGGGATGGTTGTTTGGTTGGTTGGTAGGATGGTTGGTTGGTTGTTTGGGAGGATGGTTGGTTTGTTTGTTGGTTAGTTGGTTGGTTTCTTGGTTGATTGTTTGGTAGGATGGTTTATTGGTTGGTTGGATGGCAGTTTGGTTGGCTGATAAGTTGGTTGGTTGGTCAGTTGGTTGATTGGTTAGTGTGGTTGGTTGGTTGATTGGTTGGTGGGTTGGTTACAATTGATTGGATTGTTGGTTGGTTATGTACAGTGGTTAATTACAGTTTGGTTTAATTTTTTATAAAGTTGGTTAGTTCACTCTGTTGGTTAAAGCTTGTATTAAATTAATTCTGTTGATTTGTTTTGTCAGATGGCCGTGAAAATGAATTAGGAACAAACACTTCCCTTCTCCGTACCATCAAGTACCTGGCTATGGGGACAACAGTACTGCATCTGTTCTCGTGCATTTGGTTCTTTCTTGGATGTGATAATGTTGGTATTCCTGATGCTGTGTGTTATCCTGATGGCTGGGCCATTATGCTGAATACTGGTAACTTCAAGAGATTGTAACCCAAACTATTCTGTGGTTTGGTGTGGTATGATGTGATATTGTGCTGTGATGTTGTTCTTTGTGGTGTGGTGTGATGTACTTTGTGGTGTGATGTTGTTCTTTGTGGTGTGGTGTTGCACCTTATTGCATTGCATAGTGCAGTGGTTATGGTGTGGTACTGCATGCTGTGATGATGTTCTGCTATTTGGTAAGTTGTGATGTTGTGTATGGTATGGTATGGTATGGTATACATTTATTTAAACACACTAGCCCGACACAACAATTACAAATGAGAAGTAAAACGCTGATTTCCAGCGGGGGTGTGTATAAACATTATAAGTACAATTTTCAATAAAATTAGTATTTAGTTATACAAATATTTAGGATAAATCAGCATGTCCCTAAAGATGGTATTGTGGAAAGCTTACCTTTGAATTCGCGGATACACACTGAACTTTTAGTGTCCGCGGGTAAGCTATTCCAAAGCATTGCACCACTGAAGGCAAAGCTACGCTTATATAAGTTTTTACTAGGTCTAGGCAAAAAAAGATCAAGTGACACATTTCTCAAATTGTGTGATGCTGTGTTGAGTGGTGTGCTGATGAAGTGCTGTGATCACTGATGTGTTGAATGATATGTTGTGCTGTCATTGTATGTTACATTGTTCTCTATAATCATTTGTGATATACTATAATAGTCATTGTACATTGCTGTGTAGTGCAGTGGTTATGTTGTACTTGTGTCTGCCATGCTATCCTCTACTCTTCTGTCATATCTATCATAATATTTTTTCTTCCAATTCCTTCATTTATACAGTCATACTTTGTTTTAGGGGTTGAGAAGTCTAACCTATGGAACAAATATGTCTATTCTCTCTACTGGGCGACAGCAACAGCCACATCAACAGGGTATTGACATGTTATTTATTAGAAAAGAAACATTAGAATGTGATGGAGTGGGAATACAAAAACATTTTTGCAACACAAAAAGATTTAAAAAAACATTCCCATCAGACAAAACAATTAGCAAGGAAGGAGACAAAACATGCATCACCAGGAAGAGAAAAACAATTCCTTGAAGATGACTCCCCACCCAACCTATGGAGGGGTATGCATCCAAAGGGGTGAATTGTGTCATACTAGGGGAGGGGTAGGTAAAGTATGGAGAGTCATTCAAGCTGTGTGAGTTAGGGTTGGGTACCTTAGGATACAAAAAGTGGTGGAGGGAGATGTTAATCATCGAGTATTACGGTGTATGAAACGAAAAGGTTGTCGTGGCAAGAGGATTGCATTAGTACTTGGATGCCACATCTGGTTACAGCATTATGTTGCCTTGCCTTGATCCCTAGACTTACGGAGTACATGATTATGTTGTTATGTTGTTATTGTATCTTTGTTTAGATATGGTGATGTCCATGCTATAACCAATGGTGAAAAGTGGTTCTCGGTTGTGGCCATGCTGGTTGGTATTTCTCTGTTTTTTGGTCTCATCCTGGGTGGAATGGCATCTATGTTGACTAACTCTGATGCCAGACGAGCTCGCTACTCTCATCACTTGAATGTCATCAAAGAATACATGGTAAGATTATGATAGTCATCATGATGGTGATGGTGGTGATAATGATAGTGATGATGGTGATGATGATTGTGATGATGGTAATGTTGATAATGATGGTGGGGATGATGATGATGGTGATGCTGATGCTGATAATGGTAGTGATGATGATGGTCATGATGATGATGGTGATGATGAAGGTGATTTGATGTTGGTAATTGGTGATATTGGATATAATCAACAAAGTGATCATAATGATGGTGATGACAATGATGATAAATCTGTTGATGTGTCTGTGTTCTTATAGGAGGATGTTGAGGTCACTGATGAAGTATGCAATAAAGTGCTGGCTTACTACGAATATCTGGTAACTAAATAGAACTCATCCATCCATTCATTATTTCATCCGTTCATTCATTCATTCATTTGTCCATTTATTCAATCATTTTTTATTCATTCATCTATCTATCTATCCATCCATTCATTCATCTATCTATCTATCCATCCATTCATTCATTCATCTATCTATCTATCCATCCATTCATTCATCTATCTATCTATCCATCCATTCATTCATCTATCTATCCATCCATTCATTCATTCATCTATCTATCTATCTATCCATCCATTCATTCATCTATCTATCTATCCATCCATTCATTCATCTATCTATCTATCCATCCATTCATTCATCTATCTATCCATCCATTCATTCATTCATCTATCTATCTATCTATCCATCCATTCATTCATCTATCTATCTATCCATCCATTCATTCATCTATCTATCTATCCATCCATTCATTCATCTATCTATCTATCCATCCATTCATTCATCTATCTATCTATCTATCCATCCATTCATTCATCTATCTATCTATCCATCCATTCATTCATCTATCTATCTATCCATCCATTCATTCATCTATCTATCTATCCATCCATTCATTCATCTATCTATCCATCCATTCATTCATTCATCTATCTATCTATCTATCCATCCATTCATTTGTTCATTCATTCTTTCATCATTCGATTCATCGTTCATTTATCCATTTCTTCATTGCTTCATTCATTAATAGCCAGTTAATAGCAAACAGTCATCAAAGATTCAATAAATATTTTGTATGTCGTTCAATGTCAGTGGTCAACTAACCGTGGTGTCAATGGTATGGGGATCTTTGATGAACTGCCCATCACTTTCCAAGCCGAGCTCTCTCTCAGCATCAATCGAAAAGTACTTGACAAGGTAAAACCTTGTTATTGATTAATGTATTTAGATGTAGAATGGTTATTTTTTTGATTGAGACAAAACAGGTTTTCAAGACTGACGTTTCAGCTACACTGTGATGGTCTTCATCAGAATATAATGACATTGTTAAATATTTCTGTGAAAATTAAAATACACGAATTGATGTTTGTGCTTTACAAATGTTATAAACTTTTAGTTCATCATCTTTTTAATAATGTGTCTTTAGGCTCCTTTGTTCAAAGATCTACATCCTGGGTTTAAACGCATGCTATCTCTGGTGATCAAACCAGTTTTCTTCATGCCCAATCAAGTGATTGCTCACAAAGGAGAAATAGGGCATCACATGTTTTACATCCATAAGGGAAAAGCTGATGTAAGTATGATGATAACGATGATGGCGATGATGATGATGACAGTTATAATGATGATGATGATAATGGTGTTGATGATGGTGATAATGATGATAACAGTTATAATGATGATGATGATGATAATGGTGTTGATGATGGTGATAATGATGATGACACTTATAATGATGATGATGATGATAATGGTGTTGATGATGGTGATAATGATGATGACAGTTATAATGATGATGATGATAATGGTGTTGATGGTGATAATGATGGGGATGTTGATGGTGACAACGATGATAGTGATGGTGATGATGATGGCGATGTACAGTGATCGTGATTATAGTTGGTGGTGACTACATGAAGTGAGTAACAAGATCTCTCTACTGTACTTAGATTATTGATAAGTATGATGATGATTGTGGTGATGATGATGATGACAGTGATGTTGATGGTTATTGTGGTGACTACATCAAGTGAGTAACAAGATCTCTCTACTGTACTTAGATCATTGATAAGTATGATGATGATTGTGGTGATGATGATGATGACAGTGATGATGACAGTGATGTTGATGGTTATTGTGGTGACTACATCAAGTGAGTAACAAGATCTCTCTACTGTACTTAGATTATGGATAAGTATGATGATGTTGTATTCACACTTACAGAGGGCAAGCTGTTTGGAGAGGTACGATATTTACATACAGTCGTTTTTGCATTTGTGGAAAAAATGAAGTACAGTATCACTTTTAGTATTTGTATTTGATTCAGGTCAGTCTAGTTTATAACCTTCCACGTTCAACCACAGTCCGTGCAGCTACTCCATGCGTGATGTTCATCTTAGACCGTGCAGACATGAACAGGGTTATCAAACACTACCCTGAAGGTATTGATAATTAGTGCAGTTATATCCAACGAACACAGCCATTCACTTATGAATTCAACTTATGATTCATTCGTTCAGTCATTTCTCATTCATTCATTCAACCAACCACTCATTCATTCGTTCTTTTAGTCATTCATTTATCCATTAATTTATTCATCCATCCGTCCTCCCATTCATGCAATCATTGATTCATTCATTTGTTTATTCATTCATCCGTCCTCCCATTCATTCAATCATTGATTCATTCATTTGTTTATTCATTCATCCGTCCTCCCATTCATTCAATCATTCATTCATTTGTTTATCAATTCATCCCTACATCCATTATCATTTGTTGCTTTCTTTGTTTAGTCGCAGAGAGACTGTACACTGCAGTTGAGACGCGTTGTGACTTGTCCAAACAAAATCTATCTAACAGCCAGATTGTTGAACTGAACATCAAGAGAAAGGATCACAGTAAAGACGATACAAAACCAGGATTCGTGAAGTAAGTGATGTTTGTCATATGTAAGTATGACATTGGTCTCCCACGAAACCAACGGTGGGCACTTTCCCCGATCTTTCCATCAGTGCTCCTTTTTTTTACCAAATTTTATCATATTTTAACCAACCTTGTCAGCCTACCTTTTGAACAGGCCCGTTATCATTATTTTTATTTTTAATTCATTTTTCAGGTCCATCAAGAACGCTCTTAATCACGTGATCATGCCAGACTCACCCCGCTTAGTCATCTGGGAACGTATCCACCTGGTTGCCGTGGTAACGGTCTGTTTTCTATATCCTTATGTGGCAACATTTTCTGTCTCTCTGCACAGTGTTGGATACGGAGAAAACGTTACCATGACAGCAGTGTTAGTGTTGACGTATCTTCTTGACGTCATCTTACTGTGTGACTTTCTTATGAGGTTTAACTTGGCAACATCTGTTACTTCTGGTAAGACCAATTGAGAGTGTATTATGTATATCTATTACAGCACAAAAAGTACAGTCAGTGCCAATCGACAATCGTTTTAATATATGAACCTATTTTTTTTTAAATGATCGATTCCGGATTAATTGCGGATGTCCAGTGCTCGACTGAATAGCTATAGAACAAACACATACCATTTTATGGACCATCGGAGATCTTCAACTTGAAGAAATGACGCTGATTTGAATAAAATCACTGCTAATTTCTTATCATCATTGAAAGCCCACAGTACCTTTCGGTCATGAAATCAACATCCGGAATCCCCTTAATTCTTTTTTCTGATAAAGTTTTTTTTTAAATAGGTATATATTAATTTTAGAAATATATAATATGTTCATATGTTAATTATACATGGCTTGTGTATTCTTGTACTCTTCATAACTAGTGTATAGAGTGCACGCACTAAAAGTGTGCAACATGAATAAATAGTGCTATTTTATGCCAATTCTAATGTTTTCTTTCGTTTAATTAGTGCTATTTACTACTAAATAGTGACAACTGTTGCACACTTCATGTTGCACCAATTATAATTGGTTATGTACCTTTTTCTGTAGATTTGAAGGAAATACGTCATAACTACGTACGCAGCGTTCTGTTCTGGACGGACCTGGCTTCTGTATTACCTCTGGAAATCTTTGCTGCAGCTGGTCATGTCGATGACCACAGTTCCCATAGTGCTTGGCACCTCTTGTCGTTCTTGAGGTTGAACCGTTTACTCAAACTTTTCCGGGTAAGTTTAATGTAAAGATGTGGAGAGGAACTGAGGTTTCGGACGTTAGTCCTTCGTATGATGATTACGGTTTTGTTTGTGATTGCAGCGTTTAGTTGATGATAGTGAAAGTAACGGGTTAGTTATTAGTTATTAGTGGTGACTATTAGTTAGTTATTATGGTGACTATGATGTTGATTATAATGATGATGATGATAGTAACGGGTTAGTTATTAGTTATTAGTGGTGACTATTAGTTAGTTATTATGGTGACCATGATGATGATTATAATGATGATGATGATGATGGTAGTAACGGGTTTAATATTAGTTATTATGGTGACCATGATGATGATTATAATGATGATGATGATGGTGGTAGTAACGGGTTTAATATTAGTTATTATGGTGACCATGATGATGATTATAATGATGATGATGATGGTGGTAGTAACGGGTTTAATATTAGTTATTATGGTGACCATGATGATGATTATAATGATGATGATGATGATGGTGGTAGTAACGGGTTTAATATTAGTTATTATGGTGACCATGATGATGATTATAATGATGATGATGATGATGGTGGTAGTAACGGGTTTAATATTAGTTATTATGGTGACCATGATGATGATTATAATGATGATGATGATGATGGTGGTAGTAACGGGTTTAATATTAGTTATTATGGTGACCATGATGTTGATTATAATAATGATGATGATGATGGTGGTAGTAACGGGTTTAATATTAGTTATTATGGTGACCATGATGATGATTATAATGATGATGATGATGGTGGTAGTAACGGGTTTAATATTAGTTATTATGGTGACCATGATGATGATTATAATGATGATGATGATTATGATAAAGGCAAGGACAAAGATACCAAAGTCAGAGGAATACCACTTTTTCCTCAGATGTCATCATTTTTTTCTGAGCTGGAAGATCGTCTCGACTATAACATTGCTAAAGTTCGATCTCTCAAGTTTATGATCAATATCCTACTAGCTACTCATCTGTGCGCGTGTCTCTGGTTCTTCGAGGCTTGTTATGGGAACAGGTAGAAACAATAGAAACAATAGATAGCCTCCTCCGTAGGATACTCCTTTCTTTATTTGGATTTCCTGTGGTATTTTTGTGCCGTTTGGGTTTGCTGTGGATGCGATGGAGAGAGACTGGTTCCAGTGTCTTTTTTAGACTAGTTTCCAGTAGCTCTCAGTCAGTTTTGCTTGATACAGGGAACCCAAAGGAGATGCTTGCGGAGTAGGCTATTTTGGAATTAAGGCATCTAAAGATCTATCTTTGTTTTAAATCCTATATAAGTCAACCCTGCTTTGTATATATATTTAATAGAAAATGATCTAAACTTAGTTAAAATATGATACTAAGTTCCTTCGGATTTGTCTTTATTGGCTATTTTAGATTTCGTTTATTCTGTCTTGTCGGTCTAATATTTTGTTTGTTTGTTTGTCTTCCCTGTCTGTTTATATAAACTACGGTCGTTTGTTTGTGTGCTTATTTCTTTATTACTTTGCTCTCTGTGTTCTATCATACACAACAAGCACTTTGTGATTTTTCAGACGATGTAAATCTGGTAGCTGGGCACAGCATATTGCTAACATCACTGCAGGCGCTGATGAGTACATTGCGTCAGTCTACTGGGCCGCTGCTACCATGTCATCGACTGGTTATGGAGATATCCACGCCCATGATGCTTCGAGTCAGCTGATTGCTGTGTTGGTGATGTTTGTTGGTTTGTTGTTGTATGGGTATTGTCTTAGTAGTATTGCTGCAACTTTAGCCAACGCTGCTGCTCCGAAGTAAGTTATTACATGGCTTACATTGATTGTATTTTATAGTAGTATAGTTTATTCATTCCTGTTTTTCTGTTTCTTTCTCTGTTTTTATTTCTTGTTTGTTTTTGTCTGTCTGCCTGCTTGTTTGTTTGTTTGTTTGCTTGTTTGTTTGTTTGCTTGCTTGCTTGCTTGCTTGCTTGCTTTCTTTCTTGCTTGCTTGCTTGCTTGCTTGTATGCTTGCTTGTATGTTTGTTTGTATGTTTGTTTGTTTGTTTGTTTGTTTGTTTGTTTGTTTGTTTGTTTGTTTGTTTGTTTGTTTGTTTGTTTGTTTGTTTGTTTGTTTGTTTGTTTGTTTGTTTGTTTGTTTGTTTGTTTGTTTGTTTGTTTGTTTGTTTGTTTGTTTGTTTGTTTGTCGGCTTGTAATTTCAAGAAACAAAAAGTCATGAGAAAGTATTTGATACGCATTCATTTTTAGGGTGGAGTTCCTTGAGCGTATCTCCGCTGTGCAGACGTTTATGAGCGAACAAAACCTCGACCCAGAGCTCATTGCGCAGGTCCTACAGTATCTCAAGACACTATGGGAGCTACACAAGTAAGATTATGTATATCTTTTTCAATTCAGACAATTTTCGTGCGGGGATCCTTTGTAAACTCTCCACCGAGAGAACCCTAGTACCAACTTGAGGAAGTCGCAGTTGATGCGACAGTACTTGTTGTGTACGATATTACTGTGCAAGTTGCATATACATTTACAGTACACAATAAAAACGTTACATAAAGTATTTACATACCTTAAGAGTTTGAGCCTAAAGAAACCATTTGATATAAGGGATTCCCTGACAATACCTATGTATCGTCGCCCTGAAGAAGTATTCTAGTCCCAATTTACAGTCCTTGGACATATCCATATTCAATGAACATTTCTTTTCTGTAAAGTTGAAAATTATTCCCACTGTATCAAATCCCATTTCCCACAAAAAGAGGTCATTACCAGTTCTAATTTGAACCCTTTTTCAAAAGACTTCCCAACGAGCATACCCAATGGTTGATCAGAGGCAAAACGAAACTGTAGTGGTCCTCCTTCCCTAACATAGGATTTGCATTCGTTTTCATCAGGGGTGAAATGATTCCCAGCTCTAAGCGTCTGTTAGATGATATGCCGATAACTCTACAGCAGGACGTGTGCTCAGAGGAAAGTAAAGAAATCATGGAGAAGGTGATTTAAGTCTACAATGTTTAAAAAATCTGTTTGACTAATGCTATGGATATGAGACATACCCGTGTCTGCTGAATCGTTCTTCGAAGTTATGCTTGCATCTTCATGCGGAAGTTGTTGTCAACACCGTACGTTGTTCCCCTTTAATTTTCTACACGGTTAACAAAAAATACTCACTTTATTGATACATACTAATTACATTATAAAACCATAGCTATAGGCTCTTACACGTACACAAAGTCATTGCTATAGGCTCTTAGACGTACACAAAGTCATTGCTATAGGCTCTTAGACGTACACAAAGTCATTGCTATAGGCTCTTACACGTACACAAAGCCATTGCTATAGGCTCTTACACGTACACAAAGTCATTGCTATAGGCTCTTAGACGTACACAAAGTCATTGCTATAGGCTCTTACACGTACACAAAGTCGAAACTTGTTGTCATCGTTTTTCTCGTTCTTGTTCTGAAGGCTCTTATTGTTTTTCAGGTTCCTATCTTTATGAAGACTGAAGAGAGCTTCTTACGAGAACTTTCGTTAAAGACCACTTCGTATCTTTTTAACCCAGGCATGTTTATTCATTGGTTTGTTTCATTCGTGGATTCATTCATTCATTCATTCATTCACTCATTCATTGATTCATTCATTCATTCATTCATTCATTCATTCATTCATTCATTCATTCATTCATTCATTCATTCATTCATTTATTCGTTCATTCATTCGTTCGTTCGTTCGTTCATTCATTCGTTTGTCGTTCGTTCGTTCATTCATTCATTCATTTATTTATTTATTCAATCATTCATTCAACTATTCATTCAATCAGTGGCCCATTTTTCTCCCGACTGTACTCTCCCCTCCTCCAATAAATTTGTTTGTTTGAATTCTTTCCTACCATTTTGTTCATCTGTTTGTCGATTTGTTCATTTGAAACGATTATATTATGTTTCGTGTCTAGGTGACTTCATCGTGTACGCGGGTGATATGGGCCGTGAGATGTACTGTGTTCGTAGGGGCATGGTAGATGTCATCAGTGACGATGGTGTTAAGCTGGCAACGCTTGGTCCGGGAGGTTTCTTTGGAGAGGTAAAACTACTTACATGCATTACATACATTTATTCATTTATCTATTTTTTTTATTTTTTTGCACGATATAATTACAATTTCAAATAAATATTGTTTAGTTTAAATTACCTCATGAAAATGTTTTATGTGTACGTAGAAAAAATATTTGATATGTGGGTAATTCTTCGTGTTAGCCACTATATATTCAGTACTGTCCACTAATGAATGCATTCAACTATATATGATATTGATTCGTGCGTTCATTTATTCGTTTCTTTATTATGATTCATTAATTCTATTTTTCCTTCATTTCATTTTATAGAACATCCTTCCTTCCTCTCTCACTCCCTCCCTCCATTCCTTCTTTCCTCCCTTCCTCCCTTCCTCCCTTCCTTCCTTCCATCCTATATTTATTAATTAATTAATTCATTCACTCATCAATCCATCGTTTCATTCAGTCTTTCATTCATACACTTTTCCATTCATTCATCCCCTCATTTATTTATATATGTTATTTATTCTGCGTTATTTCGTGACAGGTTGGTCTGATCTACGGTGAGAGTCGATTAGCGTCAGTACAAGCAAAGACCTACTGTCAGATTCTGATGCTGACTAAGGCTGACCTGGACGATGTTCTTGTTTCATTCCCCGTAGTGGCCAAGTAAGCAATTTAATCACGTGAGCTTTAATACTTAGGGTTAATTCTTTTGAATGAAATGAATCGATCATAATGTTTAAAAACTGATTCATCTAGATTCAGACCTTTCAATGAAATATGTGCTGATAAAAATCATTTTCTTTTGCAGCCAACTCGGCGAAGCAAGTACAAACAGTGAGCATTTAAGCAAGATTCAGAAAGCTGCTATTGAGAAAACAAGAACACTGGTGCGACGTCTATCCGTTGATGTAAAAAAACATACCCCTTCACGTGACTCTTACAGCTTGAAGAGAAGACTAACCAAGAGAAATTCCAGTCAAGTACAGACAGTTACGAAAAGGTTAGATGATGATGGTGGTGGTGGTGATGATGGTGGTGATGATGGTCGTGATATTGATGATGATGATTGTGGTGATGATGATGATGGTGGTGGTGGTGGTGGGGATTATTGTGGTGATGATGGTGGTGGTGGTGATGATGATGGTGTTTTTAACCCAGTTGGTGACTCAGCCTACTAGAAACCTCAATATCTTAGATATTGTATTGACTACTACACAAGACATCATCAATAATCTTGTTGTTGGAGAACCGTTTTCTGATCACAATATAATAACATTCAATCTAATTTGTAAACCGTACGTACAAAAAACATCCTTTAATCTGTCGTACAGCTTTAAGAAAGCGGACTGGAAGCAACTCAAGTCCATTTTGTTATACATTCCCTGGGATTGTGCTTTCTTCTCAAGCAATATTGATGAGGTTTGGTCTGCATGGAAAGATTTGTTGATGTGCGCAGTCGACGAGTTTATTCCTAAAAATAAGCCTAAAAGAAAACCAAATACTCCCTGGATTTCTAAGGAATTGATACTGTTATGCAAAAAGAAGAAGGCTCTCTACAGAAAAGCCAAGAGAACTCAGGATGATCAAATCTGGGCAAAATATCGCCATTTAAACAATAAAATCAAACGCGACTGTAATACGGCTAGATGGGAGTTTGTAAACAAGCTTTCTCAAGATCTAAAGAATAACGAAAATCCTAAGCCATTTTGGAGTTATGTCAATTCCAAGCGTAAAGGAACTAATAATCTAGTAACTCTAAAGGTCGGCGAAACTGTTTTAAATGACGATAAAAGCATCGCTAATAGTATGAACTCTTATTTCTCCTCCGTATTTACTGTTGAGAATTATGACAACTTTCCGACGCTTGACTGCTCTACTGATTCAAAACTTCAATACATCAATTGTTCAACCTCAGAAGTGTTAAAACTACTCAATGGTCTCGATGGAAACAAATCCCCTGGACCTGATGGCATTTCGCCGAAAATTTTAAAGACCTGTGCGTCAGAACTTGCACCATCAATCACGAAAATACTGAATATGTCCTTATCCACTGGAACACTACCCTTAGAGTGGAAAATGGCCAATATAACACCTTTGTTTAAGAAAGGGTCTAAAAATTTGAGAGGAAACTATCGCCCGATCTCACTGACTAGTATTGTATGTAAGATCTGCGAGAAAATTGTTCGCAACAGAATTCTACACTTCTGGCACGACCTCAATCTCTTCAACAAAAATCAATTCGGTTTCCTAGAGGGAAGATCCACAGTCACGCAGCTCCTGAGCTCTGTTAATGACTGGGCCAGCTCCAGGGACCGGCGCATACCAACTGATATTGTGTTCCTCGACTTTGCAAAAGCTTTTGATAGCGTTGCACACGAAAGATTACTACTAAAGCTACACGCAAATGGTATTGATGGCGGTCTCCTTGACTGGTTTAGACAATTTCTAACAGGGCGCATTCAAAGAGTCAATATCCGCGGTACATATTCTGATTGGTCTCCAGTGTTGTCTGGAACACCACAAGGAACAATACTGGGAGCCATTCTTTTTTTATTGTATATCAATGATATCACCGATGATATCACATCTACCACCAAACTTTACGCAGACGACACCAAGATTTATAGAGCAATCATCGATGAGATCTCTGACATACCAGCATTACAGTCTGATTTAAACAGTCTTAACCGATGGGCCAATGATTGGCAATTGAGATTCAACGCCGATAAGTGTGAATGCATGCGAATTACTCACTCCAGAGATAAATCCACAACTAACTACACTTTAGGATCTAATCAGCTGAAGGATGTTGATCACTTTAAAGACCTTGGGGTTATCATTACACGTGACCTTTCCTGGGGGACACATATCAACTCCATAGTCAGAAAGGCTAATCAAGTTTTGGGAGTCATCAAGCGCTCAATTGGTACAGCCAACAGGGACATTTTCAAAATGTTGTATACATCCTTAGTCAGGCCGATCTTGGAGTATGCTGCACCCGTATGGAGCCCTCACCTCGTAAAAGACATTCATGCATTGGAAAAAGTCCAGCGTAGAGCATCTAGACTTGCCTTAAATCAAAAACAGGGAGAAATGTCTTACGAAGAACGTTGTGAAATTCTGGACTGGCCTACACTCGCCACTAGAAGAGACTACTTATCCTTAATCGAATGTTACAAAATTGTCTTCGGCCTAAACCATCTTGATTTTGATAACTATTTTAGCTTTTCTAAATATAAATCAACGAGAGCCAATCACCCATATAAACTGTATTTGAATGCTGCTAAAGTAAACAGTTACAAATTCTCCTTTTTTATCAGAATAATTAAACACTGGAACTCACTACCGGTTCATATTGTACAAGCAAATAGCCTTTCAGACTTTAAGAAGAAATTGAAAGATCATTTAGGCATTTAACTTATTTTATTTCATCACTATTACTATTTATTTATCTTTTGTTATTAAGCTATTACACCTAGCTTTTATATATTTACACAATTTTTCAATTAGTCGTTTTATGTCGCTTAGCTTAAAGTCGTTTATCTGTTAGTAGTTTTTTAGGGAGTTTTCACATAGGGCTAACCTCTTAACTTCCTTTTCATGATGCCACTTTTGTTATTAATGTTCTGTATTGCTTTGCTACGCTTAATTTATCTTGTAACTGTCACCTTTAATTTGCATCTTGAATAAACCTTTATTGTATTGTATTGTATTGTATTGTGTTGATGATTGTGTTGATGATGGTGATGGTGATGGTGATGGTGATGGTGATGGTGATGGTGTTGATGATGATGATGATGACATTGATGAAGATGATCATGATGGTGGTGGTTGACAGTGATGATAATGATGATAATATACAATAGTAATTATGATAATGATAATTGATGATATTGATGACGATGAATATGTTGTGATGATGATGACGATGAAGTTGATCACGATGATAAAGTTGATGATGATGGTGATGATGATATTGATGATGATGTTGACAATGATGATGATTGTGATGATGAGTGATAATTATGATCGAGTAATGATAGAGCAATATTGTTTTTATTGTTATTTATAGTGAGTTGGATGTACTGCAGCAAGTCAACAAGAACGAGGAATATCGATATCCGTTCCGTGAACTATCTCCCATCATGAGGATCTTATCCTTCGTTCTCATGATGTAAGTGTTTTCTTTGCCTAAATAACATCAAAGCTTTCGTGTTTCATATGATAATCTAAGGCGGATTGTTCGGTTTGAAGCAAGATATATTGACAACATGCACGCTTTGGCTACACTGTGGTTGTCTTCAACAGAATGATGTTTGATTCTTCGTTTGCAACCACGTGATAATTCGGGCAAAATGACCTTTTGAAAATGAATTTTAAATCCTACTGAAAAACTACATTTATATCCTTTGAGAGCATTCAACAATGTAATTCTGCCAAATTTGGAGCTTCTAGAGCGAGCAGTTGCTGAACTATTGATGATCAATGATTTGTATTATTTGAAAAAATGTATGGCGCCGCCATATTGGATGATAACTTATATCATCCAAGATGGCGAATAGACCTTCAGTGGTCTAAAAATAAAGGCAAATCCATTTTAAGTCCAGTCAAGCGCCATTTTGGAATAAGGCGTTTGGAGTCGAACTTTGTTCATGTGTCAGTGCATAAGCTTAAATCTGATTGTTTCTTATATTAATGTGCTCTGTGTTGTTTGTGCTTATACAAGTCATTTCAGTCATTGATTTGTTTTTGTGTTCCTACAGCAAAGGTATTTCTCCTCATCGTTCATGGATCAACAAATGGCAAGCGTTTACTGTTGCTGCTACTGCTGTGTACATGATCACCCTGATGCTGCAAGCTTCATTCATGCATACTAGTGTTGTTCTCTGGATATTGAACTATCTCTGTGATATAGTCTTTTTTGTTGACATGTAAGTTGACTTAGAATAAACACAAAAATTACATACCCAGTAGACCTTGTCGGCCTCGTATGCAAATTGCCTATTTCAAACCAGGTGACTCTGTCTAGGAAATGGTTCTTTTATGGA
Source organism: Diadumene lineata (assembly GCA_918843875.1). Classification (NCBI taxonomy): domain Eukaryota; kingdom Metazoa; phylum Cnidaria; class Anthozoa; order Actiniaria; family Diadumenidae; genus Diadumene; species Diadumene lineata. Next base: position 13,629,895 of record OU974080.1, read on the forward strand.
AAATGTCTTGAAATATTTACACCTGAAAAGGTCATTTCCCAAGAGTAGCATGGTCTGAAATGGGAAAATCATGGAAGTGAAAGAAGTCCATTGTCTCACGATGGGTTGAATACCGCGACGTTTCGACTGCTGGCTTATTGTAAATCAGGTTATTATGTGTACTTTTGGTACTCGTGGTAATGTACATTTTGTTTCTATAGTAAGACTTGTGTTGTTTCCATAGTAACGTATGTTTTGTTTCTGTAGTAACGTATATTATGATCCATAGGTACATCAAGCTTCACGTTGGTTACTATAACGACAGAAAGATTCTTGTTACTCATCCCATAATGACCGCAAAGCATTACTTGAGGTATGGCGTCATTTATGACGATAATATTTGTTCTTTACTAAATTTACAACTTGCTCCCAGTTGGTTCTCGGTTTTTATAAGAGAGAGTAAACTGGAACCGTCTTATGGGATCAGTCTGGAGCCGGTTGTGTGAAGCCTGATTAAAGTTATCCACTCCATAGAATTTCTTTAGAATTTATCCACTGGATAGGGATTTATATGGTGGATAGGGATTTATCTGGTGGATAGGGATTTATCCACTGGATAGGGATTTATATGGTGGATAGGGATTTATCCAGTGGATAGGGATTTATCTGGTGGATAGGGATTTATCCACTGGATAGGGATTTATCTGGTGGATAGGGATTTATCTGGTGGATAGGGATTTATCCACTGGATAGGGATTTATCTGGTGGATAGGGATTGATCTGGTGGATAGGGATTGATCTGGTGGATAGGGATTGATCTGGTGGATAGGGATTGATCTGGTGGATAGGGATTGATCTGGTGGATAGGGATTTATCTGGTGGATAGGGATTGATCTGGTGGATAGGGATTGATCTGGTGGATAGGGATTTATCTGGTGGATAGGGATTTATCTGGTGGATAGGGATTTATCAGCTGGATAGGGATTTATCTGGTGGATAGGGATTTATATGGTGGATAGGGATTTATCTGGTGGATAGGGATTTATCAGCTGGATAGGGATTTATCTGGTGGATAGGGATTTATCTGGTGGATAGGGATTTATCTGCTGGATAGGGATTTATCTGCTGGATAGGGATTTATCTGGTGGATAGGGATTTATCAGCTGGATAGGGATTTATCAGCTGGATAGGGATTTATCTGGTGGATAGGGATTTATCTGGTGGATAGGGATTGATCCGGTAGATAGCGCTATTCAGGCTTCGTCACTGGACTACACTCTCGGGTGGCAGACATCACTAGTACAACATGCATGTTCTCTATTCATCCACATTGTCCATCATAATGTCTACGATTGAGAGTTGTATGTTAACAGTAATGTTGACATTCTTCACCTTTTGTTCCAGGACGAACTTTATCCTGGACCTGTTCTGTTGTTTCCCTACTGATATCATAGTGCTAGCCATTTGGCCAAAACATCTTGGTAAGGTTGATCGTTATGGTAACAGCAGACACGAGAGAACAACGAAAAGCGCATGCGTGAATTGATGGACCACTCTTACAAATGGAGGACTATCGTGCGAAACATCGCCTAATGACCAACCTCTTAATCCTACCTCTTTGATGCGGCCAGTTTTTTAGCTTGTGAATAAAACCCTCATCCATACATTTTACTTGCGTTATACAGCGTTATACGGCCACTTTGGGATGACAATTTGATGGTTAGATTGAATGGGGTTTCACTGTATTGTTGTAACGGTTTAACAGCTTACAAATCGACTTGGTAGCTACTGTATATTTTCCACACCTGTTATGATCATTTTAATAATGATAGATCATTGTTTGTAGGTGTTCTTCGTATTCTTGCCTTTGCTCGTCTCAATCGATGTTTCCATTTCTATAAACTGGTAAGTATAACAGCAGATAATGCAATGTTGTGAGTAATATAAAATAGTTTCTTGCCAATGATAATGATAAAAAGTATGATCCGTATCAACTTTGATAAATGGTCATTATCGCGTGACTGCCTAGCAGTCTTGGGGCGCTCTTCCTTATAGCTCGCTTCAAGGATTTGCGAGAAGGTATTTTTTTCAACATCATTCTCATCATCTGCTGTCTATGTCAAGAGAGCATTTGAATTGGCTCCACATACAGTCCTATTACTTGTTAATAACATAAACTAAGTTGACGTGTCTTTCATCAAGGTGATTATTGCAAGTTCAGCAGTTGTTATCAACATAACATTTGTTTTCACCAGGAATTCCTCATTACACATGCTATGAACATAAAATAGAATCGAAACTGATGACGATGAAATGATGATGATGAATGTGTTGATGTTGCTGGTCGTGCTCGTTGCTAATGACAACATCAACTGTTACAATGCTTGTACATTGTTACTCAGGTTCAGTTCTTTGGTCATATGGAGGAGGAGCTTGGAGGATCGTCCAACTTCTTCAGGTGCATTTACTAGTCTTTCATTTGTTCGTTCATCATTTGATTATTCATTTTTATTCTTTTATTCATTTAATCGTTTGTTCATTTATTTGCTCATTTGTTCATTCACATCCTTGTTAGTCTATCCATTCGATTCACTCGATCACTTCTTTTTCATTTATTGTTTTCATTTCATTCATTCTTTTTATTCCATTCATTTCTAGGCTGCTCAAGTTCGCCGTGTACATGGGTCTGTTCACACACTATATCGCCTGTGGCTGGTTCATTCTCGCCTGCAAGGGCCTCAGCTCGGGAAACCATCAGTGTGAAACAGCCTCGTGGGTATCGAACCTTGATCATATCTTAGGTAAGAACAATACCAACAAAAATATATTTATAGTGAGCAAAGAAAAGGAAAAAATAAGAGATGATGGCGCTGATAATATTGATGATGATCATGTTGATGTTAATTTTAAAGACGGTTACGATGATGATGATGATGGCTATGAGGATGATGATGATGATGATGATGAAGATGATGATGATGATAATGATGTTAATGATGTTAATGAGGATGATTATGATGGTCATTTGCAAATATAAGCGTATAGTGACGTGCAATCTCGTTCTACCAGGCCGTATATCTTGTTGGTGGTCTGATATAATTATGATTAATGTTTTTAGGACACAACGACACCGTGCTTGAACGATATGTCACCTCGTTCTACTGGGCAGCGGCTACCTCTGCCTCGGTTGGCTATGGGGACCTTCATGCTGTCTTAGTCGAAGAGGTCAGTAATTTGTTTTAATGCCATTTTGTTTGTTTATTTGTTTGTTTGTTTGTTTATTTGTTTGTTTGATAGTTTGTTTGTTTGTTTGTTTGTTTGTTTGTTTGCTTGCTTGCTTGCTTGCTTGCTTGCTTGCTTGCTTGCTTGCTTGCTTGCTTGCTTGCTTGCTTGCTTGTTTGTTTGTTTGTTTGTTTGTTTGTTTGTTTGTTTGTTTGTTTGTTTGTTTGTTTGTTCGTTCGTTCGTTCGTTCGTTCGTTCGTTTGTTTGTTTGTTTGTTTGTTTGTTTGTTTGTTTGTTTGTTTGTTTGTTTGTTTGTTTGTTTGTTTGTTTGTTTCACAATGTAATACTACACTCATTTGCAAAATTACTTGGGACATTAGGTTAAACTGCTATGCCCGTCGGTATTATATTTTAGCTATGCATGGCTTAGCTAATGTTAGATGGTACTTCTTTATAGATGAGCTATGCCCATCGGATCGTCGGTATTATATTTTAGCTATGCATGGCTTAGCTAATGTTAGATGGTACTTCTTTATAGATGAGCTATGCTCTCATGTGTATGATCATTGGTATTGTGTTCTACGGGTTCATCATTGCTAGTGTGGCTGCAGGCCTGGCTAATGCCGATGCACAGAGAGCAAGATACCAAGAAAGGCTTGGTGCCATCAAGAACTTCTTGAAAGTACGTTACCATGGTGATGACGATGATGAGATCAATCATAACCATTATCGGTTGTGCCATGTTTACGATGTTGGGGATGATAGGACTGACGATGGTGATGATGGTGATGACGATGATAATGATGATGATGATGATGATTATAACAATGATGATAAATAGTGATGTAAATGATGATGATAATGATGATGTTGATGATGATGATGATTATAATGATGATAATAATAGTGATTTAAATGATGGTGATGATGATAGTGATGATAATCGTTAAGGTGATGATGGTGATGATGTTAGTGATGATAATTGTTAAGTTGATGATGATGCTCCAATTAGTTGATGATATTGAGGGTTTTATTGACGAGAATGATGATCTCAATATCAATGTTGGCAAGAGTGTGATAACAATTTATTTGAATTGCTTATTTTGTTTGTTGTAGGATCAACACATTAGCGAGAGGCTAAGAGATCGTATCGTAAGGTAAATGACGAGTGATTATCGATCAATACGAAACATTTATATTTATCTATCCATTCATTCAACTTAATCTTGGCTTTCTTCCAATTTCATATCGATTAGTACGACAATTAATCGATTGCTTAATTGTGCATTTTCAGCCATTACGAGCATATCTGGATCCGTAATCGTGGTATCGACCCGAGCTCTCTCTTCGAGGGAATACCGCTGGCCTTACAAGGTGACATCACACTTAGTCTGTACAAAGATATCATTGAAAAGGTATGAAATAGGAAAAGGTTGTGTTAATTATAATGGTGGTGATGGTAATGATGATGATGATGATGATGATAATTGTGATGATGATGATGGTGATGATGATTGTGACGATAATGATGATTGTGAAGATGATGATGGTGATGACGATTGTGATAATGACTGTGAAGATGATGATGGTAATGATGATGATGATGACGATTGTGATGATAATGATGATGATGATGATGATGATCAGTGGTACCGTCAGTTTCTCGTCATCTTTGTTCGTCAGGTACCACTCTTCCAAGGCACCGAGATTGGTTTCTTGAAGATGTTATCAATACACATCAAACCTGTCTACTTTCTGGCTAAAGAGTATGTCGTAAAGAAAGGAGACATCGGCCAAGAGGTTTGTCAATGACTATATGGATAGATGGATGGATAAACGTTTAATTATTGGGTGAACGAATGAACATTTCAATAAAATAGTAAACTAATAAACAAACGAAATAATAAATGGATAATTAAATACTTGGATTGAGTGAAAATTTTGACCAGTGAGTGTATCAATTGATAAATAATCTATAAAGATAAAGATGATTGATAAAGACTGCCACAGCGTAGCCGAATCGTCAACCTACACAACTCAACGTGTTTCTCACCGAAAAACCTCAATATTCTTACAATGCCCAACACAAAAGACTCAAGACTACCATAAAAAAACATACATATTGTGTGTTGGTTCTTTCAGATGTACTTTATCCACGAAGGACAAGTCGAGGTTGTGTCAGAACATGACACGCCCATTGTGTTCGATACTATGGGCCCTGGAAGATTCTTTGGTGAGATCAGTATTGTCTTCAGTTGTCCAAGAACAGCTTCCATCAGGTAAAGGCCATAATTTTTTGTGACAGTGTTTTTATCCACGAAATAACCTGTAGCTTAATACAATTTATGACGCTTTAAAAGTACACTTTTATGCTTGACGTTAGCTAAGTTAACAAGAACTTTGTTGTCAAATAACTGAGTATTATTCAAGATAAGGTCTCCTAACAAAGAAATACGTGCCTTTTCTTGTTCAATCCACAGAACCAAGACAAACTGTGATGTGTTCGTTTTAACCAAAGCTGATCTTGACGAGGTATTGACTCACTATCCTCTCATCAAAACAAAGATCACAGAAACAGCTGAAGAACGACAAAGAATGGTGGCACAGAGAGCTGCTGCCTTCGCAGCTAAGAAGAAAGAAGAAGAAGAACAGAAAAAGAAGGCAGAAGAAGACAGGAAAAGACGACGTCTAGAAAACAAGGTAACTTGAAAACTGTCTTAGTAATGCCTCCACACGGTTAGACCCCCACCCTTTTCTGTACACTGTTAGAACTTGGTGCAAGGTAAGACAGGAAATGACGACGTCTAGAAAACAAGGTAACTTGAAAACTGTCTTACTAATGCCTCCACACGGTTAGACCCCACCCTTCCCTGTACACTGTTAGAACTTGGTGCAAGGTAAGACAAGGAAAAGACGACGTCTAGAAAACAAGGTAAAGTATCTTAGTAAAACCTCTGTACGGTTTGGACCCCCACACATGTACGCTGTTAGATCTTTTTAAATGGAAGTTTTTAAAGTCTGCTTATTGCCGCTAATTTGCGATCACATTTGAGTACAATATTGAAAAGATTTTTATACCCATACTATACCTATTTCCGCGTGGAAAACAAACAAGAGTTTTTTGTCTAGGACACGGAAGGGTCAAGCGATAATGTCAAGAAAGACACAGACAAGAAAGACGAACCAGAAACTTCTCAAGCCACCGAGACACAAGAAGACACTCCTAAGGAGAACATGTTCAAAACTTGTTGTACCGGTTTTATAAACCTGCTTGATGACATTGTTATTCTGCCAGAAAGCCGCTGGAGACTGATTGTCTTCTTGAACTGTTTTCTTGCCTTTGTTACTAGTATTACCATCACATATATGGTAAGAAATAACACGATTGATTGGTTGATTGATTGATTGATTGATTGATTGATTGATTGATTGATTGATTGATTGATTGATTCATTCATTCATTCATTCATTTATTCATTCATTCATTCATTGACTGTTTGATTGACTGACTGTTAAATTGACTGACTGATTGATTGATTTATTTATTGATTGATTGATTGATTGTTTTCTTTATTTCTTTATTAAGTGATTGATTGGTTGGCTGGTTGATTGATTGATGAATTGTTTGTGGTTTTAGGCCGCGTTTCAAGATCATCCATTCTATTTGATAGTCTTCAACTACATCTGTGAGGCTTCTTTCTATATAGAGGTAAAGAGGACAATTTCTCTCTCTGTCTGTTTGTGTGTAGTGTAGTGTGTAGTGTGTGGTGTGTGGTGTGTAGTGTGTAGTGTAGTGTGTAGTGTGTAGTGTGTAGTGTGTAGTGTGTAGTGTGTAGTGTGTAGTGTGTAGTGTGTAGTGTGTAGTGTGTAGTGTGTAGTGTGTAGTGTGTAGTGTAGTGTAGTGTAGTGTAGTGTAGTGTAGTGTAGTGTAGTGTAGTGTAGTGTAGTGTAGTGTAGTGTAGTGTATTGTATTGCTTATATGTTGACACCATTGTCCCTCTTTTCGCCTCAGATCTTTCTAAACTTTCACATGGCCTACGTCGATGATATCGGCGAAGTTATCACAGACCACAAGAGCCTGGTACTCAATTACGTCAAGGGGAAATTCCCATTTGATCTTGTTGCTTCTTTTCCTATTGACGTATTTGCTTTGGCCGCGCCATCGGGCAGGAGACTGGAGATATTAGCATACCTACGTCTTGTGCATCTACTGAGGCTTGTGAGAATGGAGCAGTTCTTCTCTGAGTACAGCAAGAAACTGGACATCGAGTAAGTAGATTGTCAAGCAAGAATTGACGATAGAAGGAAGTAGGGGAGGGGAGGAAGGGGACGAAACTGGACATCGAGTAAGTAGATTGTCAAGCAAGAATTGATTGCACGAAATGAGGGGGTAAAGAACGATAGAAGGAAGTAGGGGAGGGGAGGAAGGGGACGAAACTGGACATCGAGTAAGTAGATTGTCAAGCAAGAATTGATTGAAGGAAATGAGGGGGTAAATAAAGATAGAAGGAAGTAGGGGAGGGGAGGAAGGGGACGAAACTGGACATCGAGTAAGTAGATTGTCAAGCAAGAATTGATTGAAGGAAATGAGGGGGTAAAGAACGATAGAAGGAAGTAGGGGAGGGGAGGAAGGGGACGAAACTGGACATCGAGTAAGTAGATTGTCAAGCAAGAATTGATTGAAGGAAATGAGGGGGTAAAGAACGATAGAAGGAAGTAGGGGAGGGGAGGAAGGGGACGAAACTGGACATTGACTAGTAAGTAGGTTGTCTAGCAAGAATTGATTGCACGAAATGAGGAGGTAAAGAACGATAGAAGGTTGGGGGAGGGGAGGAAGGGAGGAAGGGAAGGAAGGAACAAAGTAGGATGGCGATAACAAGTAAGGAAAGAAAAATGTATGTAAAAAGTGCAGCAAGAATTGATTGAAAGAAATGAAAAAAAGAAAGGATGAACGGGAGGACGGGAGGGAGAGAGGTGAACTGAAGGGAAGATGAATTCACGTCACCGTACAAAATATTCATAAAGATTAAAAGAACACGCCCTCCCTTGGCTGCCTTTCCCTGGTCCATCCCTGACGAAAGACAGTAGAAAAAGAAACATTTGCAAGGAAATGAACTAACAAATAAGTTACTAGCATGGCCAATTTCAACATAAATTTGTTCTGTATATTATACGTTTTCTTGTTGTTTTAGTGTGTTTAAAGTTCGTATGAGTAAGTTCTTGTTCGATGTGATACTAGTAGTCCACGTGTTTGCCTGTGGTTGGTTCTTCATTGATTGCCCCGGGGCAGTGTGTTCTTCCTCTAAATCATGGATATATAGTCAAGGTAAGTCACGTGATCATCATGACAGCAATGCATTATGGAATTGATCCCAATTTCAAATATAGTCAATGCTTTGCTATGTTCTGGTTTCTCAAATCGGTTCTCCAATAGGTATCTATCACGGCCGTGCAATATCCTGTATTGTGTATATAACCTTGCTGTCCATTTCACGCAGGCTATGAAAACGCCCAGCCTATCACACGCTACTGTACGGCACTTTACTGGGTTGTTGCCACGGTAACGTCAACAGGATATGGTGACGTACATGCTGTCAATCAACTTGAAATGGGTGAGAACAACTACCTTGTTTTGCTAGCTTTGTTGACTTCATACCCAATTCTGACGTGATGCAAGCTTTGTTGACTTCATACCCAATTCTGACGTGATGCTTACAATGTTACTGTTTTCATAATTTGCTTAAAAAATCATAACGACGTTGTACGGTTACGTGTTTACAGTGCACGCAAGCCTTGTGCATTCTTGCTACGTAGTGACGTTGTACTGTTACGTGTTTTCAGTGTACGCTAGCTTTGTGTATTCTTGCTACGTAGTGACGTTGTACGGTTACGTGTTTTCAGTGTACGCTAGCTTTGTGCATTCTTGCTACGCAGTGACGTTGTACTGTTACGTGTTTTTAGTGTACGCTAGCTTTGTGTATTCTTGCTACGCAGTGACGTTGTACGGTTACGTGTTTTCAGTGTACGCTAGCTTTGTGTATTCTTGCTACGTAGTGACGTTGTACGGTTACGTGTTTTCAGTGTATGCTAGCTTTGTGTATTCTTGCTACGTAGTGACGTTGTACGGTTACGTGTTTTCAGTGTACGCAAGCATTGTGATGGTGTTTGGTAAACTCATGTTTGGTTTCATCCTGGGTAACATCGCATCAACTTTGGCCAACGCTGAAATAGCTCGTGTAGAATACGAAGAGAAACTTGGAGCCATTGAGGTAATACATGATGACGATAATAATGAGCATGATGGTGATGATGATGGTGATGACGATGATGATGATGGTGATGATGGTGATTATGGTGGTGGTGGTGATGATGACAATAATGGATGGGATGATGATAGTATCATATCTTTAAAGTTGAGATATGATTGAGACAGGGACACGAGATAAACAGTATAAGAGAAGACGTCACTAAGGGGAGGTGGGAAGCGATGATGATGACAATATATCGAAAGTCTTTGATTTAATGTTGTTGTTTATACGTTAGGCTCACATGGGTGATCAAGAAATCCCTCCTTCACTTCAAACCCGTGTGAGAAACGTTTACGAGTTTATCTGGAGCACTAACAAGTAAGTACTAACTGTTCGATTGTTCGATTTGATTTATTAATGAATTCAAGTTTTGTTTTGTTTGTCTGTTTGTTTGTTTTCGTTTATTTTTTGCTTATCTATCTATTTTTGTTTGTATGCTTGCTTGCTTGTTTGTTGTTTTTGTTTATCTATTTGTTTGTTTTTGTTTGTTTTCGTTTGTTTGTTCGTTTGTTTGTTCGTTTGTTTTTCTATGTGTTGCCTGCTTGCTTGCTTGCTTACTTGCTTGTTCGTTTGTTCGTTCGTTCATTTGTTTTTCTGTTTGTTTGTTTGTTTGTTTGTTTATCTATTTGTTTGTTTGTTTTCAACAGGGGTGTCAAATATGATAGCTTATTCCATGATATGCCACACTGTATGAATGGTGAGCTGTGTAACGCCCTGACCGGTGACATACTGACCAATGTAAGTCAAGTACATATTGAATGCATAAATGAACTACAGTCAATAATAATCCGATATCATTATTTCATAGATTCCTCTGTTGGCGGATGCTGACCCACCTTTCATTCGTCTCCTGGCAACCAAAGCTCGTCCTTGTCAGTTCCACGCTAAGGAATACATCTATCGTAAAGGTGACATCGGACAAGAAATGTACCTTATTAAGAAAGGACTGGTAAGAAAAACTCCATTCAATCAATAAATACTCGTGATACTTACTTTCATATAACAGATGACAGGTATAAAATAATAGATAATAATCCTAACAAATCGATATATTCTCGTTATATACTCAGACATATATGGGCCAATTTACTCGGTGCGAATTCCGACAAATCGTAACTCTCCACAACCTGTCGCGAAGTCCTTAAAGGTCTCCTAAGATTGAAATTACAAATTGAATTTTTAGTAAATGACACTGATCCCGTGAGGACCTACACGTCCCACAACTAGTTCTACGCCGACAAGTATTAGGGCGCGTGTGACTTGTTCTAGGAGTCTTGGAATCTTACGACTGGCCGTAAACTATGAATCGCGCGCCGCGTAAATCTACCTTGAGAACCAATCAGTAACCACCATGGATTTCTTTGTTATCCAGGTTGAAGTGGTTACTGACGATCATCCGCCGGAGATCATCGAAACCCTTGAGGAAGGTTGGTTCTTTGGCGCACAAAGCCTTGTGGTCGTCGCTCCTCGTAGCGTCTCCGTTCGTGCAGCTACCCATGTCGACATCTTTGTATTGAGAAAACAAGACCTGGATGACGCCTTAGAGTTTTATGCCGACATGCAGGAGAAAATTAGCAAGAAAGTTATCGAACTCTATGGGGAATAGCCAGTGAGATAGTTCACCTTCTACGCTCTCTGTTTTAGTATTTTTAACTTGAATTTGAAGTCTGAATATCTAATTCCTTGTGAAACAGTTTCTCGCATTTTCCATCTGCTATACCTCGTTGTCAAGTTCGTTGTAGCTTTCTTAAGAACATTAAGCTATGCTGTGATACTGATCTCGAAATATTTTTAATGAGAAACGTTTCGAACTCCAGTGCTACACATACACTGAGTTCAATCTATTCTACTATTTTAAAGCATAGCTAATTCTAAGCGTTACGAATTCTAACGATACATATTCGCGCGTCTGGTTCCATAATTGATGTTGTTATGCATTTACCAGCCTGCATGATATCTACAAAGTAACGCGGCTGTGAAAAAAGTCTGACATGTAATTTTTGTTAACATGAAAGTGGCTTGACGCTGTAACTTTTTTCGACGCCACTCGAAAACTCGAAACATTACGTCTGGTGCTCAATAAAGACAGAGATGCATGAATCTTTTGTGTCTTGTGGTTGCACAAATTATATAACCATCACAAATGTACGACTTTTTTACCAAAATGCATGAACTCTAGCCCTTCAAAATGGTCAAAAATGCCCCCAAACACACTAAAACCAAATTCTATAGTCCATGCAAAATGGTCAAAAATGCTACAAATATGGACTTAAACCAAAAGCTATAGTCCATGCAAAAGCTATAGTCCATGCAAAAAGGTCAAAAATGCGACAAAATCGACAAAAAGCAAAGGCTATAGTTCATGCAAACATGGTCAAAAAAGCCTTAAAATGGACCAAAACCAAGGCTATAGTCCATGCAAAATGCTCATAAATGCCTTGATATGGACTAACACCAGACTATAGTCCATGCAAAATGCTCAAAATTGCCTTAAAATGGACTAAAACCAAGGCTATAGTCCATGCAAAATGCTCATAAATGCCTTGAAATGGACTAACACCAAAGGCTATAGTGCATGCAAAATGCTCAAAAATGCGCTAACATGGACTAAAACCAAGGCTATAGTCCATGCAAAATGCTCAAAAATGCGCCAAAATGGACTAAAACCAAATGCTATAGTCAATGCAAAATGCTCAAAAATGCGCTAAAATGGACTAAAACCAAGGCTATAGTCCATGCAAAATGCTCAAAAATGCGCCAAAATGGACTAAAACCAAAGGCTATAGTCAATGCAAAATGGTCCAAAAAATGCGCCAAAATGGACTAAAACCAATTAAAGACTATAGTCCATGCAAAATGGTCAAAAATGCCCCTAAATCCACAAAAAGCAAAGGCTATAGTCCTTGCAAAATGGCCAAAAATGCCCAAAATCGACAAAAAGCAAAGGCTATAGTCCATGCAAAATGTTGAAAAATGCCCCAAAATCAACAAAAAACAAAGGCTAAAGTTCATCCAAAATAGTCAAAGATGCCCCCAAATCGAGAAAAAGCAAAGGCTATAGTCCATGCAAAATGGTCAAAAAAGCGCCAAAATCGACAAAAAGCAAACGCTATAGTCCATGCAAAATGGTCAAAGATGCCCCCAAATCGAGAAAAAGCAAAGGCTATAGTCCATGCAAAATGGTCAAAATTGCGTGAAAATCGACAGAAAGCAAAGGCTAAAGTTTATCCAGAAAAAGTCAAAGATGCCCCCAAGTCGAGAAAAAGCAAAGGTTATAGTCCATGCAAAATGGTCAAAAAAGCGCCAAAATCGACCAAAAGCAAAGGCTAAAGTCCATGCAAAATGATCAAAATTGCGTGAAAATTGACAAAAAGCAAAGGCTATAGTCCATGCAATATGGTCAAAAATGCGCCAAAACGCAAAAAACAAACATTTTCTTGAAATGTTTTATTTTTATTTTATTTTATTTATTTATTTATTTATATTTTTTCGTCTTATCTGGCTAAGATGTACGTTATTAGCAATACATGAAACTACTTTTCACTGCTGATCAGTTTTAAAGTGGTTTTCATAAACAAATGTAATAGTTAGTGTATCCAAGTGTAGTTCATGGTTATGAAAACCACTTCATTTTGTCTTGAAAGACTGTAATTGCTATTGCTTTTGATAGTTTCTTGTCAATGTTTCATTCAATCATCATCTTTTCGCTCTGTGTTTTAAATTCCTCGTCAGAAACGCACCCACGGCCGCTGTGTGTTTTAATTCCTCGTCAGAAACGAACCCACGGCCGCTGTGTGTTTATATTCTTCGTCAGAAACGAACCCACGGCCGCTGTGAGTTCACTATTAGTCAGAAGCAAACCAACCACGGTAGTGTTTATTATTCGCCAGGAAAGAATGATCCGTTAAGAACGAAGCCACGACCGTTGTTGTGTAGATAATGTTTGTGATCTAAGAGAGCACTTATGATGCTAGGTGCTCATGGACATATCAACAAAGTTGTAGAATTGGTCGATCTCTTGTGTGGCTCTGTCACCGCTTGGTGACAGGTAAAAGGATTTATTGTTACTATCGATGGACTGACGACACGTCTGAACACAGTTACTACCATTGATCTCTAGACCAACCAGGGAACCTGTAAAGATATATCGAGTATTGAATGATGATCAGGAAGATGATGTTGGCAGTGACGATGATGATGATATAGATGGTGGTGGTGATGATGAAGATGACGATGATGATAATGGTAATCATGGTGGTGATGGTCATGATGGTAGCCATGGTGATGGTGATAATGGTAATCATGGTGGTGATGGTCATGATGGTAGCCATGGTGATGATGATAATGGTAATCATGGTGGTGATGGTCATGATGGTAGCCATGGTGATGGTGATAATGGTAATCATGGTGGTGATGGTCATGATGGTAGCCATGGTGATGATGATAATGGTAATCATGGTGGTGATGGTCATGATGGTAGCCATGGTGATGATGATAATGGTAATCATGGTGGTGATGGTCATGATGGTAGCCATGGTGATGGTGATAATGGAAGTCATGGTGGTAATGGTCATGATGGTAGCCATGGTGATGATGATAATGGTAATCATGGTGGTGATGGTCATGATGGTAGCCATGGTGATGGTGATAATGGTAATCATGGTGGTGATGGTCATGATGGTAGCCATGGTGATGGTGATAATGGTAATCATGGTGGTGATGGTCATGATGGTAGCCATGGTGATGATGATAATGGTAATCATGGTGGTGATGGTCATGATGGTAGCTATGGTGATGGTGATAATGGAAGTCATGGTGGTGATGGTCATGATGGTAGTCATGGTGATGGTGATAACGTTAGTGATGGTGGTCATGGTCATGATGGTAGTCATGGTGATAATGGTGTTGATGATGGTGATGAGGAGAGCAATGACAATAATGATAGTTACCTTGGTTAGCCGCCTCATTATAGTCAGAAGAACCGACCACCCTAGATATCTCATCACCTCTCATGGTAATCTCTTTGGTCTGTACAACCACACAACCCTATAACCCAAACAAACAAACAATATCAATGGTAATCTCTTTGGTCTGTACAAACACACAACCCTATAACACAAACAAACAAACATTTTATATTGTAAACATTATCAAACAGTATTGGCAAGAAACACAAGAAAAATAGACAATATCATAGACATGGTAACAATTATAGCAATAAATGGATAAACTTCATTCTGTTTCTGTTTACATTAATCACACTGATAATACAATGTGTCTTGTAGCACATTAAAGCAAAGTTGAGTTAATTGAAGTGAAAATACACTGGCTTGGATTGGTAAGCAATTTGATTTGGCTACGTTAGTTAATTGAAGAGAAAATACACTGGCTTGGATTGGTAAGCAATTTGATTTGGCTACATTAGTTAATTGAAGAGAAAATACACTGGCTTGAATTGGTAAGCAATTTGATTTGGCTACGTTAGTTCTTACCTTCTGCTTGACTTGTTCTAAGAAATTCTTGATATTGTCTCTTTGTTGAGGACAGTGGAAAAATATTGCTAAACACACCTGAGAACACAAAGTGTGGTCAATTTAAGGAGATTCACAGGGATTGCTCGTGTGCATCATTTTTATGAAAAAACCACTAGCAGTATCATCATCTCCTACACTAACATCCTCGTCATCTATGCCAACATCATCGTCATCATCATCACAATCATCATCACCATCATCATCATCATCACCATCATCATCACCACCATCATCATCATCACCATCATCATCATCACCATCATCATAGCAATCACCATCACAATCATCATCATTATCACAATCATCATCACCATCATCATCATTATCACAGCCATCATCATCACCATCATCATTATCACAACCATCATCATCACAAACATCATTATCAAAACCATCATCATCATCAATCATCATTACCACAACCATCATCATCATCAATCATCATCATCACAAACATCATTATCACAATCATCATCACCATCATCATCATCACAATCATCATCACCATCATCACAATCATCATCATCATCACAAACATCATCACAATCATCATCAGCATCATCATCATCACAATCATGAAGACTTACTTGATCAAAAGGTTTCCGTCTTGTACCTAGTGTCAGTGGCACACAGCTCTGATCTCTGGACGATGATACTTGTACTGTATTATATGGTTCAACTGAAGGTAAAGGAACATAGTCTTCTACTTGTGCATCCTATCAGAGAAGAACATCATCAACACACGTCTCCATTGGAAAGTCTCACATTTATTTATATTCATTTATTTACTTGAAATTATCACCATGCTCATAGTTAGTCATTAATACAATGATCACCAACACCAAGACATCATCATCATCATCATCGCCATCATCACTATCATCATCACCACCATCACCATTGCCATCACCATTGTCATCATCATTGCCACCATCATCATTATCATCATCACTATCATCATCACCACCATCACCATTGCCATCACCATTGTCATCATCATTGCCACCATCATCATTATCATCATCACTATCATGGCTATGACAATACCTCAGGTAGTAAAGACCAGGTAGTTTCCCCAGCTGCAGGTGTAAAATCATGGATAGTGCTCCAGTTGTTGTTATATACACTCAGATCTGCTGCTTTGAATTGATCTACAACAAGACAACTAAAATATCAGAACAACTGCAAATGGTACCATTAATGATGATGATGTCAACAAGGACTAAACACTAATGATGTCTTATCTTTAGAAAATCAACACCATTTCTTTTTTAATCATTAATTGATCACCAATTCATCAACTGAAATACATGAAGACATCACTGCTTGTTTATGTGGGGGTTGATTTTCTTTATCATTGTCATCATCACCATCATTTATCATTGTCATCATCACAATCATTATCATCACCATCATTTATCATTGTCATCATCACCATCATTTATCATTGTCATCATCACCATCATTTATCATTGTCATCACCATCATTTATCACCATCACCATCATTTATCATTGTCATCACCATCATTTATCATTGTCATCATCACCATCATTTACAGTATCATTGTCATCACCATCATTTATCATCATCATCACCATCATTTATCATTGTCATCACCATCATTTATCATCATCATCACCATCATTTATCATTGTCATCATCACAATCATTTATCATTGTCATCACCATCATTTATCATCATCATCACCATCATTTATCATTGTCATCATCATCATTTATCATCATCATCACCATCATTTATCATCATCATAATCATTATCATCATCATCATTACTGTCACTATCAACACTACTATCATCATCACAATTATCACCACAATCATTACTATCATCATCATCATCACCATCAACATTAGCGTCATGAAAATTATCATCATCATCATCATAACCATCATAATCACCCCTATCACCACCACTATCAGTACAATCCTATCACTGACCTTCCAGTTCAGGATAATAATATTGAAAGCATCCAAACTTCATCCCAGACGATGATTCTATAATAGGTTGTGTTGCACAGCACAAAAATATATCCATCTTCTTACAGTCACGAGTCCTGGCGAAACAAAAAAGATGTTTAAATCCATTTTCAAAATGTTGTTATCTAAAATCTTATGGTTGCAGAAAATGAGCCAGAGAAAGACAAGTGTGGCAAAGTCCTTTACGAGATGTGAAGTCCTCAGTCTTTCTTACACTCCATTCTGGACTTTTATCATTTGATTACAGTGAAACCCCTCTATACCGGACCCTCAATATACCAAAATTCTCTTTAAACGGAACAACTTTTGTTGGTCCATAATTCAACTTTTTCCAATATCTCTTATAAAATTAACCTCAGTAATCCGGAAACCTCTCCAAACCGGACATTTTCTTTGGTCCCAGTACTGTCCGGAATAGAGGGGTTCCACTGTACCATTATCATTATCATATTCATCATCATCATCATCATCATGATTCATCATCATCATCGTCATCATCATCATCATTCATATACCATCATCACCAACCATGTCCATCAGGATAGCTACACCATTTCAGAACAAATCATAAATCTTGCAAAATATTCATGAACAATCTCTTCGGCTGCAATGCTAGCTACAAACGTTTTTCTACAGGGACCCGTTTCACACAGCCTGGATAAAATCAGTCCCAGTGCACTTCCACTGTGCTATAACGCTATGGATCATCCATTGCATAGATTTCCTTTATAATTCATTCGGTGGTTAGGGGTTTATCTGGTGATTAGGGCTATCCAGGATTTGTCTCCATCAGTGATAATATTATTTTTGCAAATGTTTGAAAGAAGGCTGTCAATATGTGCTTACCTAAATTGCTGGCAGGCTACAACAACACTACAGTCTTTACAGTCTCTAAAGTATACACTGGGAAAAAATAAAATAAATGAATAAATGAATGCAATATAATGAATAAATGAGTGAGCAATGAAAAAAAATTTAAATGAATTGTTGATCAAATGAACCATGACAAGCCTACCTTCCTTTTATAGGGCCTAAGAAGAAGTTACAACCCATACAGTCATCTATAGTTATAGTCGCAGCATTATCAAATAAGTAGATGTTGCAATCCTGAAAGAAAAGCATCAGAGGGTTAGACATGTTTTACCACTGCAATATACAAGACTATTCTACTGTTTTCTTATACTACATATTGTTCTGTTTTCCAACCATTTTCAAATAAGTGGGGAGCAATACGGTTATGACACAATTGTAAAAAGGTATGTGTAATTTGGACATAGATAATGGCAATATACTGACATTTTGGCTGTTAGTCCTAATTACTCCAAAGAAAGATTAATGTCAGAAATGTGAGTATCACTTTACTGTGCCCAAATGACACATCTTTTTACAGCTGTATCCATAGAAAAACAAATGCAGTCCATCCACTAGTATTTTACTAGTCTTTATCTCTTCAGTTATGACACAGATGATGTTTTTTCTAAGAATTGTGAAAAGAGAAGGAACTGTTTCCCATCCATATTGAAATAATAGACACAACTATGAGAAGAGATAATATACAATGAAGGTGAAAGGAGACAGATGGACAGACATCTGATAATCAAATACAAACACATATTAATTCATTTAAATAAACAAGTATTTGATAGATTCCACACAAGAATAAAAACTCAGCAAGTGAAAGAATAAAAGCAAATAAAGTAACATAAACAAAAAGATACAGAAATTCTTGAGGAAAGAAAAGGTGACCCCCTCCCCCGCAAAAAAAAAAACAAAGAAAGAAAAAAAAAAACAGCTTTAACTCAAGTGCACAAAGAGCTATTCGTTTCAAAATTGACATCAAGCTCAAGTTATTAATATTTTTTATTACATAAAAATCATAACTTTGTTGATCAGACCCGTTAATCCAAAGAAGTGTAAAATTATTAGTAATTCCAGAATTTGTCCAGCTGACCGTCAAACGATGTTTTGAGCCCCACTTCACCCACCTGACAATCGCGAATAATAAACTGCTGTCCACCTATCTTCCCCGGCAAACGACCAGACGTTTCTCCTTTAAGATCAGCTATTGTAAAGTCTTTAGGATTAGGACGATCTTTACGATCCCTAGAGACAAAAACGAACACAAAAACTCAGCTTTTTGCTTCAAAATGAACGTGTTTTCACTGAACAGCGACTTGCCAACTATAGACTTTAGGCTCTTCTTCTTCGACTTTCTCAGCTTTTTTCGACTCCAAACAACCCATGTTTAGTAATAAAATATCCTAAATTTAGTATTCGAGGGTTTGGTTAGTTGAACATGAAGAAATACAACGACATAAATGGCTAAATATACAAGTTGAGTATTAATCTCTTCACGACGCCCTCTTTCGCTTAGATACAGTAACCACGCAAACAGTCGAGTGATATTGGTGGACTGGGAACAGCTCATTTGCATATTGAGTTCTGATAAGGATAAAATCAGAAATGTGAATAAAATTAAACAAACAAACAAACGAACGAACGAACGAACGAACGAACGAACGAACGAACGAAGTCACGAACGAACGAACGAACGAACGAACGAACGAACGAACGAACGAACGAACGAACGAACGAACGAACAAACAAACAAACGAACGAACGAACAAACTAATAAACTAACAAAACTAACTAATTATTTAATTAAATAAGACGTTTTCTCTGCAATACAGTTCCAAGACATGATAGTTAAATCAAAATGAATGCATCAGTTGAACCAAAAGTGCTTATTTGAGGTTGATATTCTTCAAATTCAAATGGAAAACCACGATTGCCAGGATCAGGGTAAGAAGAACAGGAAGAGTGTGGAAACCCTCAGAATAAAAGTTGGTACCGTTATGGGTATTCAACAAGGTCTCCTATCTTATTGTTCGTATTTGAGTACGTTGTCTTTAGGGATGAAAAACATTTATTGCCGCGCCCTTCTGGATAGAACTTTAGCACCTTTTAGGGGCCATTTTCAAAAATTCCTACCCGCCCCCTTGGTGTGGATATGGTGTCAAAGACATAATGACACTTAATTAATTATACAGTTGTAAAATAAATAAACAAATAAATAAGTTTCGATTTTCATGGACAAGACATTTTTTCTGATTCTTCATTTGTTGCTTGCAGATGAGACATTTCGTAAAGAATGTTTGACGCGATTATAGAAAAACACAGTTAATAAATAAATTGATTACACCGTGCTAAAGATCGTAAGATTACAAAAGCAATTTGTTTGAACATTAAAAAAAACCCTTCCATTTTGTTCAAATACTAACTTTTCTAATACTTTCCATTGAGGTAGATTCAGTACAACACAGCGCGCGCTGCATGCTGGCAATCGCCAGCTGAAATAGCGGAATATCAAAGAAAAATTAAAAAGGACTTTAATAGCTATTTCCTTTTAAAAGACCAACCTTTTATAATCTGAAAGCTTATTTATGGTATTTGTGTAGTCTTTGAGAGCGTTGGGTATTAAATGTTATGAGAAATCTAATTTGAAAATATATTGACTGAGTTTCCGCCTTCTGAAATTGTGCTTTTATTAAGAGTAAATTAAAAAAAAGCAAACGACAAAAACAAAAGGAACAAAACCTCAAAGACGCTCTTAATTTAATAAAGCAAGTTTATTTTACAGTCAGTAAGTTAAAGAAACAGGGTAATATTCAAAACGTAGTTAAATAATCAGCATTTGCAATCAAATCTGCAAGTTAATCTACAGCAGTTTTACTTTTATAGGCAAGCCAGCAACCCACAACAAGCAGCTATATGGATGAATTTGATAACAATTACTGGTCAATAAGAGAACAATTGTTTTGCAGCCGGTTCGATGATTGGATGTTGTGATAACCAGGTGTCAGAGTAAAATGTAACGCAACTGATACATCTGCCTGGTAAGGTGGTACGTTCTACGTTTTGATTCTTTTCTTTACTTTTTGGTCGAATTTATATCTTACGTATTTTCCCCTCAAATTTACCAAGCCAAGTTTCTTGTACCTTTGAAGTCGTTCAGATAAGCAATAAACCAACTATGGGAAAATGGTACACGCTGTATGCTCAGTTAGATTTAGAAAGAACGAGTGCGGACATTCGGACTTGTGTCCTTTCGTCGTGATGACATTGAAAGATAGTTGCATGCAAGCAGTGGGGGTCTGGGATTGAGTCATACGTCCCCACCGCTTATGAGTCGGTATAATGATGTCCATCAATAATGAAACCCTTTAATCGCTAAAAGTTTCTAATGACGACGCGTTGAATTAAGATGAATACGCACAAAATAGCCAGACAAATGCGCAAAAAAGAGACTTTGACAGTAGTTTTAGAAGCAGGTGTCCGCTGTAATCATGCAAATTTGACGAACGGAATTACTAAGTAGCCGATATTTTTCTTGTTATTGACTTGCTTACTTACCAACTATTCTGCTCACTGAACCGTTTTAAACACTGTATCCCAGGCAATAGGCTGAAAACATCCTCCATAACAGACGTAGTTAACTCAACAAATAAATAAAATAATTTCCAATGAATTAAATATGACGACTCGTAACTTCACGTTATCAAGCCTTTCTCATCAGTGCAGTGGTGTCGTGTTTGATATCTATCTCTCTAGTGCGTAGGCTGTCCGCTCCGTGATGAAGGAAACCAAGATGGTTAGCTGTGTAGTTACAGTAATGTATAAGGGTGCACTTTCTTGCAAACCTACCAGCATGCAATGCGTGCAGACTGCCGCACAATAATTGGTAGTCACCATGACAACACAATCAAACGATCTTGCGAGTCAGCTGGAGAGAATACAAGTGAAAAATATAACTGTACAATACAAAAAACAATACCAAGAGGCTTTTTGAATTTCAATTTCCTCTAACAATGAATGTTTTGAGCATTTACGTAAGAGTTTTAGAACATAGAATATATACAATAGAGTTGCCCTTTAAAATGTCAGGCGTATTTTAAGTATTGGTTTAAGAGTACAACTCTTCCAGAGTATTAATAATGAAAATGGAAATATGATGAAAAATACGATGAAAATAAGAATGTCTGGTGGACTTCCTGCATAACGTACA
Organism: Diadumene lineata; assembly: GCA_918843875.1. Classification (NCBI taxonomy): domain Eukaryota; kingdom Metazoa; phylum Cnidaria; class Anthozoa; order Actiniaria; family Diadumenidae; genus Diadumene; species Diadumene lineata. Next base: position 13,652,004 of record OU974080.1, read on the forward strand.
CGATACAACTGCTGTGACATCTTCTGGAAGACATCATTTCATGTCATTTATATGTATAAATGTTCCATCAGCGAAGTGCTGGCAGACCAGGTTTACGAAGTCAGCGAAATGCATGCATGCACGAACGTTGAAGTTAGAAGAAAATTTTCAACATATTTCGATATATTTTTTCGTACCAATTAGTGGTGTTTATAGTTGTTGCCGGGTTGCGCTAATGTTTAGTGATTGTTTTCGATGTTATAAGTTTAATTTCTTTTTTACTGATCTAGTTTCTTTTTAGTTTTGTTTTCAACTGATCGGTATAGGCGGTGGGCGAGTGGAAATATGTATCGTTATCACTTAAAACAGACAAATATTAAACAATCTTACATTCATCGGTCCAGAGTGGGCTCCAAGACTGCTTGATATTTGCATTGCATAAACGACTTTTAAAATAATCCATATAACAGAAGAAGAATCATCTTGAGATTGATCGAAATATTGACCAAAACACTTCAACCACAGGAAGCTAAGAAAAGAAAATCACCCATGAGAGGTGGTCGGATGTATTTGGTACAGAGTTTTGTTTCCTCGATACTGCAACTTCTGACAGAATTATTCATCATCGACATCACGCTTATCATTGCTATTAACATATCCGTTGCATTATCATCAACATCACTATCATCATCATCACCATGACTACCAGTCACCACCACTATCATCATCATCACCAGAATGACTGCCAGTCACCATCATTAACCATATCATCATCATCACTAACATTCCGTTGCATTATCATCACTATCATCATCATCATCACCATTATCATTTCCGTTGCATTACCATCAACATCACTATCATCATCATCAGCACCATGACTATCAGTCGCCATCATTGACATTTTCATCATCATCATCACCAGTCGTCATTATAAGTTACATCATCGCCATCATCAGCCGACTGCTATCCCTATTATTCTAGAAATAAAATATAAATTAAAATATAAACATTGTTTTATTGCATATTTTTTTTTACCTAAAATGATCAGCACAACCGTATTAAACAGTTTTTATAACAAGCACTAGCTAATGCCCAACTAAGCAACCGCCCATTCCCCTGATAGTTATGTGATCCACCCACACCTCCCCTCATAGGGTATTGTAAACGCTACTTATGACATATATAATTTGAAATCAACCACTCACCCCTCCCCTCGTAGTGTATTGTTAAACGCTACTTACGATTCATATCTAATTTGAAAATTTCGAGTTTCTAAAATCTCTCTGTTTTTATTTTATATGAATGGTGTCTCAGAGTTCCTGTTTCTAATAAGACTTTACAAATGTCTCAAGTCCTGCATGTCTCCGGAAATGTTTAGAATGGTGTTTTGTATTTTAGTTGCCTTCCGTCTTAGCCTCCCACGGGGACGTTTTCCGTTCAACTCAAAACTACAGTTTCACGTTTTCCTTTACACAGCATTAGCCTCGATAACGAGATGTATTATTTTGTATTTAAAACACCCTGTGAAAATGGGCGCATTGTCAACAAACAATAGAAAGACTGGAGGCTTTGTCTTGACTTTTGATATGTTTCGTGCAATTGAGGCTAATACAGCGTAAGGAAGAACACGAAACTCAAGTATCACAAAAACGCTAGGTACTATAGACGTGATATTGTTTAAATAATGTACAGATATGTTTTGGACGATTCCTAGCACAAGAGCTAACGAGACATCTCCTACCGCTAGGTACCATATAGACGTGATATTGTTTAAATAATGTACAGATATGTTTTGGAGGATTCCTAGCACAAGAGCTAACGAGACATATTGATAGTATTCAACCATTCCCATGAGAGCCAAGTGACAAAGGGATCGTAGTGCATCCTGTAGACCATAACAACAGTTACTAAACAAGAATCTCTTATTGCTGTCCACCAGGTGACATAACTTAAATAAGCCTGCAGTGTGATGACGTTTTACCCCCGTGTCTAGACCAGAATCCTTTCCACATTGCCTTTGTTCGCTAATTATGACTATTGTTCCAGTATTCTCAAGAGAATTTAAAATTTGAATATGAAAGGATATAAAAAGTGAATATGGTATGGAAACGGGAGTAAAGGTCGGTACATACTAGGCGACAGCGACAATTTCCCCCCGTGTACACTAAGTAATTTTGGCGGAAATTGTTGTCGCCGCGACAGAATTTTGTCGCTGCGACTTGCCGCATGAAATCCAACGGGTTAGATTGTTGAACCAGTGTACACTGAAGCGACCTGTCGCGGGGACAAGTAGCTGCGACTTGTCGCCTAGTGCGTACCGACCAGTTAAAACGTCATCTCGCTTCAGGAATATCCAAAACGATCAACTTTGATTCTTAAATATTACCTTGCTTGTATTCAGCATTTCATAGCAGATCAAATGATCGAATAATTGGGAGTGTCAATAATTACAGCCGTAAGACCTGATAGAATTGCACTGTATATCAGAAGATCACGATGGCCTGACTGGCAGGTTAATTAATCAATTAATTTTAATTTAGTTACTTAAGTTACGCAATTGCCAAAAAAATATGCATTTATGGCGTGCGATTATTTATGTGTTAGCTCATGTAGACTTTGGATCTGACGGGCTCTTTGAAACACTCGTAGTAAATCAGTTTGACTAGATATAAATGGAAAGCTACGATAAGAAATACGATGGACACCCAGAACTTGGCAGGAAGACCAACGTGGTGGAACACATGGTGATGTCGTAGAGATTCTAGAAAACAAAACGAATCAACAATCAACAAATGATGTCGTAGCGATTCTAGAAAACAAAACGAATCAACAATCATCAAATGATGTCGTAGAGATACTAGAAAACAAAACGAATCAACAATCAACAAATGATGTCGTAGAGATACTAGAAAACAAAACGAATCAACAATCATCAAATGATGTCGTAGAGATACTAGAAAACAAAACGAATCAACAATCAACAAATGATGTCGTAGAGATACTAGAAAACAAAACGAATCAACAATTAACAAATGATGTCGTAGCGATTCTAGAAAACAAAACGAATCAACAATCATCAAATGATGTCGTAGAGATACTAGAAAACAAAACGAATCAACAATCAACAAATGATGTCGTAGCGATTCTAGAAAACAAAACGAATCAACAATCAACAAGTGATATCAGGAAACCAGAGGTCTGTTGCATGCTGGGTAAAGTTATCCAAACTGCATCAAACAACACTTTTGTGCTGTTTAGGAATTTATCCGGTGGAAACGTGTACTAAGTTGACTGCCAAAAATGCAATAACCACCTCAAAGGTAGATATAGTTTATGATACGTTTCGCCTCTTGCTGTCATTAACGAGGTGTAGAATAGTAACATGTTGGCACTAACCTTGGTGTGCATCTTTGATAAAAACATTCTTCTTGATATTCTGCAGTTGACTTTTACTCTTTGAGATGTAAAGTATTGGCGTGACTGGCTTCGTCATGCGCACTGGGAACACTATTTGAGATACCCTGACAATACAAGAGCATAATTACTATTAACTATGATTAGAAATGTTAGAATTGTTTAAAAAAAAACAAAGTGTAATAGCTAAAGTGTAACAAGTTGTAAAGAAGTGTAATACACCAAAAACACAAAAGAATTACAAGAAAACATGATAAGGCATTATAAGCACATCACATTTACTATAAATGAGACTGTGAGGCTTCATGTTCTTTCGTTTTAATCTCTCACTAATAATCAAGATATATTAAGTGTTTTATGTAGAGTAGTATGAGTGTAAAACAGTATTGTATCATATCGTTACTGTAATTTCTAAGAAAACATTGGAATTGTCTTTCATCACGCAGTAGTATTGTAACCATAATGTTGCCCATTAATTGGAAAACCACTCCATGAAGTGTATTTTGGAATAACTGAGTAAGAATCAGTCTAAGAAAAAGGAACAAGCATGTGCTACCTAAATCCAAGAATAAACAAAACCATTTCTATTGCCATACCCTAGTTCAACAGGTTCATACTGACATCCAGCTTCACAAGCATACAGGGATGTCTTGCTGTTCCCAATGTTAGCCTTTATAAACAACTTCTCAGCATGGCCAGTGTGCTCGTTGATAACTACAGTTACATTGATATAAACACCTTTGTACAGGTGAACATGACGGAATGTTACACTAGTGTGTAGCGATGCTGGATTAGCTGCAAACTCAAACAAACCAGCAGAGAACTGAAGGCCACCAAAGCTGAGTGTCATGGCCTGTGCAATTCCTGTAGCACCTAGAAAAAACACAGATTGTGAAAAATGGTTTTACTACCACAACATATTTCCATAGCAACAATGTTTCCATAGCAGCAATGTTTCTCACCAGCTTTGATCAGTGAGGAGCAGCCATTTTGTGTTAGGACTTGTTTCCATGCCAACATCATTCTCGACACAGCTGCTTCAGTCCTTGGGATGGGCCACAGAGATGCGGAATGCCTGCAACAATTCAATACCTAGGTAAGGTCAATGTGATATTTCTGTTGTTTATGAGAAGTGTTCATTTGGGTAAGATATTTGTTTAAAAACTCAATTCAGTTTTAGACAAAACACTGTCATTGTTTTCATGTTTAACTATCAAAACATAACCTTTCCAAATACAGTCATTTGCACTGAAGCATGAACACCTCACACTAACACATGTCAAAGTTTACAATCTGCATTGGACATGTCAACAGTGCGACAACAACTTTACAAAACATGTCTATCACAGTTGATAGCAGTAGCCTTAGTTAGTCTTGGGTATTGACACAAGTGTGCTTACATTGTTGGTGGACCTCCAAAGCAGTGTTCAGGGGCATGTAGTAGAGATTCAAACTCATCAATATCCTTTGGGTTACCATTGATGTCATAGTCAGGAGATGGAAAAGTCGATAGAATGTAGTACATTGTAGCATTGACTTCTATTCCTGGTGGTGTGTCAGGGTCATGCCGTGGGTTCACATGGATACCCGTCCTCCATAGCTGGAATACACAAACACATATATTACTGTGTTTAAAATAATGATTATATGTCAATAGCATACTGTCACATACACTCCTTTACAAAAATGTTTTAGTATACATTTATAAAAATAACAATCTAATTTATTCAGTATATTTAATGATATGCAAAACGGAAAACTCACTTTATTAATTGCCTGCTTCATTGAATGAATATCAAAATATATTTTGCTTTTCTATTATATTGTAAAAATTGTTTTGTGTGTAAAAACGGCTTATTTTTATAAATGTATAAATGTATACTACAACGTTCTTGCAATAGAATACTATACCATCTATTTGTCATATATTAAGTAATATTTGTATCCATTATACCTTATGCCAGGTTTTTTCATGGATTGACCTGAGAGTTTGGGCATCTATCTCAAGAACCTGCTGAAAATCCTGTAAAATACAAATAAAACTTCATTTTAGAGAACAGACTCTTATCAATTAAGACACATGAAAAGAAAAAAAAAAAAAAAAGCAAAGAAAATGCAAAAATTCACAGACACAAAAAAACAATTAAAAAACATCTATTCTAAGTATACAGTGTATTGTGTTTCATTTATAAAGCAATCAATTAACCTTCTACATCAAGCACAAAAAATATATAATAGAATACCTTTTTAGCTTGTTCTTGTAGTGTTACCATGTCAACTGTGTTATGTGGTGATTTTTGCAAATCAATTGATGTATGCACCACAGCTAGATGAAGATGCTCTGTAGAACTGAACACACATCAAAATCACAATGTGCCTTGTTTCCTTTACATTTCACACATCAACATCAGCACATAAATACATTTATTCTCTTATATAAATTCATAAATCCATCAATATAAATGTATCAATTCACTCATCTAGATATTTTCTCTAGTCTATTCTTGTGTGCATTCTTTCATTGATTGATTGATTGATTAATTCATTAATTCATTCATACATTCATTCAATAATTCACTCATCAATCTATACATCCATTCATCCATCCATTCATTCATTTGCTCACTACATTCATTTTTAATAGTGATCGGAACATAAACTTACGCTTTGCCAGGTTCAATATGCAATGCCGTGGGTGTCTTAGTGGTAACTATGGTTACATTAACACCTGGGTGTGAGTCATCAAGAAATGCAACATTGCCTTGGTGGATGTCATAGTTGACTTTACTGGACTTGACAGTTACACTGAGAAAACAAAATGGCAACCACAAGGTCAAGGTCAAGGAAAATGACGAAGATGACAATCATGATTAGGATGATAATAATAGTGACAAAGATGATAACAATGATAATGATGGTAATGATGATGATAACAATGATAAATATGATGATGATAATGATAATGATGGTAATGATGATGATAACAATGATGAATATGATGATGATAATGATAATGATGGTAATGATGATGATAACAATGATGAATATGATGATGATAATGATAATGATGATAATGATGATGATAACAATGATGAATATGATGATGATAATGATAATGATGGTAATGATGATGATAACAATGATTAATATGATGATGATAATGATGTCAATGATGATAACAATGATGAATATGATGATGATGACAATGATGATATTGATAATGAACACAATGATGGTGATGATAGCAAGCCTCTTAGTCTCTTTTGCCATTTTCACAATCAAACCATCCATTGTAATAATGTAGTGATGATACTTGTCAATCATGGTGGTGCTGATGATAGTGATGCACTAACCAAGTCCAATATCACCATACCTGCCAGACAGTTTTTCTGATTTGGCCCACCCTTTAGTTTCCTTTTCTTTAAAAATAACCTCAGCAGAAATACCCTGTAACAAACAATAATAATATTATTCATTTCCCTGTGTGTGTGTTTTTTAACACAGGATACCCAGCCTTGATGCTGGACTCCTCTCTGCAGGCAACTGGGCTCTACTGCTCATTTTCTGCTCTTGGGTTTCCTGTGCTAAGACAAAAGGTAACCAATGGGTAGGGGACAACTTGAAGAAGAAAAATCACAGGGCTTTTTCTTTTCTGCCCAGTCTTTTTTTTTTTCAAAGGTCTCAACTGCAGGAAACCCAGAAGGGAGAAAAAACAAAAATTGTATGACAAAGGACACAGTAATATGGGTATTGTATTGCAGTACCCTTCAATAGTGGTAGACTGAAAGGTTTTTATTCAATTATACCATTGGTGATGGGCTCCCTGTGTATTCACACCATAGGTACATCATGATGTACTTACTGCATGGTTTGTAACTTTAATTTGTTGGACAAGAAGAGAAGAGCGACTGCGATGAGTATATATAATGTTTTCTAGTATAATACAGCTACGAGCCTGCAATAACATAAAACCGCAAGTATTAGTATGTTAGTACCATGGGATTCCTTAAATGCCTATCACAATATTCTTCAAAAGAAACAAATCTGTTGACTTATTTCTTTCAACAAATATATATACCAATTTCAAAAAACACTGTCGGTGAGAATGATTGATTTAGGATTGGGGATGGCAATTACACAACTGTAAAGGTCTATGGTACACATTATATTTTATTGACCATTAGAGATCTTCAACTTGAAAAAATTATTCATTCTGATTTGAATAAACAAACTGTATATTTCTTATCACTATTGGAAGCCCACACTACCTTCTCTTGGTCATAAAATCGACAATTGGAATCCGGTATTCCCTTATTTTCCCTGACAACGATTTTTGAAATAGGCATATATTGGTCTTGAATATATCAATTGATTATGCATTATTTTCATACCCAAAGATAGCTTTGTATTTGATGAATTTCACCATCTTTTATATTTATAACTGTGGCCTCTGAAAATTATCAACAACATTAATACAGTATAAATTTATGGCGTTCAAAGCCATAAAATTAAGGCACCTTTGAAGGACATGTAGTGAATTGTGATGATGATAGTAGTAATCATGGTGATGATAGTGATAATAATGATGATAATGATGATGATGATGTTGATAATGATGTCTACCAAAATAATATTATGAACAGCAATTAAAATAATGATGTCAATGATGATCATGCTCATGATTACAATGATGATGATGATCATGAAGATGGTGAGGATGATGATTACACTGTAAAATAACAATAACCAACCTTTTGGATCTGGCCCATTTCTCAAACTTGGTTCTAGTAAAGGTTCATACGGCACCTCCATCAAAGTAGTTTCTTTGATTTGCAGGAATGAATTCTTCCTGGCTGCAATCCCAATCTTACCATTGCCAACAAATGGTATATAAGGACTTTCATGTCTGTGCAATGGCTTGTGGGTAATGATGACATCATCATGATTTAAGTCCTTGTCCCACTTTGCTAGTTGATTGGCCAGACACACTTCATCAAATGCTAGAGCTATAAAAACAATTTTTGTAATTAGCTATTATTATGGATTATAAAAAATTTACCGGTAATTCAATTAGTGAGCAATAACGATTGCATTACATTTTATAAAATAATTAACATATGCTATTATTGGTCACAAACCTGTTTGTTGAGAGGCTGAACACCACTCTGGTGTGTGTCATGGTTTCCTACACTCATCAACTTCACTCTGGACCCACTCCATTACTTTTTGATATTCAGTTGGCACTCACAGATCAACCAAGATTTTTGGAGATTTTTATCACATGATTATAAAATAGATATCCCAATAATCAATCAATCTTAACATAAATGCTGTTTTACAGTTGATTTGCACCTTTGAATTCCTCGAATGGAATCAACTGTTAAATTGTCAGAACAAATACCTGTTTTCTAGACTATTTCACTCAGACTTCTGTTCTCTCAACATAATACGTTTTGTTTAGAGTGAAACACAAAAGACAGTTTTTGATATTGTTAAGTTAATTACCAGAGTATGAATGTGTCCTTTCTGAAGATTTTGGTGATGTGCGATGATATGGATAAAGTTTTAATGCAGTCCATATCAGAAACAATGTGAGAGCTCCAAATACTAGCAAACTTGCTTTACGTGATCTACAAATATATAACACAATCAAGTAACATTAAAAGCAACATTAACAAACCAATAATTGACTGCCACAGTAAATAAAAAATAATAAACAAATGAATGGATGAATGAACTAATAAACAAAAATATATGAATAAACAAAGAAATTAATTAATATATAAATGAATGAATAATTAACTAAATTCACAAATATTGAGTAATATCACAGATGCATTACACTTTGGAGTGGAAACAAAATACAAACCAAACAAAGTCAACATCGAGCTATACACATTTGTAAACATTTTTATATACATCGTCTTAGAATTGAAAGAAGGCGAGGCATTATTTTCACCTACAAGTGGAATCCCTTAAAGTTATATCTATGCTAATTATTACTGTCTGCACGTGAAGTCATTGTTTAACGAAGTAATATTTGTCAAAGTAACAAAACTATTGTGATTTCCTGGGTGGAAGTAGTCTCTAGAAGGACAGTTTTGTGCGACTGACGCTTCAACATTAACTGCTCTGCGGTAGTCATATTTATAAATAGTCCACTTCAAATTCACTTCTCGGTTTAAAGCAACACAATCCTCGAACTAACCAACAATTCATTCTGAACCAAAACATAAAGGATTTTGTTTAAAAAAGATACAACTAAATCATTTTTTTACTTCAGAGTAATTAAACTTACGTCTGCATTGTAGAACCACAACCTGCCCTAAAATATTTTGCAATTAAAACGAAGAAAATATTTTGTAAATAATTACCTCAAAAGCAATGAAGAAGCAATCCTTGTCTTTACCCATGATATGATATTACCAGCACGGCTTTTAATCCACATAAAGTACTATAAAATTCAGGTTATACCTTCGCAAAATTACTATGAATTAAATTAGTGCCTATAATAGCCGCCATTTTGTTTTACTGTGAAACGTCAATATTTTTGCACAGGTGATACAAACAAAAACATAGACGCGCGCATAACACAGGAAATCCGCACTCAGTCTCTTGACAGGTTATTTAGAAACTTTGTGTGTCTAAAAATGCGCATTTTCGTCACAAAAACTGTTAAATGTGGCAATTTAAGGAATTTTCTTGTTAGAGGGAGAGTTTTTGCAGGGTCTGGAGGTGTGTTTGTGTGCAGACGTTTCTCGCAGGATTCTACAGACGATTTTGAAGATGACCATCCGGAAAGTGATGAGATTTTGACGCGTCTGAGACAAAAACATCATTATCATGGAGTAACAGAAATGAAGAAGAAAATCCATAATGTAATGGTTATAGAACCTGACTTTAAGTGGGGTAAAAACAGGTAAGCTTTGTTGTTTGATTGGTAGATTTGATTGACAAGTGTCTGTCAACGCCTGCACTGTTATCATCATCATGATGATTTTTCAGCGCGCCGATTATTTTTGTTGTTCAGTAGAATCATAATGTATTCACATTTTTTTGCTGTGATCTTTTTACCAATCAGCATGGTGGTCACCTTTATGTTGCTGCTATCATGGGAATGATGTTTTATATATCATCATAATACATAAATATACTTACTGTCATCAACATCATAATCACCATCATCCACTGATAGCATCATTATCATCATCATATCATCATCGCCATAGCACAATCAATCAATCATACAAAACTATCACCAAGATTCTTTAGATTCCAGAAGGCAACAGCCAATCATCGTTTGGATGAAGCTTGTAGTCTGGTAGAAGCAATCAGTAACTGGCAAGTCCATTCTAGACACACAGAACCAGTTCGTAAAATAGATCATAAAATGTTCTTTGGCAAAGGAAAAATTGAAGAATTAACAGATAGAATTAACCAAGCAAAAATGGATGGATTGTTAGATGCTGTATATCTAGATATTGGCCGACTATCAACTATACAATACAAAGAACTTGAGAAACTATGGGATGTTAGGGTCCTAGATCGCTTTGGTATTGTACTGCAGATATTCAAAGAAAGAGCACAGACTGGGGAGGCTAAGATGCAAGTTGAGTTAGCCGAGATACCCTACCTGAAGTAAGTTGTATTGCATTGTATAATATTAGGAATTTCCTCTAGCAAACACTGGAGCAAATCTTTTGGTAATTGCCCAACCAAGTTTGGAAACAGGAGTCCGGCCAACTTAAAAAATTCTTTTCAGGATGTGATATGGTATTATATGTTTCAAATTCCTTCACCAGGTCGAGGCTTGTAGGCGATGAGAATGTAGAATTTGATCAGCAGCGTGGAGGCACCCACTATATTGGTGGAAGTGGTGAAACACAACTAGAAAAAGAACGAAGAGTTTTATCAGAAAGAGAGACAAAACTCAAGAAAAAACTGGAAGGTTTGAAAAAGCATAGGAACCATATAAGACATGAGAGACACAAGCGACATGTGCCAATTGTATCTGTTGTGGGATATACAAATGCAGGTTTGTTGAACATACAGTGAAATCTTATTATTTTATAGCCTCAATTCTTCTTGTGGTTGGCCAAATTAAGGGCTGCTTTTCTCTCATCTTTCATTTATTGCTCCATCCTTCCATCCATGCAATTATTCATCCATCCAGTTATTAATCCATTTATTCTTTCATTCATTCATTCATTCATTCATTCATTCATTCATTCTGTTGAGCTATAACTGACATTATTTTTTTGTACGCCGAGGATGTGCTAGTAAACTTGTAATTTACTGAACTATCCTAGTTGAAGATACAATTCTTAATTCCCAAATTGGTTTCCTATGTAGGTAAAACGACACTAATAAAAGCTTTGACAGGAGATGTTAAAATGCAACCTGAAGACAAACTGTTTGCTACACTTGATGTGACGGCACATACAGGCAAGCTTCCATCTGGACTACATGCATTGTTTGTAGATACTGTTGGATTTGTGTCTGATCTTCCCCCTGAACTTGTTGAATCATTTTCTGCAACATTGGAGGATGTTGTTGACTCTGTAAGTGCATAATTTGGTTGTAAGTGTGGTATAGACATGCTGTGTAGTCAGTCTTATTGTGATTTTGTGTTTAATGTTTATTTGTTTGATTTTTTCTTAAATGTTCATTTGAGGGATTTTTTGTTCATTTAAATTTTGAGTATATTTGTTGTTGTTGTGTGTGTGTGTGTGTGTGTTTGTGTTTGTGTTTTTTTTGAAAGTTTGTCTGGCTTAATTTTGCATATTTCTAGGACCTTATTATTCATGTCCGAGACATTAGTCACCCTGACACAGATGCTCAAAAAGATGATGTCATATCTATTCTTAGCCAGCAACTAAAACTAAAGGCATCGCTATTGGATAATGTAATAGAAGTGTGCAATAAAGTTGATCTATGGTAAGTTATGGACAGATGTTAAAAAACGTTTTTGAGCTAACTATGATCTTTGTCAGTTGCAAATTGAAAATGTCATCATGGCATTTACTTGTGCAATAACTAATACATTTTCAATTAAAACTGATTGAGGTCAAAGTGATGTCCTAAATATTCTAAAACGTGTTCAATAAGTTGAATAAAAAACTATCGTGTTTGAATTTATTATTATATTTTTGTTAATGATTCAGTTCAGAAAAAATGTTAGATGAGCAATGTATAGAAGATGATCACGTCAAAACATCAGCTTTACATGGAGATGGTGTGGATGTCCTGTCTCATAAAATAGAACAGGGTATTATGGAGACGACAGGTCGTTCAGTCAAGAAAGTTGTCATACCACCAGGTGGTCCACAGCTAAGGTACTCACTGAACATTGTGATTCCTGTGCAATATTAGATAAGTGCATGAGTGAATGAATGCATGAATGAGTGAATAAATGAGTGAAGGAATGAGTAAATGAGGGAATGAATGAATGTATGAATGTATGAATGTATGAATGAATGAATGAATGAATGAATGAATGAATGAATGAATGAATGAATGAATGAATGAATGAATGAATGAATGAATGAATGGTTGAATGAAAAAATGAGTGAATGAATGTTTGAATGAATGTTTGAATGAATAAATGAATGGTTGAATGAATGGTCGAATGAAGGAATGAGTGAATGAATGAACCGTGAAACTGTAATGCATGCGAGTATACATAGTAACCGTGTATAATCTTGTATTTTATAGCTGGTTGTACCATGAAGCCACTGTTCACGATACCGCCGCTGATGAGGACGGTTTTATCACCGTAACAGTCATCATGGACGAAGCCACCAACAACAAATTTGAAAAGAAATTTGGACGCATATTATCTGAAGAATAATCTTTTATTGCTATAAACAAACCAACACAGTGCTATTATTCATTGTAGTAAAACATAATCATTATGATCGAGTCGATGTCACATTAGTGTTCAACGACATCGATACGATGCATGATTGTCGTTCGCCGGGCGAATCACATAAGACGGCTGCAGTGTAGGCTAGGCGGCCGCGGTGTTTCTCTGATGGATAAGCATGGTCTATGACTCGGACTAACAGATCAAACAAGTCGGGCTAAACCGTTCTTAGCATATTAATGATAGTAAATTAATAATAATTAAACATAATTGCGTAAAACGCACTTTAGTACCAGCTTTAACTTAGCAGTCGTTTAGGGGCTGGGAGAAAGACAAGTGAGCAGTAGTGGATCCAGGATCTTTTTAAAGAAGGGGGAACCAATGGGAATTTTCCAACTATTTTCGTTAATATATCCCTTTTTGGATTCTCATTAGCATTTTCTAGTACGTCATTCATTGCAGTTCATTTATGAGAATAGAACACTCAAAATGTATTCGGTTGATATCAATTATTTTATTTCAGTAAATAAAATGAAAAAATTAAAGTTGCTTCTAATTATAAAAGAAGTAAAAAAATAATTACTATTGAATTATTAAAATAATTAATAAATTAATAAATAAACGGCCTCGAAATGGCCATTATACGTAGTATAGTTACAAACACTAACTCAACGAAAGTGTATCTTATTCCTCACTCTTCACGTTTCAAACACAACTTTCATCACTTTCTCCTTTGCAAGAGCAGCGAATGCTTCTTCATACTTGACCAACGGATACAGGGCAAAACCATGTTTTGCAAAGTCTAAATACTGATCGCCCATATCTCTTATTAATTGTATTGCTTGGGGGAATGTAAAATGGTTTGATTGGCAGCCGAGTATCTTTAGTTCTTTACTGATAATATCATTAGGGTTTATTTTGAGTTCATCATTTTGTGAGAAGCAACCGAATAGTAGCACTCTACCCCCGTTTTTCATCCATTTTAAAGCTTTTTGCAGAAAATTACAATTAGATGTACAGTCTATGAGAACATCAAAACCCCAGTCTCTGTCCTGGCGCAATCCTTCATACGACTCGTCGTCAATGGCTTCAGGGTACGTGACGTCATAGCTTAGTCTAAAACCAGCTGCTAAGTGACGTCGTTTGTCTGACTGATCACACGCCACCACCCTGCGGTAACCATGGTAATGCAAAATACATAACCACAGGGATCCCGTCTGGTTAATTCCATTCACTAATATCTTAGAGTCCAATGGTAATGGTTTGAGAAGTTCTAAGCCGTGCAGTATACAGGAGATTGGTTCGGCTAGGACACTATGACGTAGTGATATCTGCGGGGGTAGGACATGCACATGGTTTGACTGGACGCGAGTGTACTGGGACCAACCTCCATTTCGGTAGACACCAATGAATGACTGATTTCTTGTGTTGCAGAATTGTGTTAAGCCCCTGGTGCATGATGGACAGGTACTGCAAGTTACGTGGGGGTTGATACTGACTCTAAAAAAGTTAGTGAAAAAAACAAAATATTGATAAAAATAGCAATTTACTAAATTAATAGTTGAATGAAATCGTTAAATACCAGCCAAATACAACTTTTGAAAGTGCAAAACGAAGCCAAGAGAGGAAGCAATGTTGGATCACGTGACTAAAATACCCTGAGAGTTTCGACGCTCCTTTTACAACAACAATACCGAATGAGCAATACGGAAGACTATCTTTTTAAACTTACTCTGAGGATGGCTTCCGTGCAGCTGAAACATCAGACCATACAAACAGTCTGCATCCAGACTATTCTTCAGTTATTGGGAAACCATCAACCCACTTCATTTCTCGTTAACCTTACAGTATTCAGTAAACAGTCAAACGTTTCAGGACAAAAATATACGGACAGATTTAAGGGATTGCTGCAATGACGTAAATTGATAAATTTCTGTCCGCTTAAAAGCATTTCAAACTGCTATGAATCCCTCATTTGATAATTCGATCCATCAAAAATAACACTTGCTGTGACAATTAAAGCCTACGTTCACTTAATTGGAATAAATTCGTGGCAAAAAGTATTTTAGACATTAGTGCTTTCGGCAAATTGAACTCAGTACGAATAATATTAGGGATCATGGTTTTCTTTTCATCTTTTCTATAAAAAAGACCATCTTAATGAAAGGCAAATCCATTAAAACATGATTGTATGTGCGCAAACAAAAACTACAGAAGGTGATAATAGCGATAAAAAAATTATTGATAGCTGTTACATTAATGTATTTTTGTTGATATACACTTTTCTTTGATATACACTTTTCTTTCTCGATATAAAAAATGGAATTGAAAATATCATGGCAGTTTACTTTCAGCTCATTTCAGCAAGGGAATCCCCTGTTGTAGCTTAATATTTTACAAAAGATATTCTGAATTGACAATTTTAATGGCATTTGAATTTCAAGTCTTATAGCCGATCATGTGAGCTCAATTAATCAACTTACTAGTAAACTCGGTACGGAATAAATTTCAGACCATTTTAGCGCCCTTACCCATAAATGGGCAGATCCCTTTTTGCGCTTGGGAAGATATGTGATCGTGATTGTGAGATTAATAAACACTAGGCCAACAAACGCAACGCATTTGGATGGTTTTTAGTTTTGAATTGTTATTATGATAAGCAAGAGAAATGAGTCGACGAGTGAATGGGTAATGAACTGAAAACACGCGTCATTGTATGGTCTGCACCTGTTCACCATACAACACACACAGCGGCTTTATATTCAAATATTTTCCGTATTTTTTATTCTTCCTTAAAAATACGTATTCCAACATATTTGTTTTTTATTTTTGTAATATTAATGTTGTGAAGTACGTAGTTTAACCACTGGTGCAACATCTAATCAATTATATATGAATTATGGTGTAGTCACTATGAAGCTTGATCAAACCTTCCAGAATACATGTCAATAAAAAAAACATTCTAAAATTTCAAGTTGTAGACACACGGATAATAAATATTAGTTTTTTTATTCTATATCACAAATTCCTCGGCGTATTTGTAAGCTAACTTGGTGACATTGAAATCGAAATAAAATAGGTAAAATACATATTCAAATAATCGCAAAAATCATGCGTCGATTTCAGTTGGAGATAATATTTTGGAATCAAAATTTCATTCATGTGTAGTTTGATGTTTTGTTTTATAGTTTGTTTGACGTTAAAAGTGTAAAGGGAAAATACAGCAAGGGTATAATTCAGATTTCATTTCTACGACAAAAACAATTGTGCGTTGAACCATATTGATAATTTCAGTATATAAATTTGATCGTGCGTGCGGTCGCACTTGACATTTGTTTTTACCTATTTACTTACCGATCGCCGATCGACACATTCTTCACATCAGCTCCTACTTCACTCACAACACCAGCAAATTCATGGCCAGGCACTACACATCGCGATACCGGCAAATCCCCTGTAAGGATCTTACGATCGATCTCGCAAACTCCGCTAAAAGATACTTTGACTATTACATCGTTAGAAGAGGATACATGAGGCACGGGACGAGTTATAATAGAAAGATTGCCATCCCAGAGCTGTAGCGAGTTATTCATGGTTAGACTGTACGTTGGTAAGACATAAACTGAATGAGAAGAAAGAAAACAGGCAGTATTAGAGGAATGCGACTGGTCGAAGGCTGAGGGAGACTGGAGATCAGTTCCGGTGACTACATAAAGAGAAGTACTGTAAACGGAAACAATAAAAACGAAAAAATAATTTCGATTGATATATATATATATATATAAAGTTAAGCTGTAATTATCATAGAAAGGTAGTGTGGTTTCAATTTCCTTTTTTGTGTGCCGTTTGTTACTTAATTCATGAATTCATCCTTTCCATTTTAAATAAGATGGTCAAATCATTCAGTCGAACTTGATTCTTTGTATATCTATTCATATGATTCATCTATACAAGTACGCCAAATCGATCCTTGCCATTCATCTTTTTACCAATTCTTTCCCGCATCCATCCATCCAAATCATTCATTCATTCATCCCTTTTTTATCTAATAGATTTTAATCAAATATAGAATATATATATTCATTCATTCAGTTGTCCATGGGTTATTTCATCCATTCACAGCCAAACTCATTCATCTCGTGTCATCTATTTATTCAGTAATCTAGCTATTCATTCGTCCAGCCATTAATTTGCTCATTTATTTATTCAAATGAATGGAGTTCATTCAACCGGCCATTTAGCAGACATAAATTGGATAATAAAATGAAGTGATAGTTGATTATATGATCCATTTGCTCATGCGTTCATTTATTCATCCGTCGTTCAAACAGAACAGAAAAGTCATGGTAACCAACCCTCCCCTCCCCCAGGTACATAGGCTAGTTGTGTAATACAGTCCATGATAGTCACGTGAGGTCAACGTTCACAACTTGGAGAAGGTCCATCTAATTCACCTCATCTTTCCTCTTTTTGTACTACTCTTTACAACAATTCTTTCGTCATGGAAGCAGAGCCAACTCTATGGGAAAAAATTCTTGGTGCCGTAGAACCTCATTTACCAGATTATCTTCACTGGAATGAAATATGTGTAAGTTAATGTAAGAAATCTCGTTGTTGTTTGGAAGTGACTCGACTATGAAATTTTATTTTATATGTTTCTAGTGGACGTTTGTGCTTTATATGGCCGAAGTTCGCCGTTATATTCACCGTTGGACAAGAGGAATGGAGGCTTGGGAGGTTGGTTGACTTAGATAAGAGATCGTAGCTAAAATTAACTTGAAATGTCAACATTTTTTGACACATAAAGTTTTCACTGAAATATGTGAAAAACTGAAAGTTATTCGGCTGGTTCAAGCTCATATACGTTTAGTTCCATAATTTCTCAAACTTTGTCGATCATTATAAGTGGTTTGTATATTCTTGCATATTGTTTTGTTTGAATGACAATCTATCGTTACAAGAATGAATTATTTTAACAAAGAAGAAGTCAATCGTGTTTGCATATAACGTGACGTAGCAAAAAATCAATATTCAATATTATATATTTTACTTGTAACTTTATTCACAAGCTTTGCTTGGTTTGTATGGTAATAATGTAAGCTCAAATTATGAGAATTTGCTTCTAAATATGAGAGTTTAAAAGTTTACATACAAACGTTTATAAATGCTTATTAATTTGCATTTGTACTTTACTCTATAAATTTAGAGTTCTCGAGCATTTCACTAAATGAAAATCACTTATACTAATTAGATATTATGCAAATAAACTTTTGCTTGGAAAATAAATTAAATATAGTGTGTTAATAAATGTATAAATTTGTATTGTGTACTCTTGTTATTGCATAACAGTATTATTGATTTAATATCAAGTACATTAATTGTACACATGGCTTAATTTGAGTAGGAATTACTTAATAAATATTATGTATGGTAAAAGTAGTTGTCGTCATGATTGAGAATGGTACAGTTGCAAATTGCTACAATACGGCAGATAAAATCTAAATGTTGTCTTTCAGTTACAATTGCGACACACTGTTTCCAAGTTATACCAGAACAATCTACTAGACTCAATATTGATATATGATCCTTGCAGTATATACACATCAACTCAATCTCTTTTGTTTTTGAGTCAACTGTTTCTGTTGAGACTGTGCTAGCGGTAAAGACTGTCATTGTCACTATCAGACAGTTTATCTGACAATACTCTTATTTTGTTTTGGTTAATTTACAGATTGTAGTCAACACAGCAACTATATGTTTCTTGATATGGATTGCTTTTGAAATATTAAGATGGTTGTTTAGCTGGATTTTCTTACAAGATGAAAGTGAGTTTTTTGTTCTAAATACAATAATGCTAGTATCAGAAGCTAGTTCATTGAAGTTCTGGAAGCCTGGATGAAGTCATTCACTCCATAGGATTTCTTTATAAAAAATCAGCTGGATTCATGAATTTACCTGGGGCTCAGGTTGTTCAAAGTCTGGATGGCACTATATCCACCAAATAAAGCCCTATCTAAGGGATAAAATCTAAATGAATTCTATAGAATGGATAACTTTTATCCAGTGGATAACTACGCATGCGATGTGGAACTGTTTAAATATTGAAGTAGGACTACTCAGTCTATAATATAGATTATAAAGTGAATATTTAGGTATATGTGAGCTTTTATTTCTTTAAAATATGAATAATTGACTGACTGAGGTCCATGTTTCAAACACACTTGCTGTTTCACTGCAGGTTTCATTTCAAGGATGAAGAAGAAATTCTTTAGGATGCTCAGAAAAATGCCAATCATCAAGGATAAAGTAAGTAAACTTTCTAGTTAAAAAGTGATTGTTGATTCCTTCAAACCATTGTGGATTAAAACTATGAGCCAGATTCTTAAAGATACATATCAGTGCAAACTAATTTGCTTTGTAGCTATGTGGATCCAAACTATCCCCTAAGGATGCATCCACAGTTGACAATCATCATCATCCTTATCATCATCATCATTGGCTGTTTTTCATTGTGAAGTCATGAAGTTTTTTCTTTTGTAGATCAATGAAAAAATGCAGCAAACCCTTGATGATATGGAACAGATGGCATTTCCTTTACATGAAGGACAGACATATAGACTAAAGGTATCAAGTGATTATGTATTAATTATTAATATTATTATACATTGGTTTGTTTGAACCTTTGATACACAGTTTACATGGCAGGTGCTCACTCATGTTCATGTTCTCACCAACTTTTGTATTTCTTATCAGCTTCCATATAAAGGTTTCAAAGAGGTAGGCCACATTCTTGATAGGATTTGTGTTTGCATTCATGTCCATGTCATTCATTCATTCATTCATTCATTCATTCATTCATTTATTGCTTCATTCATCATCAACTATTTATCTCATTCATCCATCCATCCATCTATTCATTCATTTATTTATTATCATCTATTTATCTCATTAATCTATCCGTCCATTCATTCATCAGTTCATTTATTCATTCGTTCATTCAACCCTGAAATCATTCATTCATTCATTCATTCATTCATTCATCCATGCAATCATTCATTCATTCATTCATTTGTTCATTCATCATCATCTATTCATCTCATCATTGCATTCATTCATTCACTTATTCCTTCATTTTACACCCTTGTTAGAAAATTGGACCTACACTCACTACCTTTACATTCTTAATACTGTACTCTGCATTGAAATACCTGACACATGTGATTTTTTTTTAAATATTGTCTTTCCTTCTCATGCCTTCCTTCTTTGTTTCATATTCTTAATGTTGTTGCTGCGGTTGAATTTTGTAGCCTGAGCTGATGAAGGAGATTTCCAAATATGGTGAAATGGGTAAGTGACCAGCTCTGAGCTGTCATCATCATGGCATCAGAATTTTGAAGAAGTCTTGAATCTGCCATTTTAATTTGTTCTTATTTCTAAAACAAAAACAATACAAACAACTATCACTTGTCATTTGGCTTACAATAAATACAACAGTAACTTTTGTTGTCAATCATGAATAATGCTTCAAGAGATCTGCTTTCATGCAATATGTTTTTTTTTTTTTTTTTTTTCATTTAAAATGTCACAATTGACATTCATCTTTGTTCCACTTACTTGCCGTAAATTAGCTTCATTACTTAAAATAAATTGCATTTTGTTATGACAATTGTCCCATCAATAATTTTAATTAATGTTTGTTTGTTTGTTTATAGTTGAGATTGATTGGGAGGCGGGGCATGTCTCTGGCACTGTTTATTCTGGTGGAAAAGAACTTACAGAAATACTGACCAAGGTTTGTTTTTTTGATTGTCATTGTTATCAGAATCACTGATGTCACTGATAAAATGAGATCTCTTATTGGTGTTTTAGGTGTATGCTAGATTTGCGTGGTCCAACCCTCTACATCCAGATATCTTCCCTGATGGTAAGTGATTGAATGAATAGATGGATTGATGGAGGAATGAAAGATTGAACGAGTGAATTCATGAATGAATTGATGAATAAATAATAAATAATAAATTAATCATTAGTTATTAAATGTATTATGTATGAATGAAGGAATGATTGAAATTTAGTCAATGAATTGACATTTTTTGAATGATTCATTGATTGGATGAAATTAAATTATTAAATGAATGGTTGGTTGAAAGAAATTGATTGAAACAAATCAGGTGGTTTTCTAAAGATGGAGGCAGAGGTTGTGAGGATGACTATATCAATGTTGGAGTTAATCTTGATTTATGTGCATTTGCTTGTAGTAAGAAAGATGGAGTCAGAGGTAGTGAGAATGACTTTATCAATGTTGGAGTTAATCTTGATTTATGTGCATTTGCTTGTAGTAAGAAAGATGGAGTCAGAGGTAGTGAGAATGACTTTATCAATGTTGGAGTTAATCTTGATTTATGTGCATTTGCTTGTAGTAAGAAAGATGGAGGCAGAGGTTGTGAGGATGACTATATCAATGTTCAATGGTGGAGAAGAAGCATGTGGAACTGTAAGTCAAACTTTATTTTTACATTACTCACTAGTAATAAGTTGATGGTATACATAATACCAGCTGATTTCAATTATTTTACTTGATTCACTTAAAGTTGAATTTGATTATACGGTATCACAATCTCAGCAGCGTTTGATAACTTTGTTTTGATGCCAACTTTCCTGGGCCATCAATCCATTTTAGTGACAGAGTGTATTTCTAATTAATAATGGCAGAACAACTAATATAGCAAGTATGGTCTGATTAATTGATTGCCTACCAAGAATTTAATACCATATTTCAAATCTTTGGGTGGATGCTATATGGTCAATATTTGGCTGTAAGATTATATATGGTTGCTGTTTTCAAAAGGTTTGATGATTTAATCCACAGATGACTATGGGTGGAACAGAGAGTATTCTCTTAGCCTGCAAAGCATACAGGGATTGGGCCCATGAGAGAGGAATTCAGAAACCAGAAATGTAAGTCCTGCAAGCATAATTATTATTCAATATTATTATCTTTTGCAATTTTTAACATTAACATTTTTCTTTTCTTTTGTAGAGTTGCTCCTGTTACTGTTCATGCTGCATTTGATAAGGTATGTTATATCATAGTTCGATATAATAGAATGTAGTAGACTAGACTGGCTAAATAGTAATGAAAAAAACTCTCATGTCATTTGGCCTTTTTTGCCAAGCTGCTTTAAAAGTACATTTGTTATGTTATTGTTTTCTTTGTTTACAGGCAGCTCATTATTTTGGTATCAAGCTTGTTCATGTTCCAGTTGATTCCAAGACTTACGCCTGTGACATGAAGGTAAAGTAATATAATAATACTTGCACAGGACTTTATCAACAGCTCCTCTCACAAATACATTCACCCCCAAAAAGATTGCTAAAGTGTGCACTTACCCATACAATTAAACACATCAAGATTTAGCATACCACAAGAGTGCACTCAATCAGACAGATAACTTACTTTGTTTATTGGATTATTTTGAATTGGTTTTACAATTCAGGCTTTAAAGAGGGCAATCACAAGCAGGACAATTGCAGTAAGTACAGAAATTAAAATATTGAATAAATAGCCACTCTATTTACATTGTATATTCTAGTTATTTGGTTTGATAGTAGTTAGAATTAATGTAAAGCAGGCTGAAGTCCTGCTTACTCCTTATGACATGACTGTACTAACCATTGTCTGTTTGGTTTGATAGATAGCCGGGTCAGCTCCTCATTTCCCACATGGAATAATGGATCCTATTGTAGATATGGCTAAGGTATCATAATATCAGTAAATATATTAATATTATTACTTAGTGGTGTTAGATGTGATATATAAGCATATGTTTGTAGGTGATTGCAGAAAACATCTCTGCTCTAGCTTCTTTATGAATTTTGACTTTCTTGACTGAACATTTTTATCCATGGCCACAGATAATCTGATCTTAGGGCAGTACTAACCGTTATTGTGTGTTTATGTTGTTGTAGCTTGCCAAGAAATACAATATAGGAATGCATGTAGATGCTTGTCTTGGTGGATTTCTCATTCCATTCATGGCTAAGGCTGGGTATGCAGCATACTAGTAACATTTACACAAATGTATTGCACTGCGTCTACACCTGTAGACATTAGACCTGGAGATAACACTTGATCACCCACACATGATTATTTTTTTAGGTTATTAATTTGCAAAATATAACAATTGCAAATTTGTTTTAGATGATTTTTTCTGATCATCCAGTTTGTTCTAGGTATCAGCTACTTTCATTTGCAATGCATCATTATAGTGTTATGTGTTTTTTCCTGATCATGAAGTGTGCTTTTTACAGATATCATCTACCACCATTTGACTTTAGAGTAGATGGAGTAACCAGTATTTCATGTGATACCCATAAGGTAGGTAGGAAATACATTCTCTGTTATAATCCTTAGTTTTCAGACTCAATCGTTTGGTGAAAGATAAATATCATCC
This sequence comes from Diadumene lineata, assembly GCA_918843875.1. Classification (NCBI taxonomy): domain Eukaryota; kingdom Metazoa; phylum Cnidaria; class Anthozoa; order Actiniaria; family Diadumenidae; genus Diadumene; species Diadumene lineata. The sequence continues at coordinate 13,675,719 of OU974080.1, forward strand.
TTTGAAACATCAGCATTCTGTTGTACAATGCCTGGATAGGGCTATCCACCAAGTAAATCACACTCCAGCCAAACATTATAAACAAACTCTATAGGGTGGATACCTTTTATCCAGTGCTTTATTCACGATTCATGCAACTGACCCTAGTCAACCAATCTGTTCAACAAGGTGCTTCATGGTATTGTAACTGGTGGATATCTTTTATCCATTGCTTTATTCGCGATTAATGCAACTGACCCTAGTCAACCAACTTGTTCAACAAGGTGCTTCATGCTATTGTAACTGGATAACTTTTATCCAGTGCTTTATTCAGGATTCATGCAACTGACCCTAGTCAACCAACTTGTTCAACAAGGTGCTTCATGGTATTGTAACTGAGATGTTTTGTCAAGTGCATTATGAAACAACAATAATTTCATTTGATTTTAGTATGGCTACTCTCCTAAAGGATCCTCTGTCATAATGTACAGTAATAAGCACCTTAGACAATTCCAGGTATGACGATAATGATGATAATGTTGATGATGACATGATCATTATAGTAGTGATGATGGAGGGCAACATGTTCTTTATGATGATGATGATGAGTGTGACGATGGAGATGATGATCAATTGATGGTTAGCAGAACATACTGAGTGGATTCCAAAATGTGTTTGTCGAGTGCACAAAACAACTTCTCCCAGGCAAATGGTTTCAATTGGTGATGGTGTAGTGGTGATTTTGCTGGTGGTATCATTGATAATGATTATGGTGATGATTATGATGATGGTGATGATGATGATATCTCACCCATGAATATAATGCACTAATTGCTTGTCTATAACCAGTTCTTTGTAGCTCCTGATTGGTCAGGTGGTATCTATGCATGTCCTACTATACCAGGTAGTCGACCCGGAGGTATTATAGCATCCACATGGGCAGCTATGATGTTCATAGGAGAATCAGGTACGTACCACCATTCACTGAGCTCCTATCTTAACTACAGACTCATTGCAATATATGTTAGTTGGCAAAATCTCACTAGATGTTTGATGTGGTTTGCACCTCTTGTAAGACCTTAGATTGGTCTGATACAAAACAACCAAAAGACAAAGATATCTATTGTTTTATTCCTCTAATCACAGCAGTTCTTATGACAGAGCTACTTTAAGTCTAAAGTTGTACCCATTTATGCTTTTACACAATGAGCACCATTTATATCTAAAACATGAGCACAGATCAATCTCTTTAATGTAAAATGCAACAAAGTCTTTGTCTGATTGCCATATATTTGTCTTAGATAGGATAAATATATAATTATCCAAATTGTCCAAGATTTTTTGAACATAAAGACTTCATGAATCATACATGTACTTCAAATCATTTCACAGTGCTTAAATTGTATTTAATTCTTGGTGGTGTTTTTGTGTTTAGGGTATGTTGAATGTACAAAGAAGATTATTCAAAGTAGAGAAAAAATTCAAAAAGGGTAAGAGTGATTGGGCTAGCAACTTTGTGTTTGAATGGATAGTTATTAAGTATTAAGTATACTATTTGAACAAATAAACTGAAAATCAAAATTGACATCATATATCAAGGTTCCCTGCTGTAAGTGTCCATGTCAAGTTCTACAAAGCTTTTGTGCTTGCTTCAGACATTATATATATTATGGTCATTCATTTTGTTATAGCATTGAATCAACTGAAGGCCTATATGTCCTGGGAGACCCAAAAGTCAGTATTGTAGCTTTTGCTTCACATGATTTCAACATTTACTGCCTTGGCACTCAACTCACTGAACGTGGCTGGTGTTTGAACTCACTACAGAATCCTGCAGCGTAAGTATGCTATTGTTTATACTAAACAAGAGAATAATTTTGAGAACAAGATAGATTACTTAATGATGAGTTTTGAAATGTCAAAACATTATTTATCATGACAACAAATGCTGTGAAAGTGCACCCATCATCTCCAAGAGTCAAGCCACATGTACATCCACTAAAGTCTGGTTTCCATATAATCGAGAACGATGAAGAACAATTGCAAGCAATGGAGGAAAAAAAATTGATTATAGGGAAAGCAATGTTTTTTCGATCTTACTACTATTTTCGATCCATATACAATCACAATTGAAATCATTCAAAAACAGTCATAGGAACAAAAAACTTTATTATCCCCAAAATCGAATTTTTTCCCAATCGTTTGCAACCATTCTCGATCATTTGTGATTATATGGAAACCAGGCTTAAGTGTATGGCAACTCAGTGTTGTCATTGTTGCCTTTCTGACTATCAATGATAATATATTGGTTTTTGGAGTATATCATTCGTCCTCAGTCAGTTGTCATCAGTTGTGATCCAATGTAATGATCATGTCATTTTTAGTATTTTGCTAACTCTTTATCATTTCTTGTAGTATCCATTTCTGTTTGACTCTATTAACCACCCAGCCAGGTGTAGTAGAGAAGTTTATCAAAGATGTCAAGGAATGCACTGCTAAACTACTCAACGACCCTGATGCAAAGACAACTGGCATGGTACCTAAAACAATATATTTATAGATTATCTTATACAAGAGTCTTTCTTTCCTCTGAATGTATGTATTTATGGATTATCTTATACAAGAGTCTTTCCTCTGGATGTATATATTTATAGATTATCTTATACAAGAGTCTTTCTTTCCTCTGAATGTATGTATACGTTAACAAAAAATTCAGACAAAGTTAAGACTATGATATAAAGCTGAACTACAAATTGGAACCAGGGTATGAAAGCAACAATTGTGAGGTGACACATCCTAGGTTCAGCAAGATTATGTATAACTTGCCGCCTCTGCAATCGTCTTCTTTGGGATTCCTTTGGAATCTGACCAAAAAAACCTTGGTTGATATTCCCCTTTCCAATCATCTATGAATTACTTGCTCAGCACCAACACTAATCTCTTTTATGGTGTTTTTTTTCCAGGGAGCTATCTATGGTATGGCTCAGAATATTCCAGATCGTTCCATGGTATCCGAGCTAGCATGTGGTTTCTTGGACTGTATGTATAACACCAAAGATCCCCTACCAGCTCAAAATGGAATCAAGAAAGACAAATAAATCAATCAATATTGACAAAGATGTGACAATATAAACAGCCTAGACAAAATCCAAGACATGTCTAACACATGTGATTGAAGGCATGATCATGACATGTCTGGTTAATTTGTAGACATTTTTTATTAACTAGCTTCTTTGTATGAATGAATGAATCAGCTTTGTTTCAGCACATAACATTAGAGTGCAAACAATAAACCTGTTAAAAACTATTTACTATTTAGTACCAAAAAGAGATAATTAATGTTAAAGACAGTATTACTAAGTTTCACAGCTATATTGTTTGCACTTTAGTACACTTTATCAAGCAACTCCATCTAATTAAGATGAAAATGTGCTCAGCTTTATAGACACTTGTCAGATTAAAGGGTGTGTCCAAACCATGTGCTCAAAGGTGTGGCTATCATCACATGGTGGATTATGAATTAGTAAAAGACAGTTAATATAGGACATTTATATAATCATAATCTTTTGATACTTTGATGGACTTGTATAAACTTTGAACAAAAATCCTGTTTTTATTGTTTTACAGCAGTTACAATGCAATACTCAAAAGTATGGCCATGTTGAAATGTATTTTCAAATTCTTTCTATATGGCCGTTAATCTTGATTTCTGATCAAATAAATAGCACTGGCCATACTTTTTAGTGTCACTGAACTGTAAGAAGTTTACAAATCATTAAAATTTGCTTTAAATTTTGAATAGAATACCCTTCTAAGTAATAGTGAATATTTTTGTCCAGTAAATGTACAAGGGCCCATTGTAGTAACAATAGGAAATTCTCTCATTTCCATATTTATGCATTTTTCTATCTAAATGCTGTGTTACTGTCAGCATATCCAATATAAGTTGCAAATGCTCATTATCATGGCTGCTTGCATACTTGAATAATTTATGATTACAAATAATTTATAATGATAATTGCCTTGATATAGCTAATAATGTATTTCTTTAGTACCAAACTCTTCTGGGGATTATGGGAATGAATGGGTTTTTATTTTCTTTAAATAGGTTTTATTTTGTTTGTTTGTTTGTTTGTTTTTTACTGATTGGTTGTTTATTGTGGGTTTGAATTGTCTGTGAACTTATAAATTCTTCTAAATGATTAAATAACAATAATTATAAGTCTTCTGAAATTCTTGTCATTGTACATGCAATCATCAAACTGTTAGCCCTCTGCTATTATTGTTATGGTGACTGTCAGCATAAGACCTTATAATTGATAGTTTGTGACACATGATTTGTACCAAATAAAGTTAATGAATCATGAAAAACGTGATTAGTTAAGGGGACAATTCAATGAACATAGATTTGACAAGCACTATGATTATTGTCTACAGAGCCTATAAAGATACTGTTTCTAAACCTTACTTGCCAGTGGTCTTATGAAAAAAAAACCTCCCATACCCCCATTTTTTTATCACGATTCACATACACACATTACCGTACATTTTGGCCACCGTGTTATAAATTACATAATTTGGCGTAATTACCACAAATCTTTCAATTTTTATCTTCTAAACTAGTCGTAGCCATCGCTAAAGTGCCAACGAGCGGAAAGCAGTTTTTTTGATAAAATTATATGATTACTTTTTGGAAAGTGCATTATAAATTTTATGCAGATTGCACAAAATTTATCACAGTGCAATTAATACTCCAACCGGGACCACTTTGTGTTTGTTCATTGTAAATAATTCAATTTTAGTTGAATTGTACTTTTTCAGAGGGCTTTAAGCAGTAAAAAGACTGCAAATAAAAATGAAAAAGAGTCTCATTATATGATATTTAAACAATCGATAAAATCTTGATATTATTGATTCCTTATCAATGTACGTTCTAAATCGCGTTGCACGAGTTTTTTCTACTATATATCATCGGTGGTACTTAGTAAAAGTCGCAATGAGCTACAATGATCTTAAACAACGAAGAAAAAAGTTGTTCAATGATAAAAACACACGAGTCTTCAGTCGAAATAGAGCTAAGCGAAATTGCTGTTTAATGGCTTTCCACCGTCTTTCCGACCAATAACAAAGCAAAGTCTGGATTCCTTGGATTTTGATTGGTCGTTATTTTTGCACTGTGATCGGCTTTTATCAATGGAGGAAGCCTGTCTTGTTCGCTTCTGAAAAACTTCGATTATTTTATTTGAGATATTTGAGATTAATTGCACTTTTTACGATTGTCGCATATAAAATTCATCAAACTTAAAAATGCAAGACAATCGAAAGAGAAATAAATTTTACACATACAGTCATTCGTGTATAGTGCAGTGAATACGTTTGTTTTTATCAATAAATCGTAAAAAAAACACGCGTTGCAAACGTGGGTTTGACTTGTCAGCTTTTCGCGTTTGTCAGTTGTTGCTAAGTTTGAAGATGACATTTTTTAGGTTGATTTACGATATTAATAATTGAGTGATTGACATGGCCTACACAGAATTTTAGATGGTCATGATAAACGAATTTTGTCATAGGATGAGTTTTTCTCACGACTCAGGTTAAAAATAGCACATGGGGAAAATCGCATGGAGATAATGATGTCATAGAATTTTCTCGAGCTAGGATTGGTCCGTGTAACTTCTACTAACTTCTTATTGGTGTAGATGAATTTCTATTGTTACATTACAAATCGAATCGAGATTTTTTCTGCTATTCTCATGTGCATCGGCGTTATGATGCTGCCGCCTCGCAGCCTCGCGTTTTCGCTCGGCTGCTCGTTGGCAATAAACTCTTACCCTTGTGCTCACCCTGAATTTTTTGTTATCAGTACGACCCCCTTATGGTCGGGCTTCCTGTGGTGTTCAACAAAGCGAGAAAAATGGCGGACGAATTGCAACAACAACATAAGAAGAGCAACACTATTTTGGAGTGTCCCACTTGCCACTCTAGGTAAAACGTCTTTGTTTTTTCTCCTGTATTTCAGTCTTGTTTTGTATTAACAATTAGTCCAGACTTTTAATCTAAAAACTACAAACAATGTTTTATTGGTGAGGTCATGTTGACATATATCGTCGACTCGGAAATGCACGCATCTAGAAGAAATCAATTTTGTCGTCTATTTTCTCTTCAAATAACTGTATTTTGTAGCAGTTTTAAATCCAAGCTTCAAAGACCTTGTTTGTTTATTTCTATAAATTTCAATAAGTGATATAACATCAATTATCAATTATTAGGTAATATAATCTAATATAAAGTTATGCAACGCTTTTTTGTGCAATTAAAACTGACACATTTTTCATATCAAGATGTAAAAAAATAATTGTGGATGATTAGTGAAACACCAGCTAGAACAAAGTCTATTATAACAGGATCGTAACCAAGGGGGGTTGGGGGGGGGGGTGCATGCACCCCCAAGAAAGGCCAAAAGGTCCGCTCATCCATCTCCATTTTGTTTTATTACAAGAATTTCTTTCTTACATTTGGAATCAAGAGCACAAATGTAGAATAATCACTTAAAAAAACAAAGAATAAAGTCATTCAAAAGAATTGTAAAGCACAATAAGAGTAATAAATTGTAATACGGTTTTTTGAAAAGTGTGCCGATTTGTGCAAAATATGACCCCCCCCCCCTGTAAAAGTTCTGATTACGGCCCTGTATAACTGTTAAGTTGTTGCTATATAATAATGCTAAAAATATTTAACAATTGTTTACCAAGGAGTGAAAAAATTGTGGATATTTTTTGTTTATATCTAACTTTTGTTTATATTCTATCATATATGAATTTATCTTATTTATGTATTTTTTGTTCTATTGTATAAGGCTGGAAGCACAAAATGGCCCCTTAGCTAGTGGTGTCTACAAGGGATCTTGCAATGTATGTGCCAGCCCTATCAAGTTTTGGTCCCTCAAGGATCCTGTAAAAACAGTGACCTTTGAAGTGAATGGCACCAAGTACACTGTAACAAACCCAGATCCAGGGATGACTCTCAATGAATGGATAAGAAATCAGCCTAATCTTACTGGTATGCCTTTTTCTATTCCATTCAGTTACACATTTTTTACTTCTTCATTGATCTGATGCAGTTCACTCTGGCTTATATCTTTGGCTGTTTATTTATACATCAATTCATCCATGCATTAATTCATTTATCTATTCATGTGTGTATTCTTGCATTCATTCATTCTTTTATTCAATCATTCATTCATTCATTCTTTCATTCAATTCACCTATTGATGTGTGCATTCATTCATTCATTTATTCACTCATTCATTTATCAATACATTGAGCCATGTGTTTATTCAATTCATAAAGCAACCACATTCATTGATATTCATTCATTTTATCATTTCCCATTGTTTTCATATAGGTACAAAGGTGATGTGTCGTGAAGGTGGGTGTGGCAGTTGTACTGTAGTCATAACACGTACAGACACCACAACTAACAAGACTGTTACCATGCCTGTTAATTCTGTAAGTATCCATTGCCTTTATGCACCCAATGAATGAATAAAAATACCTGTTTGTGATAAAGATTTTGATGCAGTTGCATAATGGTCACAATTAAATTAAAAAAAATACAGTTTGCCTGTGACCGTAAAGAGTAGGACAAACATTATCAAGGAGATATTAAGCAGATAGTTGTTATGTTATTAGAAATAAATCGGTGTGTTTTCTCTACTAGTGTTTGTTTCCAGTCTGTGGTGCTGATGGAATATCTGTTACAACTGTGGAAGGAATTGGAAGGTATAACAACCGTGAAATATGAAATTGAAAGCTTAGAGGGAAACATCACAAACTCAAAATTAAAACAATCATTTGCCAAACATACAAAATAAAAATATTGCTCACACTATCTTGTTGTATTAATCAAAAAGAAAGGATTTTGTTCAACAAATGGCCCAACTCACAACTGTTGTAATCTTGCTTTTTATTAGATGTATGTGAAGTCAAAGGTCACTAAATAATTAGAAATATGAAGTTGAATTCAAAAACATTTGAGCATAGCCACAAATGGTAAAAAATTGTGCAAGGCAAAAATACCAAAAAATATTGTGTAAGATAAGAATAAAAACTGTACTCAACTAATATCAAGGATGATGTTGTATTTTCCAGTCAAGAGAATGGTTTTCATCCAATACAAGAACGTCTTGCGGAGCATAATGGTAGTCAGTGTGGATATTGTTCTCCTGGGATGGTTATGAATATGTATGGGTAAGCAGTCACAATGATAGTTACAGTTGTCATGGTGATTATGATGATAGTGATTATGGTTACAGTTGTCATGGTGATGATGATGATAGTGATCATGGTTGCAGTTGTCATGGTGATGATGATGATAGTGATCATGGTTACAGTTGTCATGGTGATGATGATGATAGTGATCATGGTTACAGTTGTCATGGTGATGATGATGATAGTGATCATGGTTACAGTTGTCATGGTGATGATGATGATAGAGATCATGGTTACAGTTGTCATGGTGATGATGATGATAGTGATCATGGTTATAGTTGTCATGGTGATGATGATGATGATGATAGTGATCATGGTTACAGTTGTTATGATGATGATGATGATTATTATTATATAATGGTGCCGGTGGTGATGATGAAAGTGATGACGATGATGGTGATGATTATTTTGATATTTGGTGACCATGATAACGATGATATAGGATCTTGATGTAGTCATAATACATGGGTCAGTACTGTAAGTAATGTATAGCGCATCAGTAGATCAATTATCTGATATCTATAGATTACTAAAGACCAATTCATCTCCCACCAAACAAGATATTGAAGATCATTTTGATGGGAACATTTGTCGCTGTACAGGTAATGACATATGTGCTGAGCTCGCAGTGGAGTGGAGAAATCTTTTGTTATAGACATCATTAAAGTGTAACATTTGGGTCATTCAATTTAGACAAATGCCTCACTTGAATGATGAATGAGCCAAAAGAGTTTTAGGCTCACATATAATATCTTCTAATAATCAGTTTGTTTTAATTTGTGTTGTTAAGTTCATTGAAATGTTCCGTTATTTATTGTGTTTTATAGGCTATCGTCCAATACTTGATGCTATGAAAAGTTTTGCCAAAGATGCAGATGCAGTTGATATTGAGGTAAAACTTAAAATAATGTAATTCAATTTACTTGGTGAGTGTAAATCTTGCTGTTTTAGTTGTTACGTTTTTGTTATCCAATTTTAGGGGATTTTCAGCTTTTTTTAGAAAAAGGAAAAATGAAAGCTGGATCAGATATGGACTGGACTACTGGATATTATATTTTTTTCAGAACATAATGAAATTATTTCCATTGTTAGGAATGTTGTCTGTATTGTGAAATATCATAATTATTTTGGAAAATTGGAAAATCCATACCTTGACAATTTTACTCTTGGAGTGCAGGATAGCCAGACTGGTCACATCTAGCTTGTCATTCAAAATTGATTGTTTTGGATCTAATCATGGGTTACATTGTTCCAGGAATTATCCAGGAAATGCAAAGGTCTGTGTGCTGGATCTGGATGTTCTAAACCATGCAGTGCTATATCAGGGCCACATAATCATGTAAACAGTTTATGGTACAACCCAACAACACTGCAAGACCTGTACACACTGCTGGCTAAATACAGTGATCAAAAGACCAGGATTGTTGCAGGAAACACTGGAAAAGGTACATCATATTATTCTTAAGATGTTACAAGACTATTCATTTGCTCATTTGTTCATTTGCTTCTTTGTTCAGTCACATTTGTCCATTATTCATTATTGCATGTATTTATGTATTTATCAGTGTGAAAATGTATGTGTTGACATAATTCATTTATAATATTCCTGTTTTTGTTCTGTTGTTTTAGTCTATATAATATTCACTCATTTAGTCATTCTCTCTTTGCAATTAATACTACTTTAAATATAAATCTATGTTGCAGTACAAAGCTATATATATATTACAGTGAGGGCACTCGAACCATGAACATGGCCATTAGTTGGTTTTTCATTTTCTAAGCTTTCTACTGCTTCAAATCCTCCAAAAAAGTAGATTTGAACTCAAATGCACTTAGTTATGAAAATAAAAATGTTTTCAGATCGATTCACTTAAAGGAAAATATCAAAAAAGCACAAAGTGTCCTCACTGTATTAAAATTATAGTTTTGAGCATGATATTTTTTATAACAGTAATTCTTTTGTCTCCCTGTCTTAGGTGTCTATGATGACTTTAATGCATATGATGTTTACATTGACATCAACGGCATTTCTGACATGAAAACTGTCAAGGTAACCATGGCAACATGTCTCTTTGCTCTATGTCTGTTTATCATTCTGTTAATGCCGGGGTAGTGTTTGCAACATAAATTTGATATGTTGTCACGACCATATTATGATCCATTGAATAATGTAAAGGGCTTCTCTGTGTGTATATTTAGGTTGAGTCAGACAGTCTTTGTGTTGGTGGTGCAGTTTCTCTGACTGGTCTTATTGCTGCATTGGATGTAAATGGATCTGCCTACAAACCTTATAGCATCTTGGCTGACCATGTTCGCAAGGTATTATTATTACTATATTAACATTGTACCATTTATTAAGTCTTTTCTTTTGTGCCATTATAATAATAATGATTAAATTTACTTAAAATTGCATAACGACAACAACAAAAATCGTGATTTTTTAACAGTCACACTCACTTCTATAGAGCTCACTTCTGATGTGCATATTTGCTGTTCATAGGTTGCTAATGTCCAAGTCAGAAATGTAAGTTTATCATTGAGTCAGACACTGTGTAGTAGCTCAGATTGGATTCATTTAAAGCCTGTCAGTGCATACATAGACATATGTAAACACATTATAACATGTTCTTCCCTTAGTATCCAGACTAGAACCATTTGTGATGGCCGCCTACCATGAAACCATGACATGTGATTCTAGTCTGGACAGGGAAAACCTGCAGGCAGCCACAAGGGATCTATGAGAGGGTGGTTGATAACTGTGGTGCACACCGTGCTGTGATATAACTGCACCAGTTTTGTTCATAGGTTGCAACAGTGGCTGGGAATCTGATGCTGACTCACAATCATCCTGACTTTCCATCCGACATCTTCACCATCCTGGAGGCTGTTGGAACCACTGTCATAGTTGGTAAAGAATATTAATGGAGATTAAGCAATGATCATCATTATGATGATTGTGAAGTGTATTAATGATGGTGAAGATGATGATGTTGATGACAATGATGGTGGTTATAATCATGATATTGATGATGGTGGTGATGATGATGTTAATGATATGATCATAATTAAGGATAGTTGTTGTAATTATGATCATTATTATGGTGATTGTCATGATGATGATGATGGTGGTGATAATGATATTGATGATGATTGTGATGATAATGATAAGCATGATGTTGAATGTGACAGAGATGATAATGGTCATGGTCATGGTTGGGTGATGATTGTGGTCTTTAATTACAATTTGGATAATAAACTTATTGATGACAGTTTTTCTGTTATTCATAGTTGATGCAAAATCTGGTAAACCATATGAGTACACTTTGATGAACTTCCTTAGCCTGGACATGACAGCAAAGGTAAAATAAGATAAAATAATGATACACAACAAGATATGAATACTAGTATTCTAGAACACAACCCAAGATGCATGTAAACTCAACAACTACACCAAATTTGATTCAGTTGATTTTGGTCTACAAAGAACACTGGCTTCGACCATGTAATAATCATTTTTATTTGACAAGTGCATGAATATAAATTCTACTTAATATAATGCTGTAGTTTAGAATCTACTTTCATTTCTTTTTAGGTCATTGTATTGGTGAAGATTCCCAAACCTTCTGAGCTCTCTGAGAATGTTGTTGTGCGTACTTATAAAATCATGCCCAGAGCACAGGTACTTGTGATTGGATAATTGCATTTGATTGATACTAGATAGTTCTTAGCTCTATTTGTCTGCCAATATTTAATTTCAGTAGATCTAGAAGCAAATCATTGAATGAATAGTTGAATGAACAAATCAATGAATTAGATGGGAATGAATTGGATAGGGAATGAATGAGTCAGATGAACAAACCTTTAATTCTTAGTTTAATAATCATGCATTGTGTGTTTTGATTGTTAGAATGCCCATGCTTATGTCAATGCTGGTTTTGCGACCATCCTGGACAAGTCAACAATGACAGGAACAGAGTATCGTCTTGTTTATGGAGGAATTGGACCATATGCAGTAAGTTACACCTTGGAATATAATATTAAATAGTTTTATTCAGAGTTTTATGAGAGAGAAGTGCGAACTATCTTAGGAGAATAAATATTGAAGTATTCAGTCTTTTCTTCTTTTTTTTTTTGTGTGTTCATCCAATGACTGTTATCTGACAGTTGTGGGCTTGCTGTGCCATGGTTTTAATTGATACATAATGATGGTAGTAACAATTATGAATCATAGTGTCAATGAAACATTTTCAATTCAGGTACATGCCACCAAAACAGAGTCATACCTTGAAAACAAAACCCTGTCAGACCCTAAAACATTGCAAGGTGGGTATAAGTTACCATGGTTATTATGTTGCTATGGTAACACAGTAAACTCACTCTGATACTACTTGTTTTGAAGGGGCACTTGCTATACTGGATAAAGAACTAGTCCCAGACTCCCCAAAGGCCAGTGCCAGTGTTGCTTACAGAAAAACCCTGGGACTGAGTTTATTTTACAAGGTAAAAGATGACAAGAATTATATACGCTGACTCCAATTGTAAATTCTAAGTTTTTTCTTTTATTCTTTAGTTTTATCTGGCCCTTCTAGGTGATAAGGCGTCATCACGTGTCCAGTCAGCAGCCACACCCTTCATTCGTCCAGTGTCTTCAGGAAAACAGGACTATGACACACATAGTGGTTTATATCCTCTGACAGAACCAATGACAAAGCTTGCTGCTAAACTACAGGTAATGCTAATGCACCACCAACATATTACCATCTATGATTATCATTATCATCACTATCACTGTAGTTATTATCATGGAATTGATTATCATCACCACTTGCACTATCATCATCATCATCAGCCCTATCACTACTATGTCAAATACCACTATCATCATCATCACTGTTGTATCACTGTTGTATCACTGTGATCATCATCTTCATCATCACCATAACTATCATGTCAGACACCACTATCATCATCACCATCATCATCACTATCATGTCAGACACCACTATCATCATCAATCCTACCAGCAGTGTCATTATTTATGCAGGTGTCACACAAACAGTAACTAATGAGTGAAAGGGGTGGTTTATGTGTACTACTGGTATCTGTTTATTTATTTCACTTATCACACATGCTGATCATTGCATCGTTGATAAAATTATCGTAGCTTAACACATATTAAAGTCATAGAATTGTTTGGTTGTTTTCAGACATCAGGAGAAGCAGTTTATGTCAATGACATTCCATCCAAGAATGGGGAATTGTATGGTGCTTTTGTCATCTCAACACAGGTAATTAAGGCACACCAGAATCATGATACTTACACTTTCATTCTTTGTTACATTCTCTTGAAACTAATTATGAGAATAGCCTTGATAAAGACTGTTGGTGTAGCCTTAATAAAGACTGTTTGTGTAGTCTCGATAAAGACTGTTGGTGTATCCTTAATAAAGGCTCTTGTTGTAGTCTCTATAAAGACTGTTAGTGTAGCCTTTGATAAAGACTGTTGGTGTATCCTCGATCAAGACTGTTGGCGTTGTGAGTGTTCTCAAGTTTGTAAACCTGTAAGAAAGTCGTCATAATTGTCTTCTTATATGTATCTCCATTTGTATATCTTGATAGGGAAATTGTAAAATTGACAAGATTGATACCATTGAAGCCATGGTGAGTGTTTATTTAAAACGTTTTTTTCGTGAAATAGAGCAGTTGACATATCAAACCAACTCAATTCAAATATCACTAGCCAGGCCAATCTCTGTTTAAACTAAAGAGTTTTCACAACAATGAAATAGAGCCACTAACATATCAAACCAACTCAATTCAAATATCACTAGCCAGGCCATTCTCTGTTTAAACTAAAGAGTGTTCACTGAAAGGGAGCAGCTGGTGTTCACAATGCTTAACTGAAAAGCATATAAGCATTAAAGCATGTGGAATATGCTCCATATAAGTATTGAATTATTATTGTTATTATTATAAGCGTAGCGACTAACATAGTCCCTCAGGTTTCTAAATGATCTCAAAATGTGATCATATTGTTTCCATTGAACTTTATTTCCAGAAAATGCCAGGAGTTGTAGATTTCTTAACAGCCTCTAGTATCCCAGCTAAAGGAGAGAACTCTTTCAATGGAGATGATGATCCTGAAGAGATATTCAGTAGTGGGTCTGTGCTGTATGCTGGCCAGGCATTAGGACTGATTATAGCAGGTGTACTGTAGACCCTACACTGGTTATATATTGCTGCTTCTTGTCATCAATCATCATCATCAAGTCATAGTTATGATCACAGTCCTATTTGTCATCATATTATCATTATACGATGGTTGTTATAATTATAATTTATATTCATTATCAAAATCATATTAATATTTCTACTATATTGAAGTCATTTTTTGTATGAATGGGAAACGATATGGTTAGTCGATACTGCTACAATACGCTAGATGATTCAAATGTTTTAAAAATTAGAAATTATAGTTACAATATGGTGTAGTTCTGTTTCCCAGTGACATACGAAAATGGCTATTTATTACACAACTATTGCTAATGATGATATTAAAAGTCTTCTGCATCTTCTTCATTAGCACTTCATCATTTTCATCAGTTTAAATCATCATCACCTACACCATTACAATAACTTAGGATCACCATCAGCATGTCAATTCTGTTCATTTAAGATTCACAGCACCATGCCGATGAGGCTGCCTTGGTTGTCAAGGTAACATACAAGGATGTTCAAGCACCAATACTCACTATTCCACAAGCTATTTTAGCCAAGTCATTCTATCCTAAGGTAGCAGATCCAATGGTCATGGGTGATGCCGATGGTAATAAACTTTTTATTTGAAAATTTATACTTATTTATTCAAAACTAACAGAATGCCAAATGCTGGTTACCAAAGGTCAAGTTTGAATTGTTAGTAACATTTTACAGGTGCCATCAAGAAGTCAAGCCATGTGATCGAGGGAGAAATCTCTTTGGGGTCACAACATCATTTTCACATGGAAACACAGGTTATAATTTGTTTGTTTGCATGCTTTCCTGTTTTATTATTTATTTGTTTGTTTGTGGGCTGGCTTGTTCACTTGCTTTCTTGTTTGATTGCTGACTGGCTTGTTTGTTTGCTGTTTTTTGCATATTTGTCTGTCCATCAGTGTGTTTGTTGTATTTGGATTTTGTTATCTGACTTCAGATCTGTCTGTGTGTCCCCGAGGAAGATGGTTTGACACTTTACTGTGCATCTCAGGGGGTTGATTTGTTACAAAGTAGAGTAGCAAAGGTGCTGGGCGTTCCAGAAAACAGGTACAAATAGGGGGCTTCAGTTCCTAATCCATGCACCAGTGAGCCACACGTCATATCCCAAAGCTAGTAAACCATCAAATAACACATGACTGAGTAAACAATGAACAAGTGAAGTTGAAAGCTTAAATAAATATCAATATAAGTTTTCACTATTGCTGCATTAATAATACCTGATTAACATACTATGAAATCCCTAAGTTTTTTTCATAGTTATTTCATGTTCATATGTTTCAATGGGTCTGAATCTATGAAATATATAGGGGATATTACATGGGCATGTGGAGATATGAAATTTATCTTCAAGTGTTGGAAAAATATCTCAGGAGTGAGTGCAGCGATATTGTCAACATGAGAAGATAAATTTCGTAACTCTGGGTGCCCATGTAATATTCTGTTTATCCATAAAATCAACTTCATGGTTCATAAGATTTTCAAGGTGTAACCATAGTAACAATAGTTTCACATGTGACAATAACATGTTATTTTCTTATGTGAAAATATCAGTTTTTTCAAAAAAGAGAAATGTTGGTATTTTATGGATAATTATATGATAAATATGTGTATTTTTTCAATAATTTTCAGACTGAACATCCAGGTAAAGAGACTAGGAGGTGGATTTGGTGGTAAGGCATCAAAGGCAATACATATAGCTGCCGCTGCTGCAATAGCAGCTGTCAAACTGAAAAGGTATGCAATCACTGATGTAGGATGAAAAGGTACACAATCACTGATGTTGGATGATTATTTCCCAATCTATTATCCCCCTCCTTGTTGTTATTCTTGTTCATGCATCTATATTCATCCACTCATTCATCCATCCATCCATCCATCCATCCAATCCATCCATTCTTTTGTTGATTCATGTTAATCATCGGTTCCCATTATTTCTTTTGGTGTATATTTTTCTACTTATAGACCAGTTCGTATTAGTCTAAACTTTCACACCAACATGCGTATGGTTGGCAAGAGAGCACCATTCCTGGCTAAATACCAGGTACATACTAGATCATTATCACCATTCATTATAAAATTCATGAATAATTAATGAACCCAGAACACTAGAAAATCACTACCGTGAAGGCATCTGTATATTTTATACAGAAATCGTCCTGATTTGCATAAAGTTTAGCTTGAAATATCTCGGCCAAATTCAATCTAATTTCAAAAACATTACTCTAGAATAGCTGCATTAATCTAGACATTTTATAAGTAATATACAATATTCGCGTCCGATCTGTATGAAATATATAAAATGTCTCGCCTTCGGCTTGACATTGTATATTCCATACAGATCGGCCGCTCATATTGTATATATTACATATACATACTGACAACAATTTCATGTTTCACGATCTTTCTATTTTGTATGGACAGCTGTGAGACTGACAGTAAATGCATTGACCATGACATTATTGGATAATTGGGATTGAATAAAACTAAATTACTTTAAATAAAATACATACCTGTAAATGAACATTATTTAATGCACACATGCAGTGGCTCATGGGCCCTGTGGAGCAACATAAATAGCAAAATGTTTTTTTTAATGTAATTATGGTAGAAGTTACTGGAAAAAAAATAATGAAAATAATGACTCATTATTCATGTTTGAAAAAACCCATGAATATTTAGAACCATTGTTTTAAGCTAGATTATTTCCCCTGATGCCAAAGTATGTAATTGTTGTAGGTTGGTGTCAGTGATACAGGTCTACTAAATGGCATTAACATGACATACTATGCTGACTATGGCTCTTCATCTAACGATACAGATGTTGGTGGTGCACTGTATTGGAGTGATAATGGTAAGGAGGGAGGGGACGGTAAAGACATACTATTAGGGAAGTGTTAGTCTTGCTTGTACTTGTATTGTACATATTTTAATATTATTTTATGTTTTGTTTCTAGCATATCGATGTCCAAACTGGAAAGTAACACCAGTAGCATGTAAAACCAATCTGTCAAGCAACACATGGACTAGATCACCTTGTAAGAGAACAATTACTTACATTGATTGTATTTTATGTTGTGTGACATCTGTGTTGTGTGACATGTATGTTGTGCAACATCTGTGTCGTGTGACATCTTTGTTGTGTGACATGTATGTTGTGTGACATCTGTGTTGTGCGACATTTAATGCATGACATCTGTGTTGTGTGTTGTGTAACATTATGTTGTGTAACATTATGTTGTGTTACAATTATGTTGTGTCACATGTATGTTGTGTGACCTTTCAGCATCTATTCAGGCCATCTTTATCATGGAGACCATTATGGAACATGTTGCTAAGACAGTTAACAAAAGCCCAGATGAAGTGCGCCAGCTAAACCTTTACAAGAAAGGACAAGTAAGTTAACTTGGTTCACTATCTGCTTGTAATATTCTCTGCATTTCTTGCTTGTTAGTTTACTGCTGACCAGATATGGCTTATTAGTAGCCCTGGCTGTTATGTAAAGCATGGATCATTTAGATAGACATTATCACATTGATAATATCATCATTCTGTACTTTTGTTTGGTAGACTACACCCAAAGGTGAAACATTAGACTTCTGCAACATTGGAAGTCTTTGGTCAGGTATTACTTCATACAATATTTTGTGTGTTTATTCAATATCAGAAATTATGTTTCACACTCTTTAGACAATCAATTTATTTGAAGAAGCTTTATGTGATTGCTCTGATCTGTTGTCTGTATATGATTTTAAAATAGTTGTTATCATATATTACAGAGTTGGAAACATCAGCAGAATTAACCCAAAGAAAAACTGCTGTTGACCAATTTAATAAGGTGATGCAAATAAATAGATAGCATTATGATTAATGATGATTAGATGGTTGCTTGTGGAATTATTATTGGTGGTGGTGGTTATGATGATGAGAGATAATGATAGTGATGATGATAATGATAATGATGATGCTGTAATGATGAGAGATAATGATAGTGATGATGATAATCATGATAATGATGCTGCTGTAATGATGATGAGAGATAATGATAGTGGTGATGATAATGATGGATATTGCATATTTGAAAGATAACAAGAATAATGATTTATTTATCAATTCATTCATTGAGTTGTCATTTATTTATTTCATTTCTACAATCTGTTGTTGACATTTAACCAAGGTCTGTCACTAGCATATTTCTACAGGTGATAAGTACATGTTCAATGTCAATGTTCACTGACTATATTATTACCATGAATTTATCATGATTTGATTGTCAATTTGTCATCCATCCATCCATCCATTCATTCATTTATTCATTCATTCATCCATTCATCCATCCTGTCATTCATTCATTCATCCATTCATCCATTCATTCATTCATTCATCCATTAATTCATTAATGCATCCATCCATCCATTCATTCATTCATTCATTCATTCAATCATTCATTAATTCATCCATTCATTCATTCATTCATTCATTCATTCATTCATTCATTCATTCATTCATTCATTCATTCATCCATTAATTCATTCACTTCATTCATTCATTTCATTCTAATCTGATTGTTGCCATGAGATTATTACAGACCCGCTATGATGTTATCATCAATTATTGACTTAAACATCCATCAATTTATTTGTCCATTGATTATTTCATTCTAGAATAATCGCTGGCGTAAGCGAGGTCTATCTCTGGTTCCTCTACGATGGGGTATAAATTGGTCTAATGAAAGGTTCACGTCAATGATATCTATTTACCATGGTGATGGGACCATAGCCATACGGCATGCTGGGATAGAAATGGGGCAAGGCATTAATACAAAGGTAAGAATACTACCATTGAACAATGGTAGAATATACAGCACTATATAAAAATATTTAAATTATTGTTATAGTTGAAGCACTCTAAAGGCCTAGTAGCTACTAAGAGGATAGTTAAGGCTGGTGATGCTTATTTTTTCAGGTTGCTCAAGTTGCTGCACATGTTCTTCAAGTACCTCTGGAATACATAGCCATTAAACCAATGACTAACTTCACCAGTCCAAACAGTGAGTATTGCATGACATATAGCATTATATGTGTGACATATTACATTATTGTGTGGCGTTACCCATACAGAGTGACCAAGTACTTGTAGTAGAGTTGTGTGACATCTTTTATTGTATTGCAGGTGGCTCAACCAGTGGAAGTGTTACTAGTGAACTGGTTTGTGAAGTGAGTAGCACTCAACTGAGTATTGGAAATATGAATACTATTTTCCCATTCATTTGCCTCTTCATCCATCTCTTCATTAATTTTGTGATTGATTCCTGTATTTCTTCATTCATTTATAATTCCTTTATCAATGTATTGAATAAATTTAATATTTGTTAATACTACAAGCACGGCAAGGCACAGCACTACAAAATACAATACTTAATTTTTATTTAATTAAATTCCATTCATTTAGTTGTTCATCCATCTCTTCACAACAATGTGAACACAACACAGCACAGCACCATGCAGCACAGCACAATACTTTCACATTTGAATACATTTATCCATATAACTGAAGTCTAATCTAACTCATCTGACCTTTTTCATCAGTCCATACTGTTGTGCTGCAAAGAGTTGAACAATCGTATTGACCCTATACGTCAGAAGTATAAACCAAAGACATGGCAGGATCTTATTACAAAGTGTCAAGATGAAGGAGTTGATCTCTCATCTAAGATCATGTAGGAATGTAAACTTGATTTTTGAATATCCGTTTTTCAGCCTTCAATTATTTTAATGCTATTCATTTTATAGTTGATGTCATTTTTTCCAGTTTTTTTATTATAATCATTTAATGCTGTTTATTTTAAATTTTATAATTAAGATACCAGGATTTCTGCCAGGGTCAAACTTGGTATGAATATTATTCTTACAGTAAACAGTCTGTTACAATAGAATTCATATTGAATATTTACATTGAATAAAAAAAAATCTCCACTTACTTACTTACTGCACCCACTTAGAATATCATGTCAACATATCACACTCTCTATTGTATGCTGTGTGGTTTAGGTATCAGGCCCATTCACCTAAGACTACAGCCTACAGTTGCTATGGAGTCACCTGCTCTGAGGTAGAAGTAGATGTGCTTACAGGACAGACAGATATTATAAGAACAGACATATTGTATGATTGTGGACAGAGGTATATAACCATTGTAATCTAGCCATTATGCATCAATCAATATTGACTGAAATCCTTTCAACATTTCAACAGTGTTGACTTACTTGCTCCCTCGACCACCCCCCCACCGCCTCCCGCCAGCCCACCCAGGGTGCTGCTAAAGGCATCACTTTCTTTTGTTTTACTAATTATTACAGCATTTATTCTTATGTTGAACCAGCAGCCTGAGAAAAGGTCATCTGCCAGGAAAAAATGTCTTCTGATAGATATGTTTTAGAATCCCTATTAAATCAATCCATTGA
Source organism: Diadumene lineata (assembly GCA_918843875.1). Classification (NCBI taxonomy): domain Eukaryota; kingdom Metazoa; phylum Cnidaria; class Anthozoa; order Actiniaria; family Diadumenidae; genus Diadumene; species Diadumene lineata. The sequence continues at coordinate 13,696,683 of OU974080.1, forward strand.
AGACTACAATCTGATAAAAATCAAAGTGTGCTAATCAATCTCTCAAATATAAACTATACATTATTATTTTGATAATTCAGTCACTTGGTTTTCTTTTATTTGCCTTACCAACCATTTGATATAAATGTTCTTTCTAGTATGAATCCAGAGATAGATATTGGTCAAGTAGAAGGTGCGTTTGTAATGGGCTTGGGATATTGGATGACTGAAAAAGTTATGTATGACAGCAAGACAGGAGAGGAGCTCACCTACTCCACATGGGTAAGCATTGCAATATTACGTCCCATGGTCTTTGCCAGTGATTGTGCACAGCACGGCAAGGAGGTTGTTTACATACACTTGTGTTGATTTTACTGAGATTTGTGCAAGCATTGTTCACCACTCTATTGCCTGTATTGACGAGAAAATTAATGTGATTTGTGATACTTTACTTAAACAGGAATACAAGCCACCAAGTTCAAAGGATATTCCCATTGACTTCAGGGTAACACTTCTGAAGAATGCACCCAACCCAAGAGGAATACTCAGCTCTAAAGGTACAGTATCATAATCACCTCCAAACCAAACAGCCGTCATTATTACATAGTGATATTTGTGTTGTAAATCAATAACATGATGTTAATATCTGATGCTAATATGTATTGTTGTGATATCTTGTAGCTGTTGGTGAACCACCAATGTGTATGTCATGTTCCAGTCTCTTTGCCATCAAACACGCTGTTCAGAGTGCACGTAGTGAAATCAACCAGGATGATAAATACTTCCCTCTTGGTACGACCAACTGTTTTGTCATCATCTTTGATCACAATTATTACAATCAACGACATTATCACCTTGACCTTGACCTGTCAACATCCTTGTATGCCATATTATAATTACTACTATCACAGCCACTGTAATTATTGTGTCATTTCGAGCCTGTGGGCAGGTGGAGGCACAGGCAGCCCACTCCCAATAACTTCCTTAATTTACTTCATTAAGATACATATAATGCATTATGTTAATGAATTTGTTTGATGGTCATTTTACTGATTCAGCAGCTGTCACAATCCCATATATGGACCTGTTTGGATAGAAATTTTGATTTTGTGTACAATTTTACTACAACAATTATTGTTGGGCCCCCTAATAATTTTTACTGCTGCTACTGGCCTGCATTTTATCATCTCCATACATTACCCTTACTTGGTCAATGTTGAGCCAAAATTTGCCTGTGAAATACACCTTTTATTTACCATTCCTGTTGTGTTATAGTGTATATTTGCATGTTTACCATTTCTATTGTGTAATAGCTAGTGTATATTTGTATGTTTACTGTTTCTATTGTGTAATAGTGTATATTTGTATGTTTACTGTTTCTATTGTGTAATAGTGTATATTTGTATGTTTACTGTTTCTATTGTGTAAAAGTGTATATTTGTATGTTTAGTGTTTCTATTGTGTAATAGTGTATATTTGTATGTTAATTTACTGTTTCTATTGTGTAATAGTGTATATTTGTATGTTTACCATTTCTATTGTGTAATAGTGTATATTTGTATGTTTACTGTTTCTATTGTGTAATAGTGTATATTTGTATGTTAATTTACTGTTTCTATTGTGTAATAGTGTATATTTGTATGTTTACTGTTTCTATTGTGTAATAGTGTATATTTGTATGTTTACTGTTTCTATTGTGTAAAAGTGTATATTTGTATGTTTAGTGTTTCTATTGTGTAATAGTGTATATTTGTATGTTTACTGTTTCTATTGTGTTATAGTGTATATTTGTATGTTTTACAGATGGGCCTGCTACAGTAGAAGACACACACGTGGCCTGTCTTGTCGACTATAGCCAGTTCATATTGTAACTATACATGGAAATTATTGTTGTCATCCAAACATTTTCCATGTATCAATAAAATATATACAAATAGATAAAATATGATAAAAATAATGATAATAATAATATCATAATATATATGATTTAATATTAATTTTGTCATCATCTTGGTGATATTATTGACACGGACAAAGAATATTTGTGTAATTTTGAGAAAGACTGTTTTTGTAGACTTCTCTGTCAGTTTTTTTCCTCTCGAACTGGGAATTTTTGAAATTCTATAATCTATGTGATGATTTGTGGAAAATATTCAGTGGTTTTCAAATATTGGAAAATATATGTACTGGTGAAATAAATGTATTGAATGACAAAGTAGATTGATTAACTGGTTGATAGACGGACTGTTTTAGCTGTGTGATATTTATGCAATCTGTGCAAAAGAAATCTTCCCTGTCCGAGAGGAAAAAAGTGAGAAAGAGCTGATATTCTTCAAATGCATGGGTGATACCGGTATTTTTTCAAGGTGTCAGGGGTGGATTCAGGGGGAGGCCAGTGCCCCCCTCTTTTTCAGGATACACCCCTGGGTATTAAGGTGCTTTTTTAATAGAATTCAAAGAATTTCCATTTTAAGGGTCTTGGCAACTGTTATAAATAGAATATGAATATTGATAATCAGTCCATGATACAAAAAATAAAGTGTTTCATGATAACTCCATGCTCACACAAACATAATAATATTTTAATAGTTAAAAGTATGTATTTGAATAAATATTCAAAAATTATTGGTATAGTCTGTGTCTCGCTGTGTCTATTCAAATTTAATGCATGAGGAGTAATAGGATGACCTCGTATCCATGATGTTGCGCGCGCTCAGAGAATTACCAACAGGCGTTACTTGTACTTATAGAGTGAGACCTGGGCCGAGTGTTTTCTTTTTCAGTAACGTACTGTAAAATAATTTTTAAAAACGTGGGTTAAAAGATTGTGAATTTCGTTGTGTTTTATCAAGTATTTTATCATTTGCACACACTATGGCGGCTATGCAAGGCTTTCTTGGTTTGTCTGTCAAGGTTGACTGTAGAAATCTTGGTATTTTTGAAGGACAAGTGCTAAATGTTGATGGAGCAAATCAGATCATTGTTCTCGGTGATGGTAAGAAAGCTAAGATTATTCCTTACTTAACAACTTGAAAAAGCATATTTAAACGCATATTATGCTGCACAATTAATCTAAAATATCAAGATGTAGTTTATGTAGATTGCTATAGCGTTCTGTACAGCATTTAACGAGACCAACATCAGTAATACAAATGTATTTATATCATTCGTTTATTTTAAAGCTATTTCTATTGTTCCATGCGTACATGTGAACATAATAATAACTGTTGCTCCATTGTGTGAAATATTGATGAGTATGCAAGTGTTTGTTCATATTAAAATTGCTATTTTAAATTTGCAAAAACATTTGGCAAAACAGCTGGTTTGCTTTGGCAGGCGACAATTACTGATGAAGATCTGTATGTTTGAAATAGTAGTTCGTCAACTGTCAGATTTAATTTCAGCAATTAAACAATTTTACTTAACATTTATTACGGCCTTATTTATAAGTATGACATTTAGTTTATACAACTTAATGATTTTCCATTACCAAAATTGCAAAGGGATTTCAATAAAATAATTAAACAACTGACAACCTTATGTGTTTATCTGTACTCATTTCCAGCTTCTCTAAATGGTCAAATGGTTCATTCAAATGAAGTGCAGATCAATGCAAGTGATATACAAAACCTAGAGATTGTGGCAACCCCTCCTGAACAACCAAAAGAGGATAAAATGACAGGGGGAGACAGTAGTAAACATTTTCTCAATGCAACACCTACTAAGGTATACATGTATATTATCACTTATAATTTTCACTAACCTTTATATTACCATGGGCCAAAACTAGGCAGCTTAAAATAGCTTGTAATAAATAGATGAGGACAATTTTCTCATGTTGGGTGAAGATTGCATTTATCACCATGGTGTGGTATTGTTTTCCAGGCAGAGCCCAGTCCAGGCAAGCATACCAGATCTAAGAAGTCAAATACATACCCAGGTATAGCATAAGCACTTCCTTGTTAATTTTCAAATGGTAATGATAAATAAAAGAAAAGCTCATTCGTACAACATGTAAATGATATTGTTAGTAACCATTGTTTACAAATATCAAGGTGATAGAAGCAGCACTCCAAGAAAGAACCAAAGCTCAAGAGCCAGAGCACAGAAAGAGAAAGACCAGGTGTGTCCAGCACACAATATCATTGCATATTAATTATAGCAAATTACTGATATTAACTTTTTTTCCCATATGTTTTCCACTTAGGAATGTTTTGGTCAGAGCCTTCAAGACATCATTACACCAGATTTTGACTTTGAAGTAAGTAGTTTTCATTGTCATGATTACAGATGTCAATAAAATCAATTATAATAATATCACAGTACCAACTTTACAGTGTGACACTCAAAATCAGTGATCAGTGTATTTACTTGTTTAATATATATACCTGTCTTGGGAAATGTTTTTCTTAAATAGCTCATTGAATTAAAGGGTTCAAAGCGAAAATGGCTTAAGTATATATACTTATATATATATATATATATATACTTAACAATTATTGCTCATGAGTTTTAGAAAGTTGATGATATATATATATTTATTTAATAGAAAATATATTTTCTTTCGCATAGAAAAACCTGGCCAACTTTGACAAGAAAGCAGTATTTCAAGAGCTTGAGGTAAACATGGAATAATATTTGTTGAGATCTTACTCTGTTCAAATGTTTGATAACTATAATTATCTGATCTTCATTTGCATAAGCATTAATTATACTAGTGACATCTGCATGATCTCATATTACAAACTAGGTTACAACAATATATAAATGCAATACAGATCTAATCACTTTGTGAAATATGTTTTTATCAGCAATAATGATCATGTCATTGTAATAGGTACACAGGGATCCCTGCAATGCTAAGGATAATTTGCATATTGTTTAGAGCTCAGGAGTTGATACAGGAGTTCGCAAAGGTTTTAAAGAATTCAACCTGAAACCAACAGAAAGTGTCTTGGAACATGTTCCTGTCATACAAAGACAAAGTAAGTTAGCTTAATCAACATCTTGCTGACATTAGACCTCATTAAAATAATAGTTTTAACATACAGACAAACTATGTCCGCTTCACCTATTTCTCCTGATCTTAGAAGGTTTCATAAAAAGACAGGACTGGGATTTATTGTTTGTTTTAATTTATCTCAGGTTTGTAACTTGGAATTTCCAAATATTATTTATTATATATTATGGGTGTAATTTTAAGTATGTTTGTTTGTAGTCTGTGTACCTGCTGAACACAGAGGTAAAGAGTTTTTATCAGATGATGGAATTGCTGTGCCCGCTGTATCTATAGAATTCAGGAATACCTTATTTGAAACATCAGGTACTAGCCATGGACATTTTTATGCTTGATTCATTTATTTAACATTATTTTATTTGTTTATTTAATATGTATTTATTCATTCATTTATTTTTTATTTGTTTGTTTGTTTATTTGTTTATTTATTTATGTATTCCAGGGGCGGCGGAACCTGGGGGGCACATACCCCCCCACAAAATATTGGTTAAAATATATTAATGCATGAGTTTGTACAAAAAAATTGTTTTATGATTTTCTGGTTAGTAAAGTTTTCCAATTAGATGCTATGTGCAAAATACCCATAAAACATAACCGCATTGGATGCAGGAGCTGGTTTCCTGTGTCGTAAGGAAATGTGAGATGACTGGGCCCTAGATATTATTTTCCTTTGGGTGGGGAGGGATGGGGGATTATAAACAACTGTTTAATGTTTGGTCTATTATACAGAGAGAATGGGTCTTTCACTAGAGCAGAGAATAGAATGTGCTGGTATGTGTGCCTTTCAGATGGCAATACAAGTACTGGGTGAGTTTTTTCACAAGAATACAAACTATTTCCTCTATGTATTATGCAAGTGGTTTATGATGTCTCTACTGTAGTTCAGTTTTAAGTCATGTGACACCAGACAGTGACTGTGTATTCTCAATTTATCTTTTCCAAGCTCCTGTGTGTCATCAAACTTTTACTTGTTTTCCATGCCTGTCTAATCTGTGTATTATTATGTGTTTATAGGTGGGTCTCGTAGGTTCAACAATCTCAATGACACACCCAATGTTGTGGTGATGGCAGGTCCCCATGTCCAGGGATTACAAGGGATCTGTGCTGCTAGACATTTAGCTAATAAAAAGGTACAAAACTGCTCACAGATCCATGTCACATACAGTGTAACAAAATAACCATATCACATGTAATCATGCACTTCATTTTAGTATTATGGCTGGTGTGTTGTTGTTGTCTGTCTGTCTGTCTGTCTGTCTGTCTGTCTGTCTGTCTGTCTGTCTGTTTGTTTGTTTGTTTGTTTGTTTGTTTGTTTGTTTGTTTATAAACTACTTTAAAAACCATCTTGTGATTTCAGGTTAATGTAACATTATTTATCCCAAGGAAAACCCAGGTAAAGAATAAGTATAGTTATTAAGTATAAGGCTTCCAGTCAGAGTTTCAGTGGATCTGATACAATATGAACTTGAATTCTGTAAAGGGCTTCTAAAATTGAATTTTTCCACCAAAACTCAAGAAGATTTTAAATTTTACTTGAAGAAATGTAAATTAGGATAAATTGTCACATGGACTGATATGCTTTGGAATTAATTAGTCATGAATTTCATTTATAATTTTATATATCTAAGATAAGTACATAGACTAGGCTCCGGATTGATACTACTTAATAACAATTTTATGTAGGAGCTTATACCACAACTAGCTTTGTATATGCACACTGGAGGAACATTAGCATCGTCTGTCAGAGGTATTTATAAAGCACTTCTTAGGTTGATGATGATGATAATGATGATTATGATTATATTTTTACCTAGTAAAATGTGTAAATATTGTTATTATTATTATTATTATTATTATTATTATTATTATTATTATTATTATTATTATTATTATTATGGCGATGAATGAATTACAGTGATAATGATGCTGATGATGATGGTGGTGTTTCATCAGTGGGAAACAGTACCATATTGTACCATATTGTATTGTAAATGTAGTTTTCATTTGAAGCATCTCTGTAATGTTTTGTAATTACCGTACCATTTCTCTCTTTGTGTGTTGTGTTTCAGATTTCCCAGGGTTTCCAGTGGACCTGGTCATTGATGCATTGCTGGACCATCAGAAGGGTGCTCCTATATTAGAACAGACATTGAGAGCAATAGAATGGGCAAATGATAACAAAGCACCTGTACTGGCTATAGACCCCTGCCAGTACAATGCTATACTAGGTAGAAACATGAAACTGTACCTGAATTGTTGGTGTATTCATTCGCTCATTCAATCAGACGTCCATTTATTCATTCATTTGTTTATCGAACAAATGATTCAGTCAGGTTTTCATTCATTCATTAGTTTATCAAACAAATGATTCAGTCAGGTTTTCATTCATTCATTCATCCATTCGTTCATTCAGGATTTCATTTATTCATTTATCCAATCATGCATTCAGTCTGACTTTCATTTATTCTTTTAACCATTCTTTCATCCATCCTCCCATTCAATAATTTATCCAGCAGTTCAGGTGATTCATCTTTCTTGTTATGTATAGGTTTAGAGGTCAAGTGGTCGCTTGCATTAGCTCTACCACTGGTGAGTGTCAATGAAGATGATAGCAAATGATGTATTAACTTTGATTATTAATTGATTGTTTTGATGATGATACTGAAGATGGTGCTACTGCTGCTAATGATGATGATACTGAAGATGGTGGTGCTGCTAATGATGATGATGATGATGGTGATAATGATGGATAAGGAGATGGTGGGGGGGGGGATGATGATAACGAGGATATTGGCTACGGTGATGATGATGATGGTGATGATGATGTTAATCCCATTTCTATTTTTCATGCTCTAGGTTGGCACCCCTCAAACAGGGAGGCTGTACTTAGGGGATATTGGGATACCTAAGGGGGTATTTGCAGCAGCTGGTATCAAATATGTTTCACCGTTCACCGACAAGATTGTCATCCCTCTCAATGACCAATAGAAAACAATACAAAACCAGACAGATGAAAATATCTAAATACTGGCAGAACGATGTTTGTCGTCTGGATGATTATGGATAGGTCATTCAGGCCGCACAGAAATAATAACTCGATAAGATCGTCCGTCATCATCATGACAGCGATTCCTCGCTCTTGGTATCATCATCATTATTGTCATCGTTAAGATGATCGTTATAATTATAGTTGATGTCGTCGTAAAAATTATCATTGTCACCATCGAAATATAGGAATTTATCATCACTATCACCATCACTATCATCATCACTATGACTATCACCATCATCAATATCACCACCATCACTATCACTATCACCACTACCATCAACATCACTATCACCGAATTAGTATGGATATCTTCCAGGGCTAGATGGCACGACACGTTAATAAATTTTCAATCAATGAAAAAAACATCTTCACTATCACCATCATCACTACCACCAACATCACTATCACTATCATCACTATCACCATCATTATTATGGCCATCAATATCATACTAGAAACTTAATCTCCAAGTGCAGCCGATTACGTCCGAGAGTGGCGGACTACTAATTATTACAAAGTTAACGTGAGAAACATTGGAGAAAACATGAAATTAGTAGCTTGTTTGGTGGGTGACGAGGAGTTTTCACGTTTGAGACTCATTTGAAAGTCAAAGTGGTAGTTCAACAAGCGTGCTTTGTAGATATACCTGTAATTATGTACATTGAAAAAGAAATCTGAAATAAGTGAAGTAAATACGTACACAACTCTGCTATGATTGCAGTTATCTGGTTCAGTCATCAGTCGCTTTGTTTCCAAAATAAAACAATGGATTTATCTCTCTGACTATATAAACCTAAATGCATACAATGTAATTTCCACTGTACACAAATGGTCTGATAGCAAATCGATCATATGCGGATTGGTTCAATGGATAGTTTTTTGTGACTAATACTAGTAGGGTCAAGCAGTTGCTCCCTCTAACATCATAGAAAACCTTTTTGTTTACATTATATGCATGCTTGAACCATATCGTAGTGTTTTCACTAAAAAAAACACTGTCAAACTTTCCCCTGACAATCTTCTGTCTATACTCAGTAAAGTTTGGAAATAAAGTCCGGACATTGTCACAATTAGTGTTGACTGCTGCTTTTAAAAAGGCCTTCGCCGTGTTGAACCAATTGTTTTATGTTGATAGGCAATTGATTTTCAAGTCAATTGATGATAATCTTAGACAATAACTAGTTATTGGAGTACCTGTTTGTGTGCTTGAGAACAATCGGTTGATTTATTCTTCTTGCACGCTGCGCAACCAACCATCAGTAGTACCTGTTAAACATCATCTCTTCCACTTCGAACCAATTTGCACCTTACTTTACGTCTCATTTCTCATCTAAATTCAAGTACAACCATTTTGAAACCTTGTTCATCAATGCTGCGTTGTTTTTCGACGTTGGACTAAACTACATCTGATGCGGCTGAGGACGTAAAACTGGAGGTAAGTTGAATACCGTGTAGCATGTCGAGATGGGTGGTACTATAGCTGTTACAGACCTACAGGGATTGTCATTTTATGAAATACGATTTGAAAGAAGAAACGCCTCGATTTCCATGGAATGTTGTTTCATGATTTGTCTCGCAGTAGGTGGTAGGGGAAAATGACTTTTATAGGAAATTTTGTGATATATGTATATGATAAACAGTGCTTCCGCGATTTGGTTCAATTACGAAACAAACATCCATTCAAATGCCGAAACGTTAACATTTTGGAGTCCACTTCTACTTTTTATTGCCAATTTGGTATTGCAGTTACGTTATTACTGATATTACGGATATTTTTGCAATATTGCACAAGTTTGATGTTCCTTACTATTGTGATAACTAAAAGAGGCAAAAACATTTCGAGAAAAATCCCTTTTTACCAATTACTACTAGCTGTACGTAGAGCATGCAATACAATATAGGACATAAATCGATGACAATTACTGCATTGGATAGAAAGGTCTTGAGTTTTAACAAGTTTTCATGACAAAATTCATATTTTTTATGTCTTGTCGAGACCGAAAATAATACAGTGTACGTGTTTTTAGAATACGCTCCATATTGGTTGTCCAGTGTTGATCTCTTTTGCATTGGTTTTTCAGCCTTTCAAACGTCCCCACCTTTTGGTGGTTGTCTTGACAACCGCCATCACTTGGTCGGTTGCTAAGGGAGCAGTTCTTACTCCTCCCCCTGCTATCGATGCATTGTGGGATTGTTCGCCATGTAGTTTGGCGGCGTGTATCGATCAGACTAACTGTCCAGCGGGCACTACCAAGGATCACTGTGGCTGCTGTAAAATATGCTTGAAGACTAGAGGTACTAAGTAAAAGAGTACAATATTTGAATTACGGGCCACTTGAACTACCAATAACACTCAAAGGAGAATGTGATTCAATAAAACTACTCAACTTGTATTCTAGTTTGAAATCGTCACTTGTACCGATTGGCGAGGATTTATGTATGTTTCTTGCGAAAACCTGGTTGATTAGAGTCAATATATGCTCTACCAAGCTGATGCGGCGCTCAAAAGAGCAAAGTAGTTTGTGTGAGGTTCGATTGCTTACTTTAATTGCATTATTTTGTTTGTAGGTGAAATATGTGGGGGTTTGTCCTATCGTATGGGGCGATGTGCTCAATCACTGCACTGCAACATAACAGGGCCGTATCGGTCAGATCCCATAGGTCATTGCGCACCTTCATTGAACGTTGCACCAAGACAAAATATACCAACGACAGGGCCTAAACACATAGGGGCTACTTCGCCTACTACTATAAAGACCCCAGCATCATCTACCATAAGCACCCTAGGATCACCTAGATTAAAGACTTTGGCGCCATCTACAAAAACAACCGTGCAGAATGATGCACGTAGTAATCCCTTCAAAATAAAAGTGGTTATTAATGCGACAGGGTCCCAGGATGAGAGCAATTTTGAAATAGTGTCGAAAAAGAACGATATTCCTAAACCTGGTGACAAAGGAAGCCCACAACATGACAGCATAGGAGGTTTTATCAAAGGTGACAGGAAGAATGAGGGAGTCGGAAAAGGTAAGGTTCACCCACCACACATTGTAATATTTTGTGGGGGGCCCCCGGTTCCGCCGCCCCTGTGTGCCTGCAGGATAATCCATCCCTACCTTCCCTCAGCCACACATTTGCTTCAATGTGGATTAAAAGGACAAATTTGAAAACGGAACTTTTATTTCAAAACCGTGTAAGTGTTGTTGTTGTTGTTTGTTTGTTTTTTGCTTTTTGCTCTGTTTGATAGCTTGTCCGGCTTTTTTTTAATTTATCGAGCCTGTAAGCAGATTCATTCGAATCAATCTAAAGAAATATCAGGCAGTAAGCTCAACAATCCAATTAAGAGTTTCTGTTCTATTTTTTTCAGACACTGAAACTTCGAATGGTTCTAAAATTGATACAATGCCGGCAGTAATGTTTCTGGCGTCCAGCGGTATTCTTGTGACATTACTGGTTGCAGCAGTTTCTTGTTTTGATAAACGAAACAATCTACAGTGAACACATTCTTCTACCAGAGCCCAGGACAACGTCCGGCAATATAGAGATAAGCTTAACATACATGAATTATAACACAGGGATCCCAGTACAACGACCGGCAATATGAAGATAAGCTTAACATACTACTACCATGACTTATAACACAGGGACCCCCTGACAACGACCAATAATCGGTATATAGCGATATTAATAACCGCCAAACTTAGTCCCTGGTGATTCACTTATCAGTAGATATATATAACGAATGGACGTGTTAATGCATATAGTGGTCCATGTTAACATAATGGTAGAAAATGAGAGGGCACGAGTGAATACACAATTTATTTATAACCATAATGAATTTCCAATAGTTAAACACGTTTTGACAATATCACATTTAAAAATATAAATATTTCTTATGTAAATAGCCGGAATGAATAAATATCAAGAAGTGAAAGAGAACATAAAAGCAAGGAACGAAGCAAGAGCGAGATGGGTGAAACAGATCGTGAGGATCGCACCTGAAAAACAAAACAAAAATACCATTAGAAATAGCGAGAAACAGCTAGGTCAACTACATACAATGGTGTCAGATGTAGTCCTAGACGCTTTAATATAATAAAACTTGAAAATGCATGGAATTGTTTGTGTTATTTTATAGGTGTCAAATACTGATTTAAATAAAATTATATTTCACTTAATTGTGCTATCATCACGACTTTCATACTGGAAAAACCAATAACGATCATCGTCATTTCCATCAGCATTATCACAACTACTATTATTTTTCATTACCATCATCATCAGCATTACTTACCATATTTTTATCATTACGACCACTACGAGCTTCAACATTACCACCATCGTCACCACCATGATCACCACCGTTAGCATCATCATCACCTACCGTTAGCATCATCATCATCACCACCATCATCACCACCGTTAGCATTATCATCATTACCACCATCATCATCAGCATCTTTACCACCATCATCATCATCATAATCGTCATAGTTATCACCATCATCATCACACTAGAGTACTGACCTGCATCACCACTTGGTTTTGTAGACACCCCAGCACTTTGTTGAATGACAATCAATTTATCCCTAGAGAGGACATCTTTCTGAGCTTGTGTAACAGCAGCGGCCTGGCTTGAATCAAACTGTTTCAGCTGATCTACTGTGAATGTCTAAAAACAGGAATGGCACAAGTTGGCTATTAACAGACACCATAATGATTACATAAATTATATTATTTTGGAAGGAAATTAAGTAGATAAGTTATCAACTATTGCAAGGATGTCTCACGACTACATGCTATTACCAGTAAATGATCTTGTATAACATATTACATTACACAGGACAGTGACATCATTGTTTTGTGATTGGACCGGCAACAGTAGTGAGCTATGTGTAACTGGCCATGTACCTTACTGACATAACGACATACCGACACTCCGGCATACCGACATACCGAAATACCGGCGTAATGACATACCGACACATCAACTTACCAAAATACCAACATACCGAAATACCGACCTTAAACAAGTCAGGAGGCATAGACGCAATAGCAGTAGCTGACACCATAGTAAGCAGATCATCTTTGATGTGTTCTAGCTCAGATGCTGTGAATCCTCCTGAAAGATAGAATCTCATGACTTAGAACATATCATTATCCCCACCATCAACATGATCATCACTCCTGTCATGATCACAACCATCTTCTTCATTATCATCCCCACTACTGTGTCACCATGTAGTATGCTTGAATTCGTACCTAAAGCTACACCAGCCTCTCTAACATCAGCAGCATCCCATGTCGAAATACTACCATACACGCTTACACATCGTTCTTTAAGCTTCACCATTTGATCAGCTGACCAGCCTTTGAGACTGCCAAACGTTCCTGCTACCTCACTGAGATAAAAACGTGTATAGAGACAGTACGCTTACGGTTCTATTAAGTTAATTTCGTTGTGAGACTAGGGCCGGTTGCACGAAGCCTGAATAAAGTTATCCACTGGATAAAGGTATCCATCCCAAAGGATTTCTTTAGAATTTATCCGCTGGATAGGGATTTATCCGCTGCCGGATAGCGCTATTCACGCTTCGTGTATTTCCAACAAGTGCAAACAAGATGTGAGAGTTTCTAAGAAAACAATTAGAGTAAAACGTGTGGTGAATGTTCAGTGAGCTCGATGGAAACTATATGATGCAAAGGTGCACTAAGACGTGTTTTACTTGTAGTGGTTAAACTATGAACATAAATTGCTTCTGTACTTCATAGGTACGATTGTATGCAACATGTACTGGATCGGTAAAAAAGACATGTTACCCATATTCCTGTGAACCAATGGAAGCTATTTCATCAGTTGTCATCACAAGAGCAAAGTTTCCCAGTGCAGCAAGTTCATTGCCTGTAAAATCTTTGATTGCTTTACCCTTACTAGTCTTGACGTTGGACAATCCTTTAGATAACTGTAGATAACAACATTATTGTTAGGTAAAGCTGTTAGGTCTGCACAAAGAGAGTACAAGTCTTCGTTCAACAAGATTTTTTACGAAACTAAGACCTTTACTTGTAAGACGGCTGAATCAGTTCCCCTCACAAATATTGACTGTTCGTCAGTGTTTTGCCGCGGAGCTATTTTTACCTTTTAGTCATTTATTAAACAGATCCCAATGTACCAGTGCAAAACCGTTGTGATATATGAGGGCTACTGATATATCATTACCATGGGAACGTCATACCGATACTATGGGACACATGGCACAGTTGATAAGTGGGTGTGCTTGGCGCAAGAGGTTGGTTTTTCATATTTTCTCGTTTCAACTCCTTGATACTCGAGCATAAACACAGGCAAGCTTTGATAGAAAGAGGGAAGAACTACGCAGACATTCTTTTTCGCTGGTACTACCTGTTCACTGGTATAGCCAACTAGTCCATCAGAGTCAACGGGCTGAGAACCAAGACTCTCGATAACCTCATCACTCGTTAAAGACAATGAAGACAATTCATCAGCAGTAAAACCAATAGATATCATTCCAAGGCGTAGCAGCTGATCTGAGGTTATCTTAGACACATCTGTGTTCCACGCCTAGAGAATAGAATACCATTATCATCGTCATGATCATCATCATCATCAAAGTGACATTACTACTGATTACTGTAAAACAATCACTACCATATGACCCCAGAACGTATCTCACCGTGTTATCATCATCACCATCATCATCAAACCATGTCATGTTATCGCGGAAATACATTTCATTATTACATTCCCGTGATCACCACCATCAAACAGCATCACCATCATCATTGCTATTGCTATTGTAAAGCGCATTGAGACAATAGGTAAAAAAGCGCTATATAAGCACTGCATTACATTATCTTTTCAACATCAGTAACATGTGTTTGCTAAAATTCTACGCGGGTTAAAGAGAATCATGACCTTTTTAGCTTTGCTGGCCCAGGCTTGTAACTGATCTCGACTAAAGCCTTTGATAGCACCAATAGTAGACACTGCTTCATCAAATGCTGTATTGTCAACAGTACCGATTTCAACGGTGCTAAGAGCAAGTAGAGTGTTACCCATCGCTATCAAATCATCGCCTGTTTCACCCGATAGATCTGCGAACAAATAAGAGATTCCTAACATTACTGCAGATCTACATCTCTCCATTTAGTTATTTATTATGTATATGATTCTGACCAGTCTGCGATTACACAGCACGACAAAGACATAAATAAATAAGAATATCAAACAGATAAATAAGTTAACGTAAAAAAACACACAAACAAATATCACCCCATTATCATTTATCGTAAAGATCAACCTTATCGTCGCCATCATAATTCAATGCATAAACGTTCATGTCATCTAACCAGTTTGTCTTCTTCGTCTCTTGGCTGTGCTGGCCTGTTCCATTATGCCTTCAGCTTGTTGTTGATCAAGTGGTAATGCACCAAGATCGTCGATTTTGTCTCTGAGGACATGCTATGTCAATTAAAACAAAATAGAATAGTTGATCAATCAAACAGATGCCCAGCTACGAAATAAAAATGCTAATTAGCGCATCAAAATAATGTACTTACATCATCCATAGCAGTAAAATCTTCTTTAGTAAAACCAACCAAGATATTACCAAGTTGATCGACGTCATCACTTGAAAGAGTAGATGGTGCATCAGCTACATCACCATCACCTCTGTAAATATCAAATCAAACAATGATTTACCAATCTGACATTGATCACTCATTTTATGACCTATTTAACAATCAACTGATATAACATACTTGTAAGCTTCTTTAGTCTTATCCACTAACGCCTTTAATTGTTCTTCGTCGTAGCCAACTGTCTGTCCAAAGATCTCGACAGCATCTTTAAACTGTGTTGCATTGATTTCTTTGATTTGCTTTGGAAGAAAACCAAGGACTAAGTTACCAAGGTCTTGTAAATCCTCTGCGGACAGCTCTTGGGGCGATAAGTCTTGTTTTTGTTTTCTCTTTGCCTGGATAGTTGTAACGTGATTAGCATTATCTTTGAATAAGAGATCAAAACGACAACTGGATAGCATTTAGAGAATTTGATAGTTTTAAATCCGATGGCCAGCGCTATTCAGGGGTTGTAGTATCAGCTTCTGTAATGTTATATAACCATTCGGCTATTGCTAAACTGACATTATCACTCTATGGTTTCTGCAGTTAATGTTATGCACAGCAGTATGGAGTAACAAGACCATTATTTGCCAATTATTTGATGGGGCTGGGCATGATTTTAGCATATAATGTTATAGCTTGCGCCATCATCTCAATCATCGACATCATCACCACCACTTACATCAACACCATCGTTATCATCACCACCACCTACATCAACACCATCGTTATCATCACCATCACCTACATCAACATCATCGTTATCATCACAATCACCTACATCAACACCATCGTTATCATCACCACCACCTACATCAACACCATCGTTATCATCACCATCACCTACATCAACATCATCGTTATCATCACCATCACCTACATCAACACCATCGTTATCATCACCACCACCTACAACAACACCATCGTTATCATCACCACCACCTACATCAACACCATCGTTATCATCACCACCACCTAAATAAACATCAACATCGTCGTTATCATCACCATCATCATCGCTACTAAACACACTCATCATCTTTATCATCAACATTGATCACACCACTACATTTGCATGTCATCATCAACATTGATCACCATCTATTTACCAGTAGTCGTAAGCATGTAGCTAGTTTTTTTCTAACGAGACCAGGCGGTTTGTGACGTAAGTCCGTAACGCCGATCTGTCTAACTGCCTCTATACCAGCATCAACATTAAGGTTTTCCAGATCCTCTTCATCTAGTTCTGTTACGAAATGTCCAAGGGATTCAATCTCAATCTGATCCAAACGACTCATATTTGATGGGAAAGTAAGATTTAGCTTGTCTTTGTAAGCTTTTAAAATCATCTTTACCTAAGGATTAAAATAATAAACGATAAAATGATAATTAAGATTACTGAGGCCGTTTACACGATGCTGTTTTTATTATTATCAGGTGTAGGTTCTCGAAGATAGCCAGCTGAGTGTGTTTGTGTAAACGTTAGTCCTAAACGCGCCCTATAGAGAGTACAAATAACATATCTATGAAATATCCGCCAGCAAATAGTGCTTATTAGACCTTTTTGCGATTAACGAACATTTTCGACATATTTAAACTATCGTGAATTACGAACAATAGAATGTACAAATTCCTGCATGTGTTCAATGTATTTGATAGAATAAAAACTAATCCAACTGTATTTCTAAAGATTATTTGAAAGTCCAAGCCAAACTAAAGTATGATAAACAAGAACTTACCGATTTCGTAACATCCAAATGTAGCACTAATTGGTTAGCTCACTATGTCACAGGGGCCGGTTGCACGAAGCCTGAATAAAGTTATCCACTGGATAAAGTTATCCACTCCTGACGATTTCTTTAGAATTTATCCGCTGGATAGCGATTTATCCGGTGGATAGAGCTATTCCAGTCGGCCTTCGTACAACCGGTCCCAGGTATACTATCTTGTCATAGAACAAAAATAGCTAGAGTGCACGTACTAAAAGTGTGCAACATAAATACCACTAGTGCTATTTTATGCAAATTTTATTGTTTTCTTTTGTTTAATTAGCGCTATTTACTACTAAATAGTGACAACTGTCGCACAGTTTTAGTGTGTGCACTCTATTGTCTCGAAATCCGTGCGTTTTGAAAGAATGCGCACGCTGGAATATTCAAAATGCTGCAAAAGGTTGCATCGTGTCAGGTGCACGAACAATCGCATGCTTCACATCAACACCCATCTTTACACCTATTTAAAACAACTTGGTCAGAGAGAATCACACATGTGGGTACGTTGTCCAAAAATAACTTGCACTGAAAAACAGAATGCATTTGCCTGAATGTGGTTAACAATTCAAGCCGGAGTTTTCTCAATATTATCATGGTTTGAAATAGAAATTTTCTCAACGAAGTGATCGCAGAAGGAAACCAAAGGTAAAACTTGTTTGAGGAAAGGTTGATCACTATTTGTTGATTGCCGGATACCGAATTAAGCCATATGAGTATCGCTCAAGGAAATGCATAAGGGGCGAGCTAAACAAAGTTTCCGAGCTCAAATTATCGATCAAAATAAATTGCAAATGAGAACGTCATACACAACTGAACATATACGGTTGATATTATCTTTTTTGTTCAATCGAGGTGTCTTACCTGTCCGGGGGTAAATCCATCTTGTTTAGAGAATGCCTCTACAATATCCTCTATATCAGGGGCCGATAGACTTTCAATGAATGATTTCCACGCGCCAATAGCTAGTCCCTTTAAACGACTGGCAAAAACAGGGATAGTGTTCGCATCATCGATGTCGCCAGTGTAGTGACCCATGCACACAGTTATTATCAGCGTCAAGATTATTATCATAGTTATCATCATCATGATCATCATTATGAGTATTATCATTATTACCACCATCATCATCATAACCAACACAGCACCTAATCAGCTTGAGAACCTAATTTGATTACAGTAGTGTTGCTAGCTTACTTGATCTTGGTCATAGTCCATTTACCGGGATCTCCCCATATATTCCTAATCTTTTTAAGAACTTTGCGGGCTTGATGTAGTTCCCACGGTAGCGTTTCTCCTTCTGTGCCATTCACACCATCGTGAGTTTCATTCAGTCCCAGGTCAATAATGGGATTCACGTCTTGCAAGTCTTTAAGGCTAAAAGACTTGATAAATGAGCCGACTTCTTTTAGTTTTAGATCACCAGCTTCTTTAGCCTAGAGAAACACAGTATAGGACCCGTGAGGAAGAATGCAACACAAAGTGAAATAACTTTGTTCTCTTTCAATAAACAATATGTCTACTCCATAGGGAAGAGCAAAAAACATCATGGAAATCACCGGACAGACCTTTCATTGTCATCATCGTCATCAACAACAACAACGACAGCATTATCTTTATTACTATCATAACCAGCAGCAGACCAGTTTCGAGTTGCTTAGTGTTCAGGCTAAGTATTGATCGTAGGTAACTTAACAAAAGTGTAGAGACAATACTGTTATATTGGTTTTGGAATTGTACAGTCACACGGGATGTACTTCGTACAAAGGAGCAACGAAAACCGTGAAACTGAACTATAGAGTTTTGGTCACAATGTGACTATCGAGATAATCTCACTTTTTTCAAGATTGCTCTTCGCTTGGCTGGTGAGACGCTATCATCTTCTTTCAGTGCTTTAATGGCATACTTCATGGCTACTTTAGACATGTTCTTAAGATCTGATATTGGAAGACCACCGAATAATGGACCCATTTGCATGGCCATCGAAACGTCCCATGTGTAAGGCTAAAAACACAACAATGACATTAGCTCATGCAGAATAAATGAATGAGCAATCAAATGAAGGAATGAATGAATAAATGATTAAATGAATGAATAAATAAATGCATAGTAACGAGTGAGTGAATGAACAAATGAATGAATAAATAAATGAATATTAACAAATAAATGGAGGAATAAACAATGAGCGTTTTACTTACGTCACCTAGTGCAACTTTCAATTTCTTCGCAATTTCTCGTTTCTATAACATAGTTTATGCATACAAAACGATAAGTGTCAATCGTGTATACAGCATATAGATCAAAGTTTCAAGTTCAAAAGGCAGTATAGCTTACCTGTGGTTTTGAGAATCTGACTTTTCTTAATTCGTACATGGATCCCCTGATAGCTTCAGGTGGCAACTGACGAAAATCTCTGGGTTTTAGACCAGACAGGATATTCGATGCGTTCCTTAATGTTGATGCAGTCCATTTATCCATCGAACCAAGTGCTTCTTTCATCTTAGAGGCCATTTTACGTGACTTGCAAAATACAATATTGGTATCACTATTCACTCAAATAAGGTACACGAAATACAAAAAGACATAAATAACGGTCTTCTACTAGCCCAACACGCACGTTCCCCCAGTGCCAAGGTACACGCCCCTACAGCAATCCTTGCTACAGTAATATATATTTATTATTTGTTAGTCTACCTGTTTCATGGATAGTTCTAATTGCCCCAACGAATCCAAAGCCCCTTCTACAGCATGTCTGTCTAGTTCAGCAATATCTTTGACACTCAGTCCTTTTGTTAAATTACCGAGACTATAGAAACAGGCAAAATTCATTGTTAGAGTGATGTGAGCTAGTGTCTTGATATGACCATACTAATTGTGCATAGTCATTGTTCTTACGATCTCAGTGTTTCAGAAGTCCAGGTATTCGCTCTGCCAAAGCCATCTTTAGAGTCTTTAAGTTTCTTCATTAATTCACGAGCACTTTTGTCTTCTAATTCAGTCTGGCCTAAAGTGTGAACAGCACCTTTGATCTATATATGAAAACACAGCAAAACATTAGGATTGAGAGAATTACAGCGGCATTATAATTGCATTTACAATAACGATTAAAGAATGACTAAAATGACATAACAAGGAATTGCATTGACTACGGTAAGTACAAGTATTGTCGGCGGTTTGACTTGCTACATACGACGACTAAGAATAGTGTGAATCAGATTACTGTTCTAATAAATTGATTGGTTGGTTGATTAATTGATATGATGATTGATTGATTGATTGATTGATTGATTGATTGATTGATTGATTGATTGATTGATTAGAGGAACCCTTCCACATTACTATTATTGTTTACAGTAGATGTTGCCCCTTTCTTACCGCATAAGTAGGTATTTTCGCAAACTCATTATACCGCATTTCGCTAACAAACGGACCCATTTTCTTCACTGTATCAGAATCCCATTTTGACTGGTCACCAAAACTGCTCTTAGCTCCATCGATGATCTCACGTCTTTGACCTACAGACATATACCGGAGATCGCTTTTAGCTAGCTCCTCAAGACTGAAATTTGAAAATAGAAAACAAATGGTTAAAGATGACTCCTGTTTGACCTGTTTCATTCATATCATTAACAATTATTTGATGAGGCTTTGATGATATCATAATCATAATTATTATCATCATCATCATCATCATCAGCTCGATTACCATCATAATCGTGCGCTACCTAGCTTCAAACACGTCTTTGCCAGCACTGGCTAGTTTTTTTATTCCTTTGATAATATAATCATAATCATTATCATCATCGTCATCATCATCAGCTCGATTACCATCATAATCGTGTCGTACCTAGCTTCAAACACGTCTTTGCCAGCACTGGCTAGTTTTTTTATTTCTTTGGGTGATAAACCTTGCATCATTCCTCCCATTTCTCTAACAGTATCCGCTGACCACGTGGAGGGATCACCCTTCATTTTCTTCATTTGGTATGCAAACGCCTCCTTTTGCTTCTTAGAAAATTCTGCTGATTCATTCTAAAGCATGATTGACAATGAAAAATGAGGATATTGGAATTCTGTTATCATCGTGTTGATCACCATCGCACGCCGTTATCATCACTACCATTGCTTATTCACACAAATCAACATTACATCATCTTCTTCACCATCATATATATGTAATGACATTTTTTACCTTGATAGTGGCCATGACATGTTCAAACTGTTTTGGATCAACTTTCCCTAAAACAGCATGGAGGTCTTTACTGCTGCCAGCCCTTTCGAGGCCCATCATCATGCCAACAACTTGATCACCGTCCATACCCTGTATTGCATCTTTCTAAATATTATCAGCATATTATCAATTCAGTGACCAACGCATTCAGCATTATTCATGTTTGTTATTATTCATCCATCCATCTATACCTCATATTCATACATCCATCTATACCTCATATTCATCCATCCATCTATACCTCATATTCATCCATCCATCTATACCTCATATTCATCCATCCATCTATACCTCATATTCATCCATCCATCTATACCTCATATTCATCCATCCATCTATACCTCATATTCATCCATCCATCTATACCTCATATTCGTCCATCCATCTATACCTCATATTCATTCATCCATCTATACCTCATATTCATCCATCCATCTATACCTCATATTCATCCATCCATCTATACCTCATATTCATCCATCCATATTTGTTTTATTCATCCATCTATACCTCATATTCATCCATCCATCTATACCTCATATTCATCCATCCATATTTGACTCATTCATCCATTTATACCTCATATTCATCCATCCATATATACCTCATATTCATCCATCCATATATACCTCATATTCATCCATCCATATATACCTCATATTCATCCATCCATATTTGTTTCATTCATCCATTATTGGATTCAAAAATATATTTATACAACTGTGGACATGTGTATTATATGTGGCCAGGTGCTGGTGATTTTGAATGTTTTTTCAATCGATAAAAAAACTAAATTAAAGAAATCAAATTAAACAGACCAAACAATAACTACACAAGAAGACATCTTGAGCAGATAATTTTCGTAAATCATGAATAATAGAATCATTTTCCAAATAAGGTTGATGAAATGTCACGCAATCTAAACCCGGGTACATATCTTTGTTTACATTTCTTAACTTCTTGGTTATTAAAACAAATTAAAAAAGTAAAAATTAGAAGAAAAAAACTAATGAGAACGGATCGATAGAAGCTTTTTACTAAAATGTTATCGCTTTTTACATATAAAAGTCAATAAATTATTAACTTGAAATTTATATATAGTTCATATGTTTTGGGTAAGCTATAACTGTTAAAAAGAGTTTTGAAAATTCATCTCACAGAAACTATTTCGTGCATGAAGTTTAATTTTCACAGAAAGCTTATTTTATCATCTCCTTTCAATATTCAATGGAGATTTTAGTTTTTCGCATTATTAGTAAACTAGAAATGTCTATGTTAATGAGGCAAAATGTAAACAATGATGCCGGGAAAGATTCTCCTATAGGAAGCTAAGAGCTAGAGGAGATTAATGTTGTAGATGTCTCGTTTTTGAGTTATAGTTCGAATCACAGGTAACCCAATCTTGATGTGTGTGACTGTTTTAAATATTTTAAAATAAACACAAAATGATAAAAATTAAATTGTGTACTTGTGTATTGCAATTTTCTTTGCCTTCCTTTTGAATTTCAGGCGATTTGAAACAATGAAATGTAATTCAGGTCTCCATATAAAGTCCAGTTTAGTTTAGTTTCTTAAATACCTCAGCAGATGCATAAAGGCTTGCCGGTAGATGTGCAAGAGTTTGCTGGTCCAAATTTTGAAATGCGGTTGAATCTCCGTTCTGAATAGCAATTCTCGCTTTTTCTTCTAATTTATCCAATTCCTTCAGAAAACTGAAAATAAGATTTAGCAGATGATATTTACAGCACTTTGTAATTTTGAACTAACTGAAGACTAGCTAAAAAGCTGGAAAATTTTCAAATAACAAAAATATTTTTTTTTGAAATTCTTACTCTTCATTGTTTACGTCCGGTTGCCAGTCCCCTGAAACTGAAGCAATTACAACTGCTTTTAGCTTAGATTATAAGTAAATAATGAAAAAAAAAATAAAAAAGGAAGTCGTAAAAATGTTATTTGGCAACTTCACTAAGTAATCTGTAAGTTGATCGAGCTTACGACACAAAAAATACAACTTTTACCTGGGAATTGATGGTGGTCATCTTTTGCACAGCTCCCAACAAAAATAGCAAAAAAATATATGCATAATTTGTACATTTTTAAACGTGTTGTTACGCTCTAAAAAGTATTTTTTTTGTTGAGTTATTTTTTGGCCCCTGACAAACTTTTTTCTCCAAGATGGCGTCACTGAATTGAGCAAGCAGTGAATCATGGGAACATTTAATCCTCAATTCTGATTGGTCGAGTTGGTGCCCTTTGTTTTTTTTATTGTAACTATTGATTTCAAATGCATTATTTGTGTGTAGTTGTATGTGGAGATCTGAATTTAGTTTCGTGATTTGATGAAGTACAGATAATATACCTATAAAATATCAGCTACCAAATAGGGTTGGACGTGTTCGTCATGAATAACAGCACAATATGGAGTGTAAAAGAATGAAATCCAACTAGAATGTCTTTGATACCGTTAAAAATACTATTCCATATGATTTCTAAAGAATATTTCAAAGTACAATCTACTAAAAAAACATGATAAAAGAGATTAAAAAGATCAGTAGTTGCTCACTTCTTTGAATTATTATTGACATTATTGCTTCACTGTTTCCAAAATTAACATTAATTAGCACTAATTACTGTAAGTTAGGGTGACACAGCCGTTTTCATATGCGTGGGAAACAGTACTGTATCGTATCGTAACCGTAGTTTTAAAGAAAAGATTTGAATTTCCTGCCATATCGTAGCAGTATCGTAACCGTACCGTTTCCCAGTCATGTGAAAACGACTCTAATAAAGCCTTGACAGGGCAACCGGTATGCGGTGACTAGCTCGGTATAGAGTACAGCTCATTAGTAGAACTTTGTTTTAAGTTTTCATATATTGTTTACCCTTTATTTGTTTCCGAAGTGACAATCAGGCTTAGAGATGTTAAGAACACTGTAACATACGATGACTCAGTAGTGTGCTACCAATGTAATCAGAAGGCAAAACAACGTGCGTTGCTTGTGTGAAAACCAGTTTTTAATATTGCCAAGAGAGTATGAGATAAGAGAGCTTATCCCCGGACCCCATCAGGGGCTCTACTCGTCGTGCTATTTTTAGAATCTGCGACCGCGCCTCCTGCAATCTGACCAATCACGTTCCGTTCTTGAAATAACTTCAGTTTAAGAATAGAATAAAAACATCCCCCGATGAGTCCAATACGGGGGATAAGCTCTCTTATCTTATATTCTCTTTTTTGCGCATGCGTAAATTATTTCTCTCCGTGTTAATGTGACTTTCTTCGCGTTCTCTATATCTGTGTGTACGACCCCAGCTTACGGCCACCCTCTTAATACGACCACGATAATATTGCAGCCAGTTTTTTTAGGTCGTGATCCTGACAAAACGACTATCCAAACATGTTCTGTAAAGGTTACATGACTAATACGACCCTCTGTTTATGCGACCACTTTGGGCTGCCAATTCGGTGGCCATATTAACGGTTCAGACCATTGTTGTGCTAAGTATTTTTGGTTTTTGCAGTGTTCGTATCTAGAGTATCGAATCCTCGATTCTCATTTCTCCACAGGAGATGACATCGCCCCAGTATGACTAGATTACCACTGCTGCAATCAATAGTCCAGCGGTAACCCATAAAAAGCTACATTGAGAATAGACACCTTCAAATGAAATAAAATAGTGATCAGCCAAACAATGAAAAGCATACAAATTACATTGATTACATACACGCGTATATAGATTTGATATGATACGAAAACAGTACTTTATTGCATCACTGCAGCAATTTCTAAGAAAACGACAGTCTATCGTATCGTAACCAGGCCACTTAAGGTCAACTCGGTCAACTCATGCAAAATGTTAGACAATCATTGTTCTTCATGGGCACTTTGCGCACCGGTAAAATTCAAATGGCCGTCCAAACAGGTTCTTTATCCTGAGTTACCTGTCGAAGGATGTGGTTCTTCCTCGTATCCAGCCTTTCTTTTTAGAATCTCTTCACTCTCCCCAGTAAGTTCTTTCAATTGTTCATTAGTGACAGCTGCAGCCTGGGTCGAGTCAAATTGCTTCAATTGAGATGTCGTAAATGTCTAAAAAAATTGATAAAAACGATAGGTTAATTCAGAGCGATGCTGTTAATGGTAATGCATATTGATAGCGATGATTATGAGCATTGTGATTGTGATCATGTGGTGGTAACGGTGCTTGTTGTTATGGCGATGGTTGTTATGGTGATGGTTGTTATGGTGATATTTCTGAAATTAATCTTGGTGTAAGTGATGGTGATGCATGGTGAAGATTGTGACAACAATTCATGAAAATGATGATGATAATGAGGGTCGGTGGACAATGACTCTGAAATGACATTGGTGATATTGGTGTTAATGGTGGATGATGATGATGACATTGATAGTGATGATGATGATCAACATAGTTCTGGTTAAAAATACTGCTGACTTACCTTAAACAAAGTCGGTGGTATGCTCTTGATTGCATGAGGCGTTATCATGGCAACTTGGTTCTCGGTTAATGACTCGAGCTCAGACTCACTTAGTCCACCTAACAAAAAAACGTATTCAAAAATATAGCATTGTTCTTTGTCGGCATCGACAGAGTAAAATAGATAATAACTACATAAAATAATTAGAATTATTAGCGAAGATAGTTGAGTAGGGCCTGATACCTACCGATAATACTTCCAGCTTGACTGACTTGCGCAGTAGTCCATTTATCCACAGTTCCATAAACCTCCACGGCTTTTTTCTTTAAGGCTTTCATTTGGTCTTGTGACCATCCAGACAGTCGAGCCAAGTTTCCGATACAGTTTCTAATATAAACACAGTTTATATTCGATTAATATTATTTTTCAAACAAAGTTGTTGTTTTTTAAACCCTAAAAATATCAGATTGGCAATATAACCATTACATCTATGATTTATGGTGTAATCAGTCGTCCCTATCCATGCACTTTTTTTCGGATCGTTTAAGTGATCTGTTACTTACATAAATATTGACTTGTGAATGCTGTCAATCTCACTGGTTGTCATAGCAACAGCAAAGTTATTTAGATTGGATATCTCAGTAGTTGACAGCTGGTCGATTAGTTTCTTCTTGAGAGATATAATGCGAGACAAGCCACCTCTTAACTAAAACATAAGCACAAACACTAAACTCTTACCCCTCAGTGATTATATAGGCGTTCCTATTGAGGTACAAAATGCAATGTACAGCTAGTAGCTGTATTGTCTAATCTTATACTAAACAGCATTAGTCATTAAAAATAAATCGATAAAAAAGTTTTGATTTGATGCTGAATCTGTATTGTTTCTGTTGTCCTCACCTGGCTGCGCGTGTATCCGACATGCTCTTTGGTTTGTATTCTTAAGGAACCGAGGGTATAGATGACGTCATCGGTAGCCAAGTCCATACTGCTTATGTCATCATCTCTGAACCCAATAGCTACGTAACCAAGTCTTTGTAGTTGATCTGGCGTGAACATTGCAGTATTTAGTGACCAAGCCTAAAATAAAATGATACAACAATAAATAAAGAAAGACAAAAAAAAAATTGCTTCATTTTGATGGTAGTTATTTGATTGTCGTAAGCACAATCACAATTGCCTGTGGAGTGTAGGGGAAAAAATGCGAACCGATAACATGACCAACCTGCTTGGCTTTAGTTGCCCAGGCCTCTAACTGCTCTCTCGCAAAACCATCTACCTTCCCAACAGCACTTGCGGTATCATCGTACTCCAAATGGTTGATGGTTACAATATCAGAGGCTGACAGACCTTTAAGAAGGTTGCCCATAGCAACGAGTTCGGCTGCTTTTCTTCTTGAAACATCTGGAACTAATAAAGGATTTAAAATGTAAAGATGATTGGAGTGTTGACAATGGAAGTCGTGGCTGATGATAGAATTGATTATGATTTTGGTGATGATATTGATGAAGATGTTGATCATTACGATGATGTTCATGACACAATGATGATGGTGACAGTGAGAGAATCTTCAAACTAACCAGCATCTCTTTTTCTTCGTTGATTCACAGTAAGTCTCTCAATCAAAGCTCGCGCCTGCTCCCTCGTCCATCTGCGCAATCCAAGAAAGTTTACATTCTCTCTCACAGTCGCCTACAAGTCAAATGTAAGTAAATCTTTATCAAATGATACGGCTTTAGAAGTAAACTGATTTTCTTTATCATTCAGTTTGACTATGACACCACAATTGCCACCTATACATGTACATGATGGATGTCAAGTCCTTTTTCTGTATGAAATGTTCAAATTTAACAGACTATCCTGAAGGTCAACAATCAAATACCTGGGATAAGTTTCTCAAATCGTTTGGGGAGAACCCTTCAACTATACATCCCATCTCGTACAGTTCGTTACCAGTAATTCTTGGAAGAACGGTGTCTACACTGCCATCTTTTCTATTAATAAAAACATATACAGTTATAGCTATTGAGAAACATGACGCAAAAAACAATATTCCAACTGTAGGTATGCTTGTGAGTGATGATAGCAAACGTTTTTCTTCATTTCGAAAAACGCCAGATTAAGACACCTTCTTTTTACTGAATACTCATCAAAGGGAACATTGATAGAAAGATGAAAAAACCGTGTTCCATTGGTATGTTAAGAGACAGCTTACAAATAAATGTTTTTCTTACTTGAAAACATCTTTAGCTTTGTCAGCCAAGGCCTGTAGTTGATTGACATGAAAACAAGTCCTTCCACCTATAAAATCCAAAGTGTCATCAAACACCTCATTCTTTATGTCCTTGATCTCTGATGACGTCAGACCACAGACGAGGTTACCAAGGTGTATGACGTCATCGGAGGTGAGCTGACTAGTGTAGTCCTTGCCCTAAAAGTGAACAACAAAAAGAGAGTTGATGGTTTTACAATTGAAGCGCTTCATCATTCACGTATTCCTTACCAATACTTTCCTAGCAGTGCGGAGTCTCTGTCTTATCCAATCAAATGTTTTTCCAGTGACATCAACCAATCCTATTTGTTCCACAGCCTGTGATGCAATGTCACGCGACATTTTCTCGATGTCTTCTTTATTTGCTTCAGTTAGAATACCTCCCATCGACTCAATGGCTCCTAGGGTTGCCATGGCGAAGCCTCTTTTTGATGAGAATGCTTTAATGATGGCTTCTTTCTATAAAATATCATTCCAGTAAAAGCCAGGCTAAATCGACTGGCTAAAATAGGTATATGGTTACTGATTTCTGTGTTTTTTGTTTACTGTTCAGCTATTTGATGTAACTATAGGATTCACAAACATCGGGTGGCATGTGTGATTAAGCCTCTCGCCTCTCACCGTGTGGTCCGAGTTCGAGCACCGGTTCGGGCGCTGGATTATGTGTGAGTAGTTGTTTCTCTCTCCTATGCATTGGGGATTTTTCTTCGATTTTCCTCCCTCATTACAATAAATTAATTGTGTACAAAGATGTGAGTAAAATAGTACATGTAGGGGTAATGAGTGTGAGAGAAAGCCTCCTCGATTAGTAGAAATTCAATCTAATATTGAGACAAAAAAAAAAAAGATCAAAAAATAGGATTGGATTGGATGCGAACCCTAACCATATATCGGGCCAGAACACCGCCTCCACGGACATATGATATTTTGTAGTCTCTTATTCTTAACGCCGGATTACCTGTCCTGACAGAAGATCGTTGTCCTTTGATAGTTCTTCTAAAGTAAAGTTAGATAAAGGAATGTTTGCAATGTCTTTCCTTGATAATCCTCGCAGTAGCGATCGTTGAGACAAACTCCTGAAAACACGGCAAGAAAACAGGAATGTCAATTCAGAACATGCTTATTTGTGTTCGAAAATATAAGGTATATATTGCAGGTGGAAAAACAATTGTTTCTTGTTTACTGAGTTCTTTATTGCATGGCTCAACGAGAAGATAAAAATTCAGTAATGGCACGAATGACTTGCCTCAGAAGACCTTCACTCCATTTATCTGTCCGTCCTTTCAAACTCTTGACTTTCTCAACCAATCGGATTGCTTGATCATGTCTCCATGGCAACCATGTCTTTTTTCCAAGGCTATTAAACCCAAGTTCTCTCTCGAAGTCAGTGTTTTTTAGGTCATTCAAGGTCAACACGCTGCATAGTGGCCCTGCTATTGTCAGATTGACCGGACTCAGATGAAAAAACTGGAAAATAAGCAAAACATGGTTGATAGTTTGATGCTCCTATTATAAAACTGCCAAGCGTTAGATTTTGTGATGATAGACTCATGCAGAGAAACAGGGAGAATAGTGACTTGTTCAGATGTGCAAAAAGTTGTCACAAATGATAGCTGTCATTAAAAGTTCGGTATTCAGTTAATTAGCAGGAATGGTAGATTCGCTGCGCGTGTTTGACGGCCTTTGTCATTTCATCATACTAATAGGAGATACTGACGATATAAAATAAAGTTTCTTCACTTTACTATAACTACCTACGTTAAAGTCAAGTGCATAGAAATTAATATCCCCACGCACCCCTCCCCAAACTAAAATTACCGCTGATTTTAAGCTTCTTTTCTGTGCTTCTATATTATGTGGCTGTGGGCTCATGGCTATCAGCAGTGGTTCAATGACATTGTCTGGTATCTTCTTCAATTGTTCAGCGGTTTTACCATAGCACAGGTTACCGATGCTAGAAACTTTCTGATTAGTCCATAAAGAGGTCTGCAAGATAACACTTGGGTTAAATTTTGTTTGATGAGTTCTCTGTATGGTTAGTATTGGATTGAAGATACAATGATACAAGTATAAATAATGGTCAATTGGTAGAACTCACATCGTCGATTTTCGCTGCGATTTTTCTTATCTGAAATTGCAAAGATAGCGATGTCACAGTCAATAAAGACGGTTGAATTCACGGACTGAAAAAAACAGAAATAACCATACGTGTTGGTGGTGGTGGTGGCGAAAAAAAGGTTTTGCTCAAATAATCAATAATCTAACCTGTTCGAGTGATAATTCAGGACTGACTCGGTTCAAAGTATCAAGCGAGCCATCAACAGTTTCTTTCTTTATTCTCTGGAAATCATTTGCTAAAATTCCCTTTGCAAGGTAGCCTATCTTACGAAGGTATTCCGCTGACCATCGATCTGCTGAATCGACATTCCTAATATGTTTGATAAACTCTTTAGCCTGTGAAGATCATAGTACAACTAGGGATTAGAGACTGATTGGAGTGATTTACCGGTCAATAAACGCACGCGCTGGCTGTAGAATGAACGAGAAATCAAACTGAGAGCTGACAAGCTTTTATACTGCTGAATGCGTCACACTCGTACCCAGTAGATTTTTATTGTTCGCGCATTGGACATGCGCAAAGAGTGATGGGAGCAGAGCATTACAACTCTTGCTGCACAACAGTATTGTTGAAACGAGTCTGGTTAGGCGTGCTCAACTCCATTCTTTATTGCCCAGTGTAAGCCTCAGTTGGAAGCATAATCACAATTTAATGAGAAAATTGATAATTTCATCGATGCTCATATTTTACCTGTGCGGCAGTAAAGTTACTTTTTCCAAGTTCTTCGACAGCATCGCGCACAATGCTGGATGGTCTGATACTTGCAATGTCTGAGATAGTAAGGCCATGTGCTAGCAGCCCAAGGCTGAAATGATTAAAATATCAAACTAACTACACTATAACAAAAACATAAGCTGACATGATGGGGACATAGCCAGGAGTTTCTACCTTGGCCAAGAGAGACAGGGGAAGAGACAACGTTAGGAACGCATGGTGATGATGGTGATGATTGTGTTTATTTTAATGACAATGATAAAGATGATGTTGATGATTACAATAATCGAGTTACTGCTGATGCAAATATCTAAAAATATTAATCACTGACTTTTTTAATTTCTGACCGTTTAAAATTATCGGTATTCCATTGACTAATACTACCAAATGCAGTGGAATGCTTCAGTTTACTGACTAGTTCTCTTGCGTGAACGGTTGGTATGCCGTGTAGTCCTGAAAGCCTGTCCAATGCTCCTCGAACCTGGCGTGAAAGAAAAGTAAATGTAACGTAACAGTCACGTAATCTTTGCGCATTCTCAATACACTTCTCAGTCACTTTAAAAGTAGTCACACAATATCTGCGCATACGCAACACATTTCTCGGGCATTTTTAAAAACGTTCGACGAACGTTAAATAACGTCACGCATTCGTTACAGTTGCCGCAAGTGTGTCATAAAAAGAATCAACTTTGAATTCCTTATTATTCAATGAATTACGTACCGAGTCCGGCCTAATAGTTTTTAACTGTTTTGGCGATGAAAACTTAGCAAACCGACCAACTGTAGTCTGGTCCCATTTGATTGGATCTCCCATTATCCTTTTCGCTGTATCACCTATGGCTTTACTAAGCCTCTTTGAGATTTTGGTTTTGTTCAGCAACTCGTCCACTCTGAAATGAGAAATCAGTTGTCATTCATGCTCGTTTGTTGGAATTGGTGAGTGTATTTCTTGTTTGAGGGACGTCGAAGAATTGTTATTTTTCCTATAACTCTGATTGCATTAAATGATATCTCATATATAAAGGATTATGAGCCCCCCCCGGTAGTTGCTTGTTATTGCGTACTTACACCCCCATTCAGTAGGTGCTTATAATTGCGTACTTACACCCCCACCCCCGGTAGTTGTTTGTTATTGCGTACTTACACCCCCATTCAGTAGTTGCTTATAATTGCGTACTTACACCCCCACCCCCGGTAGTTGTTTGTTATTGCGTACTTACACCCCCCCCCCCCCCCGGTAGTTGCTTGTTATTGCGTACTTACACCCCCACCCCCGGTAGTTGTTTGTTATTGCGTACTTACACCGCCCAGTAGTTGCTTGTTATTGCGTACTTACCCCCCCCCCCCCCCCACAGTAGTTGCTTATAATTGCGTACTTACACCCCCACCCCCGGTAGTTGTTTGTTATTGCGTACTTACAGTGTTTCAAACAAGAACTTGCTGGTGTCCGCCATCTTAGTGATGTCACTTGGTCTCAGTCCTTTCAGCAGCTCTCCTCCTATGTTTCTTATATAGCTGCTGGACCATGTCGCGGGCTCACCCAACTTTCTTTTCAAAGCTTCGAGAGTATTGACCCGAACATTCCTTGTTAAATTATGCGGCGATTCCTAGAAAAGAACGTTTGGACCGTGTCACGTTTTTTTTAATGCATTGCGTTATGTCATATGGACACCCGAAGGGAGGGGGGAATCCATCGTGTCGTAGGACGAGATAGCCTCCTCCGCAGGCTACTCCTTTGGGTTTGCTCGTTTGGGTTTGCTGTGGACGCGATGGAGAGAGACTGGATTGAGAGCTAAAGACCCCATCGTCAGCCCATTCGTCTTGTTAAGGCTAGTTTCCAGTAGCTCTCGGTCAGTTTTGCTTAATACAGGGAACCCAAAGGAGATGCATGCGGAGGAGGCTAAGGACGGGAATGACCGTCAAAAGTCTTACAAGGAATGCGTTAAAAAATAATGTTGTACAGGTTATACTGAATAAGTGATTATAACAAGACAAAGTGAAATGAACAATTTTTCGACCCCGAAGAGAGAGGAAAAGCCGTCAATGTAGAACCAATCACAGGAGAAATGTTGATTCTATCGCTACTCCCTCAGGGGGAAGAGGTTAGGTATTCAATTGTCTCTGCTTACCGTCATGTGATTGGCTAAAATAATGCAATTGTCTTTATTCAGTTTATCCATGAATTGATTCAAGGCTTCTGTGTTTCTGCTTCGTTTAAAACTCACTCCAACACCTGCCAGCTGGTCGCGGCTTAGTTTATTCAGGGATCCTTCCTGTACAAAAGAAGGCAGAGGTATTGCGTTACCGTGTCACACATTGTTTCGATATATTGCGTTACTATTTAAAGTTACTATTCCACGCTAACTTTTCACTTTACATTTAAAATTGCGTATAATGTCACACATTTCCTTACCGGAGCCTCGGCTAATGCTATACTTGATACCAGGCTAAGAAGCCATCTTGTCATGTTGATTTGGTCTGTATTTGCAGCTTGATCTATGAATATCCTAGTTGCTTCGCTAAAAATAAAATAATCAAAGGCGTTATTTCACGCAACTTCTAGTAACGCATGTGATCATTTTATATATGATGAGATTGGTTGTGTAATGCGTGACATACCTGTCATCCCCAGGTCCCAAATTGTTTTCCTCTAAAAAAAATCAAATATTAGATAATATTGATCAAGAACCTCGGCTGATAACAATGAAGTTGAATGAGAAGGAGGTCACGACAGGGTTGATGACAATGATACTATCAATGATATGATGACGACGATAATTATGATTTATGTGATGGTGCCTACTAATGATGATGATGGTGGCGATGATGATAGTGGTGATGATGATAATGATGATGATGATGTCGATTATTCTGATGATAATGACGATGATGATGATGGTGGTGATGATGACGATGATCATGGTTTATGTGGTGGTGGCGATAATAATATCAATGCTGGTGATGGTGATGATGATGATGATGGTGGTGATGATGACGATGATCATGGTTTATGTGGTGGTGGCGATAATAATATCAATGCTGGTGATGATGATGATGATGATGGTGGTGATGATGACGATGATCATGGTTTATGTGGTGGTGGCGATAATAATATCAATGCTGGTGGTGGTGGTGATGATGATGATGGTGGTGATGATGACGATGATCATGGTTTATGTGGTGGTGGCGATAATAATATCAATGCTGGTGGTGATGATGATGATGATGGTGGTGATGATGACGATGATCATGGTTTATGTGGTGGTGGCGATAATAATATCAATGCTGGTGGTGGTGGTGATGATGATGATGGTGGTGATGATGACGATGATCATGGTTTATGTGGTGGTGGCGATAATAATATCAATGCTGGTGGTGATGATGATGATGATGGTGGTGGTGATGACGATGATCATGATTTATGTGATGGTGGCGATAATAATATCAATGCTGGTGGTAATGATGATGATGGTGATGATGGTGATGATGACGATGATCATGGTTTATGTGATGGTGGCGATAATAATATCAATGCTGGTGGTGGTGATGATGATGATGATGGTGGTGATGATGACGATGATCATGATTTATGTGGTGGTGGCGATAATAATATCAATGCTGGTGGTGGTGATGATGATGATGATGGTGGTGATGACGACGATGATCATGATTTATGTGGTGGTGGCGATAATAATATCAATGCTGGTGGTGATGATGACGATGATGATGGTGGTGATGATGACGATGATCATGATTTATGTGGTGGTGGCGATAATAATATCAATGCTGGTGGTGATGATGATGATGATGATGATGGTGATGATGACGATGATCATGATTTATGTGATGGTGGCGATAATAATATCAATGCTGGTGGTGATGATGATGATGATGGTGGTGATGATGACGATGATCATGATTTATGTGGTGGTGGCGATAATAATATCAATGCTGGTGGTGGTGATGATGATGATGATGGTGGTGATGATGACGATGATCATGATTTATGTGATGGTGGCGATAATAATATCAATGCTGCTGGTGGTGATGATGATGATGATGGTGGTGATGATGACGATGATCATGATTTATGTGGTGGTGGCGATAATAATATCAATGCTGGTGGTGGTGATGATGATGGTGGTGGTGATGATGACGATGATCATGATTTATGTGGTGGTGGCGATAATAATATCAATGCTGGTGGTGGTAATGATGATGATGATGATGGTGGTGATGACGATGATCATGATTTATGTGATGGTGGCGATAATAATATCAATGCTGGTGGTGATGATGATGATGATGGTGGTGATGATGACGATGATCATGATTTATGTGATGGTGGCGATAATAATATCAATGCTGCTGGTGGTGATGATGATGATGATGGTGGTGATGATGACGATGATCATGATTTATGTGATGGTGGCGATAATAATATCAATGCTGCTGGTGGTGATGATGATGATGATGGTGGTGATGATGACGATGATCATGATTTATGTGGTGGTGGCGATAATAATATCAATGCTGGTGGTGATGATGACGATGATGATGGTGGTGATGATGACGATGATCATGATTTATGTGGTGATGGCGATAATAATATCAATGCTGATGGTGGTGATGATGATGATGATGGTGGTGATGATGACGATGATCATGATTTATGTGATGGTGGCGATAATAATATCAATGCTGCTGGTGGTGATGATGATGATGATGGTGGTGATGATGACGATGATCATGATTTATGTGATGGTGGCGATAATAATATCAATGCTGGTGGTGATGATGATGATGATGGTGGTGATGATGACGATGATCATGATTTATGTGGTGGTGGCGATAATAATATCAATGCTGGTGATGGTGGTGATGATGATGATGGTGGTGATGATGACGATGATCATGATTTATGTGGTGGTGGCGATAATAATATCAATGCTGGTGGTGGTGATGATGATGATGATGGTGGTGATGATGACGATGATCATGGTTTATGTGGTGGTGGCGATAATAATATCAATGCTGCTGGTGGTGATGATGATGATGATGGTGGTGATGATGACGATGATCATGATTTATGTGGTGGTGGCGATAATAATATCAATGCTGGTGATGGTGATGATGATGATGATGGTGGTGATGATGACGATGATCATGATTTATGTGGTGATGGCGATAATAATATTAATGCTGGTGGTGATGATGATGATGATGATGGTGGTGATGATGACGATGATCATGATTTATGTGATGGTGGCGATAATAATATCAATGCTGGTGATGATGATGATGATGATGGTGGTGATGATGACGATGATCATGGTTTATGTGGTGGTGGCGATAATAATATCAATGCTGGTGGTGGTGATGATGATGATGATGGTGGTGATGATGACGATGATCATGATTTATGTGGTGGTGGCGATAATAATATCAATGCTGGTGGTAATGATGATGATGATGGTGGTGATGATGATGATGATCATGATTTATGTGGTGGTGGCGATAATAATATTAGTGCTGGTGGAAGTGGTGGTGAAGATGATGGTGGTGCTAATGATGCTGATGATGTTGATTGTGATGGTGATCATGATGATGATGATAATAGTGATGGTGTTACAATTATTATAGTGACAACAAGTGTAACAGTGACAGTGATTGATGATGATAAAAATTCTGATGATGATGATGATGGTGAATTGGTGAGTTGGTTGGCAGTGATAATGATGATAATAATGACAATTGTGATGATGATGATGATAGTTGTGATGATAAAGGTGCGATTATCAATTAGGATTATTTTGTGTTTTAGTAGCTATTCATTATTAGTCATTTATTCATAAGCAAATTCAACATCACCATTGACACCATTGTATATTTGATTTTTTATAGCATTGCTACGTTCTAACGTCATTCTCTGTATAAGCTCCATAATGACTGCGTGGTAAATCGGCCAGAGACTCTACAACACCTGCTTGGAAAAGACTCGTAATTTTAGGCCAATCATTCACTTTGAACCCAAAAATTAAATAATTGACAACAAAAAAAAGGTTGTTTAAAAATATGTCACTGACAACTGAAAGAGGCGCTTTATTGCAGAATATCATTTTGGCTATTGAGAACTGACAAAACAATGCTTTAAAAAATGTCATATAGCACTAACAGTGAGGACCAAATCGAATCACAACACTTGGCTTTATTTAGGTTTTTACGTTATGAGCTTTTTACTGCTTCAAATCCTCTAAAAAAAAGTATAGGACTGTACTTAAATACATTGAATTATCCGAAAATGGAGACGTTTTCAGATCGATTCCGACTCACGTGAAAAAAAGCACAAAGTGTTCACGGTTTGTGTGAACTTACTGTAAAAACGAGTATTGCTATCACGGAATTAAAAAGAACGTTGATCGACACATGACACGGCAGTAAAGTAAGAGTAATTTTGAATATACAAACAATGTCTAGTCACAAGTATTTTGTCCGATTATGAAAAACTAGCACTCGCGTAATTTTTTGAAGAGAAAAAAATGTATGTGATTACAAAATGGACGTAGCGGACCACAAACATTGAAAATGAAATTAAAAAAACACTAAGAAAAAACATAATTACACTTACTTAAGCACTCTAAAAAGATTAATTTGAAAGCACCTTATTGTGTTTCCACGAGGTATGAAAAATTTAGCGAGAAAGCAAAACATTTCATTTCAATAATTATTTTCATAACTGGTTGTGGATGTGCAGCCTTCTGAGCAAGGTATACCGACGAACTAATATTCCTAACTGTAAAAACACCATCGCAGAAAAAAAACCGAAAATTAGTATTGTATAAAGCAAACAAAATAAAATTTAAGGCGTCTGATTGATAAGTGACCTTCCTTTGACTATAGTAATGAAAAGTGATTCCTTTTCAATAACAAATTGAGAGAATCATTTTTGCAACTTTATGTATGTGTTGAATTATCTTACCTCTTAGAGCGGCTCGTGAAACTGCAAAAAAAATAAATAAATAAATAAATAAATAAATAAATAATAAAATCATAATTCAATGTCCTGTAAAAAATAAAGACAAAAAAAATAATATTTTGAGAAAGTACAGATATAACTAGGTAGTTTGTTTTGATATGAAAGTTTACACACGTATCAGTTCTGAATAAACAATATTTAACCGAGATTGTTAAAAAAGGATGTGATTTTTAATATTTGCTAAAGCTTGGGAAATATCAAACTATTCAAAAACCATTTAGCATTGCAATGTACGGCTCTTCGAATATCAAGAATTATATATTTTTAGTAAAAATGCAATTTTTTTGTTTGATAAAATACTGGCGCGCTTGTGAAATGATGAAAAACAAGATATGAAAGTACTATTATAATTCAAAATGCATTTGCGCTATCTAGAATGATTTATTCGCAGAAGCTTATAAACATACTTACGCTTTCGCTAGTTTCACTGAATAATAATGAATTCATAAACATGGAATTTTGAATGAAATAGTGAAAAATGATATATTTGATGAATGGGATCATTTAAAATGATTCAAGAGATATGTTCTCACATGTTAAAAAACAGCATACAGGAAAACTAAAAGATTAAAAAAGATCCTTTCCTTAATGAAACATTGAGCTTCAATAAGATAACTATATAGCGAATTTATAATTTAAGGGCTGGAATTTCGTATGGAATTGAGAAAAAATGATTGATGAACACAAACATTATCGTCGATATTGCACATATTGTTCAGGTTGAGAACCATCACGAATCGAATTGAGTTACAACTAATTTCTCTCAAAATGTTCTGATACATTAAATTCTCATATCCCTTTTTTCGTTGTTTCAACTTTAAAAACTTTCTTGTAATGTAGGATTGTGTATGAAATAACGCTTGATGTTTTTTCACCTATAAAGTAATGCATGGTATTTTGTGGATTTAATCTACGCTGTGTTTTTATTCACTACTTCATTTGGCTATAAATTTTCTTGCTCGGGTATAATTGAAAATACATTTCAAAATCTCCATGAATTAAGTGAGTCTATATTTGAATTGCATACAATAAATCAGTGAACTAACACGTACAAAACAAGAGCATCATCACTTACCTAAAATGACGAGCGAAGAGACAACTATACTCAAGTAAAAATAGAGAATTTGCGCTTTAGTCATTTTAAAACATTAACCCAAAGCAATGTTCGTCATGATGATTTGAGTGAAATAAAAAGATGGAGAAAATGGACTCACACAGTCAATACTAAGATATACAGTCCCCCATGGGGAACGTCGCGAGGCTTTTGTTCGATTTAGAAAACGCGCTTGATTCTGCTGGACTCAACAATCAAAACCAACTGTCCCCGCTCCCCATGGGGAGGGCGAAAGGCTTTTGTTCTTTCTTCCAAATACCCTAAGCAAACTCACTATGAGTTGCTATGGCAATTCACGTTAACTTTGAGGAAAAATTTGAAGGTTACTCGAATTTGAGTATTTCTTATTCTTTTTTCATTCTTTAAGATTACTAGCTTTATGAACAATCATGCCATAGCGTCAGACCGCATAAACGGTCTTTCTAAACGTTATTTTCCTAGTTTCTCATTCATCTTTTATTCTTTTCCCTTTTTACTGACTAAAAATGATTATTATTGTCAACTCCGTCAGATCACACAAACAGTCTTTGTTTAGATAGTACCGACGGTTTTTGTCAAAATCACAATGGACGATTTCCTGGACATGATTAGCCGGACAAGCAATTAACCAGTCAACT
Source organism: Diadumene lineata (assembly GCA_918843875.1). Classification (NCBI taxonomy): domain Eukaryota; kingdom Metazoa; phylum Cnidaria; class Anthozoa; order Actiniaria; family Diadumenidae; genus Diadumene; species Diadumene lineata. The sequence goes on from OU974080.1 coordinate 13,736,682, forward strand.
ATCAATAAACACAGTATCTATGCCTATGGACTGAAACCAGTGGCAAGGACAAATATAGTCCAAAAGTCGTCAAATTAACATTTTGTTGCGAACTTGCTGCATTAAAGATGTATCATTAAAAAAAAATTTAAAAAAAACCGCGTTACAGTCACGCAAGTGACAAGGAAGTATCATTACAAGCCGAAGCAGCTCGCTGTTCTCTTTAGCTTTCATCCTTGAAAAATGCGGAAATAAAGTAACAACAAAAAATCATAAAATAAGATTTTGTTAAAAAACCGCAGTGAAATAAAAATGCTATTTTCTTAAAATAGTTTAAATTTTGAAGAAACTTTTACAACATATTTTAGGCAATTTGAGAACAGAAATGAAAGTAAAAACGGGTTTCCTGTTTCATATGTAGCGTGGTCACTCAGGGAGGCGTCAACATTCAAAATGGCGCTGACTTCCTGATATTGGAGTGAACTTTTTGCTTTCAAAAACACATCAAGTTATCCCAGAAACACACAGAAAAAATAATAACGAAAGACCTCAAAGTCTATTTCATACTGCACAATGAATAGACCAGGGGTTACTGAGCAGAAACTTGCTGAGAAGCTAGCTATTTTGACGGAGCGAGGTAAAGGAATGCTTACTCGCATTTACAATATCAAAAAGGTGAGTAAAAATGTCAAAAATTGATACAAAATTATCATTAATTATGCTCGAAAACTTAAGATCCTTATAGCTTTAGTATTTATGTATTAAAAAATTACATATTTTCGTATTTTGTAGTAAGATGTGTGTGTAATTATAAGGAGTAAATTTCAGAATAGTAATATTTCACATTCCATTACCGGGAATGAAAACAATCTCAATTGTATTGTAAAGCAATGTTGTTGCACTGCTTGACTTTACAGGAAATTATTATATATCTTAATCCGCTAATTAACGCTTCTATACTTTATTGCAATCAAAAATTAAATAATTAAATATGTTTTTGAATAAGTTTTAAAGCGACTGTGCTTGTTGTACTCTATTACTAAAATGCCTTCAGGGTTTTTATGTCTATTGTAACGCTTGATTCAATGATTAAAAAGTATTGACAATTAAACTGTATTCAATGCATTAAAGTAATTCTTTTTAGCATAAAAACATGAAAATAGTTATTGTCCACATTTCAGCTATAATGAACTAAAATGTACAGTAATTTAATGAAGTGTTTGTCCAATCATGTACGCTCATTTACAAACCCTAGAAAATAGTTATTGTCCACATTTCAGCTATAATGAACTAAAATGTACAGTAATTTAATGAAGTGTTTGTCCAATCATGTACGTTCATTTACAAACCCTAGAAAATAGTTATTGTCCACATTTCAGCTATAATGAACTAAAATGTACAGTAATTTAATGAAGTGTTTGTCCAATCATGTACGTTCATTTACAAACCCTACTGTAGTAGAGCTGTTTTTGTATAAGGTAACAGTATGGTTAGATTATAGTTACGATACAGTACAGAATGGTACAGTACTGATACAAAAACAGCTCTATTGCACACTGTTACAGCACCACTGAGGTCACAACTATCTTTAGCCCTTTATAATGCATACTATCTAATACTAGTTAACTAATGTACACTGTATCAGCATGTCTGAAGAACTTGTAGTACTGTAGGGGTGGTTTTACTGCCATTTTGGAGACTTCTCTGACAAAGGACTAACTCCTGAAATGTTAGTTATTAAGCCACAGGAATGTGTTTTGCTAGAAGTTCCATTGACATTCTGACATGATGCTAAATAATTCCAATAACAATGCTTGTAATTTGCATTGTAGATGTCTAACTTAGTACAAATATTACAAATTGTGAAGTGCGACAAGGCATAAGTTAGTTCCAACCAATAGTTTTATAACATAATGTTTTGTATCAGGCATGTTCAGACCCAAGGTCAAGACCAGGGTTTCTAGTGGATAAAACACTGGAGCCGGCAATCAAATACATTGTCAGAAAGTTCCCACAAATGGACACAAAGGTATAGAAAGGGATAGTATAGTTCTAAAAAATATTCATACCCCACCATAGAAGATTTTTGGAAATTCCAGAGGTATGGAGATTAAGGGGCTGAGGAATAATGTCTTGTCATGGTATGGAGAGAGGGGGCAGTCATTAATTCAAGTTCATTAAAAAATATCATCTGTGGTAGGGATATTTTGTGGAACTACTGTAAACATAAAGCCCATGTCAATGATAATACTTAGTAATATTCAAAGGAAATGAATGTCAAACTGATGGTGTAATGATGGCAAAATAATAATAATAATAATGTGCCATTGAAGTCTGCTCTTCACCATTCAATGTGTTTTTGACTAATGAATTCTGTACATTTGAAAAAGATTATGTGGCAAACAACTTCGAACATCAGAATCAATCAGAACATGTTATTCTATAAAAATAGAATTAGGATATCGCTGTCACATTATATTCTTTTAAAAGTACAGTTTATATGATGTAAATGTACATGAATTCTATTTCTTGTAACTATTTCTTCTAATTTGGTGTGATTGTTGACTATAGGCACCACAGATTCAGTCTATCATCAGTATACAGAATGAAGTCATGAAAGGCCTATCAAACTACTATTTTACTTTTGTAGATATCATGGAATTCAAGGTTTGTTATTGTATCTGCAATAAAATAAAAGTTGTTATTCAGAGGGAAATGTTTCCCAAGATGAAATGCTATTGTGTGGTGATTATTGTAATAATTCCCATTCAAAAACTATCAACAGAGCATTTTTTATTCATTTGAAGCAAACACCTTCATCTCAGTGTTTTCTCCAAGCATGAAAATGAGAAGATGTTTGAAAAAACTATATTATGGAAAGACTACAGATTAATTGAAATGCTGAGTTGTAATGATTGGTTCAAACTAAACTAGTGATTTTTTTGTAGATAATTTGTCAATTAATAATTTGTCTTTGTGTTTGTTAGGACCATGCTTGTGAACTTCTCACAGCAATCGATGCAAGTTTTGTGGAATTTGACATTGTAAGTATAACATTACTTAATGTTGCCATGGTGATGATGGTGATATGATGTGTTGGTTTGACTGACTGGCTTATTGCTTGATAAATTAAGTATTAAATCATTGGTTTATTGATTGATTCATTTACTTTGTCCAGTGCAGTGGACTGGTTGTGTGAAGCCTTGATTGATTTATCCACTGGATAAAAGTTATCCACTTCTAAGAATTTGTGTAGGATTTATTATTTATCCAGTGGATAGGGATTTATTGGTTGCATAGTATCCACTATCACTCAGGGTCTTTAAATAATTGAGGAAAATGTTCTTCGATTTATAATTGTAAGGGTTCGCGTCTTCTCAGATAAGGACAATTAACTGGAGGTCCCATCTCGCCACACTATGATTGGTTGATTGATTAATTGATTGATTGTTTGGTTGGTTGGTTGATTGATTGATTGGTTCATTAGTTGATTGATTGATTGATTAATTAGTTGATTGGTTAGTTGATTGATTGACTGACTAATTAATGGATTGCTTGATTGATTGATTGATTGATTGATTAGTATGCTCATTTTAAACATGTTTGTTTGTTTCAGACATTGAACTATGACCTAACAAGTACTTACCTGGAACTAATAGTGACCTTTGTAGCTTTAATGATCATGGTATCAAGGGTTGAAGACAGGAAGTCAGTTCTTGGGCTGTTTAACCATGCATTTGAAATGAGGAATGGTAGAAGGTTGGTCATGTATTTTACTTGATTACATCATTGATATTTGTATATTTTTACAAATGACAAAGGATTACATCAGTTTTGTTTATTTGCAGTGAAGAGTCATTCCCAAGACTTGGTCAAATGATTCTTGACTATGAAAATCCACTGAAAAAGATGTCTGAACAGTTTGTCCCTCATCAACAAGTATGTCAGCTGATATTAGTCTATGTAGTCTTGATAATATTGTAGTCAATCTATTACATTGTACAAACTATTTGGTTTCTTTTGTTCCAGAGAGTCTCAACAGCACTACAATCCCTGCATGAAATATTCATGAGAAAATCACTGAGTGGTGAACAGGTAATAGTGCCATGATATTGTACTTTGACAATACCATGCTAATGATTTCATGTCAGTTACACATTGTAAGTTGTAGTGACATGAACTTCTTTAATTGCATAAGTAGGCAAATGCATTAATAGAGTCAATTCCGCATGAGTAAAAACAGCACAGTTAAGATACTGATATGATATGGCAGAAAAATCAAATGTTTTCCTAGAAAATATTATAAGTTACGATATGATACAGTCAATTTCACATGGATTGAGTAAAAACGGCACAGTTAAGATACTGATATGATATGGCAGAAAAATTAAATGTTCTCTTAGAAACTATAATGGTAAGTTACGATATGATACAGTGCTGTTTGCCACTCATAGAAAAACCACTCTAATCGATAATGATTGTTATTTGCATTAACCCTTGATAGTAGTACCAAGTTGTATAACGGCCCCTTCAATGCATGTTATTGTTGTTTATTTCAGTGGCGTCAGAATCAAATCCTCAGCATAATAAGCACACCAAATACAATGCTGACTCCAGCACTTAGTGACTTTGTAAGTATTGTACTAGTAGTTCAGATGAATTCACTGTTTTAATTATTATCTTAAGATATGGTACAGTTATTCTCTAGTAAAAAATGGTCTACAAACATTGATGCAATTTAATCTAGAAAGGGGTTAGCTAATGTTGATAAAATATGACATTTCTTTGTTTCATGGGGAAGCTAATAACAATTTTATTGTACATATTCTAGCCGCCAGTTGAATATCTTGGAATGAGTACAATACAAAAATGGATTATATGTAAGTGTTACTTGTTGTCATTAACTGAAGATGTTTGTGTGCTATCAACATCATCATTAACATATTGTTTCCATCATCATCATCATCATCATCTTTGTTATGATAGTAATGATAATAACCACCATCTTCATAATCATCATCATTGGTATCATCATCATAGCCATCATCATCATCATCATCATCATCTTTGTTATGATAGTAATAATAATAATCACCATCTTCATAATCATCATTATTGGTATCATCATCATTGCTATCATCTTCTTCATTACCATGTCATTAATTGAAGGGTTCAAAGTGAAAATGGCTTAAGTACATATATATAAGTATATATACTTTAGCCATTTTCGCTTTGAACCCTTTAATTGGTATTTTTAGTTTGTTGTATATCATATATGTTCCTACCAATAATAATGTTGGTATTTGTACTTTTCAGTTGGTTACACCCTATGCTACCAACAGCTCAACATGCCTGGTATAACTGAGATATGGAAAATGGCTTTACAAGATGGTTACTGTGTCACCCTATTCAGAGATGAAGTCCTGCTGTATCACAAAGAAATATCAAACTTATTGGATGGAATTAAAGGGTTAGTTGGGATCCCTTTGCCTTATTGCCGTGCTGGATACTCTGTTCCATAGAGAGAATGATCTTGCTTAAGCTTATACTGTTTATGAACTACATTGCCCTGGGGTCAAGATAATATAATATGCCATTCAGTGTCAATTGGAATTTGATCTTGAATATATTTTGCATCATTGTTTCTTTTAGATTTGGTAAAAGAATAAAGGATGCTCAAGATGCCTCTAATCATATACAAGCAAGGTGAACGAGTGTAGTACAGAACAATCAATCAATCAAACAATCAATCAATCAATCAATCAATCAATCAATCAATCAATCAATCAAGCAATCAATCAAATAATCGATCAGGCAATCAATCAATCAGGCAATCAATCAATTGATCAGGCAATCTATCAATCAATCAATCGATCAGGCAATCTATCAATTAATTGGGCAATCAATCAATCAATCAATTAGGCAATCAGACAATCAATCAATCAATCATGCAGGCAATCAATCAATCAGGCAATCAATCTTGAAATCATTTAATCAAACAATCAGGCGATCAATCTATCAAAAAAGCCATCAATCAATCAATCATGGCATTATTTTAATGTCAATTAGTGAGTTAAAATGGTTATGATGTATGAAATCATGGTATGGTATGAAATCATTTAATCAAACAATCAGGCGATCAATCAATCAATCATGGCATTATTTTAATGTCAATTAGTGAGTTAAAATGGTTATGATGTATGAAATCATGGTATGGTATGAAATCATTTAATCAAACAATCAGGTGATCAATCAATCAATCATGGCATTATTTTAATGTCAATTGGTGAGTTCAAATGGTTATGATGTATGAAATCATGGTATGGTATGAAATCATTTAATCAAACAATCAGGCGATCAATCAATCAATCATGGCATTATTTTAATGTCAATTAGTGAGTTAAAATGGTTATGATGTATGAAATCATGGTATGGTATGAAATCATTTAATCAAACAATCAGGTGATCAATCAATCAATCATGGCATTATTTTAATGTCAATTGGTGAGTTCAAATGGTTATGATGTATGAAATCATGGTATGGTATGAAATCATTTAATCAAACAATCAGGCGATCAATCTATCAATCATGGCATTATTTTAATGTCAATTAATGAGTTCAAATGGTTATCATGTATTTCAGTGCCAATTTACACAAAGAAAGAAGAAACTATCTAAGAACAGCACTGCATGAGATGTCACTGATACTGTCAGACCAACCAGGACTACTGGCACCTAAGGTATGACCTTGTATTTATTGTGATGATAGTAGTGTTGATAAGAATGGTGGTAGTGTTGATGACAATGGTAGTGGTGGTATATCAAATGTTAATGATGAGATTACATTTTGTATAACATTTGTAATAATAGCTCCTACAATGATAATGATTATAAAAGTTATAATCAATAATATTACAGATCCTATTGGTGCTCAGTGCTCTGTCCCTTGCTCATGATGAGATACAGTGGTTAATAAGACATGCTAATAATGCTGCCCCTAGAGGAAAGAAAGTCAATCAGGATGACTTTGTTGACCCGTAAGTACATCAATTGAGGTATAATTATATCCGAGGTTATAAATAGTGATGATGATGGTTGTGTGATGATGATGACGGTTGTGTGATGATGATGACAATGATTATGATTATAATGATTATAATGATGGTGGTGCTGATAATGATGATAGAAATGATGATGATGATGACAATGATTATGATGATGATAATGATGGTGATGATAATAAAATTGATGAATATGATGGTGATGATGACAATGATTATGATGATGATAATGATGGTGTTGATAATGATAAAAGTGATGATAATGATGGTGATGATCATGATCATGGTGATGATGGCTATGATGGCTATGATCATGACAATGATAAAAATAACTCTAATAACATTGAATAACCACAATAGCATTATCAATATTATAATCTTTAGAATACTTAATAATGTATAAATATTTCATTGCACAGGAAACTTTCTCAGCTATTACTTTCCGTTGAAGAACTCAGATGTAAGTCAAACTAAAATGAGCTGATTTAACCACCTCCCCCTCCAACAACATGGTCCTTTATCTTTAAACAATAAATGGTTTAAGGGTAATTCTAGATACTATTGTTTAACTATTGTTTTGTTTGGTCCTTCAGCAATGGTCCAGAAGTACTCATCAGTATTACAGAGATACTTTGTCCAGTATCTATCTGGTTTTGATGTTGCTGTCCTCAAGGAGGTAGTCCAGAAGATCTCTGTGTGTTCAGAAGACATTTCTCTTATAATGACCTCGTTCATTGACACTCTATCAAGTATATCAGTTAAACAAGGTATAATAAATTATAATATAACAATATACAACTCGGTTGTCTGACCAACCATGGAATACTACTGTTCTGCATAGGGGAAATTGCTTGCATTATTACCTAATAAAGTTCGTTATTATCATCATCAGCCATATAGATCTGTGTTTTTAGCAATGAAAGTTGTTGTTGTTTCAACAGTTGAATCAGGAGAGCCGTTTGATTTCAGTGGACTGCGTATGGACTGGCAAAGATTACAGGTAAATGTAGACTGTAGAAACTTTTGTTGAATTTATAAACTATCAACTATCATCATTATTGTGATCATTGGTATCTTTATCACCACCATCATTATTATGATCCATATTATCATCATCATCATCATTACCATCGGTATCATCACCAACATCATCATTATCATCACAATCATCATCATTAAATCATTATTATGATCACTGCCGTCATCATCATTATCATCACAATCATTATTATGATCACTGCCATCAATATCACCACTACCATCATTATCATCAGCATCAGTTATTGTCAACACCATCTTCATCAGAACCATCCTAATCATCATCATCATCACCACCAACACCACGGTTGCCACCATCTACAATGTAACCATTTATGTTATGTTTGTCTTCAGGCATATACCAGTGTCCGTGGTTCATCTCCAGAGCTTAAAGACAACAGAGATCTGGCTATTCTTATGAATAACGTATCATTCCATTCAAGTCTTATTGATACTCAAGATGCTATTCTCAATGAAGTCTCCGACTTGTCAATTTTTTGGTAAGAAAGCTATAGTATAATTGTTTTTTTTTTCATTGGTCTTAGTATTCTGGTTTACTGACTGTGAGATAAAAAAATATCTGATATTTCTTTTTTTTTTTCAGTTTTTATCCAAGCTTTTTTCAAGAATCATTTTCAAAATGTCTGGAAGACCCAACCCAGTTGAGGTAGACCTATAATACTTGAATGACTGAATGAACAAACGAATGATTGGTTGATTGATTGATTGATGAATGAATGGATAGATAAATGAAAAAATAAACAAACAAACAAATGAATGATTGATTGATTGGATGGGTGAATGAAAAGGCAAATAAATAAGACAACATTGAAAATAGTGAGTTGAAGCATAGGGTTTGAGTAATATGTATATTTTGTGTTTTAAATGTTAGGTATTCCATAGCATATCCTCTAATCTGTGGTCAGTTTATGGCCTGTACAAGTGATTTCTGTCCTGAAGAGGTAATGCAGTACTGCATTTTCATACTGAAAGTGTCATTGTTGGTCATTATCAATAAAGTTACTATTATCATTTAGATTTATCACCTGAATTGTCAAGCACACATACTGAGATTAATACTGATAATGGTGGTGAAAATGATAGAGATGAGAAAAATCCTTTTGTTGATTACTCTTTGGTTGACAGCAACAATAGTGATGATGACAGCAACAATAGTGATGATGATGACAGCAACAATAGTGATGATGACAGCAACAATAGTGATGATGACAGCAACAATAGTGATGATGATGACAGCAACAATAGTGATGATGACAGCAACAATAGTGATGATGATGACAGCAACAATAGTGATGATGACAACAACAATAGTGATGATGACAGCAACAATAGTGATGATGACAGCAACAATAGTGATGATGACAGCAACAATAGTGATGATGATGACAGCAACAATAGTGATGATGACAGCAACAATAGTGATGATGATGACAGCAACAATAGTGATGATGATGACAGCAACAATAGTGATGATGATGACAGCAACAATAGTGATGATGACAGCAACAATAGTGATGATGACAGCAACAATAGTGATGATGATGACAGCAACAATAGTGATGATGATGACAGCAACAATAGTGATGATGATGACAGCAACAATAGTGATGATGACAGCAACAATAGTGATGATGATGACAGCAACAATAGTGATGATGATGACAGCAACAATAGTGATGATGATGACAGCAACAATAGTGATGATGACAGCAACAATAGTGATGATGACAACAACAATAGTGATGATGACAGCAACAATAGTGATGATGATGACAGCAACAATAGTGATGATGACAGCAACAATAGTGATGATGACAGCAACAATAGTGATGATGACAGCAACAATAGTGATGATGATGACAGCAACAATAGTGATGATGACAGCAACAATAGTGATGATGACAGCAACAATAGTGATGATGACAGCAACAATAGTGATGATGACAGCAACAATAGTGATGATGACAGCAACAATAGTGATGATGACAGCAACAATAGTGATGATGACAACAACAATAGTGATGATGACAGCAACAATAGTGATGATGATGACAGCAACAATAGTGATGATGACAACAACAATAGTGATGATGACAGCAACAATAGTGATGATGATGACAGCAACAATAGTGATGATGATGACAGCAACAATAGTGATGATGATGACAGCAACAATAGTGATGATGATGACAGCAACAATAGTGATGATGATGACAGCAACAATAGTGATGATGACAGCAACAATAGTGATGATGATGACAGCAACAATAGTGATGATGATGACAGCAACAATAGTGATGATGACAACAACAATAGTGATGATGATGACAGCAACAATAGTGATGATGACAGCAACAATAGTGATGATGACAGCAACAATAGTGATGATGATGACAGCAACAATAGTGATGATGATGACAGCAACAATAGTGATGATGATGACAGCAACAATAGTGATGATGATGACAGCAACAATAGTGATGATGACAGCAACAATAGTGATGATGATGACAGCAACAATAGTGATGATGATGACAGCAACAATAGTGATGATGACAGCAACAATAGTGATGATGACAGCAACAATAGTGATGATGATGACAGCAACAATAGTGATGATGATCACAGCAACAATAGTGATGATGACAGCAACAATAGTGATGATGACAGCAACAATAGTGATGATGACAGCAACAATAGTGATGATGACAGCAACAATAGTGATGATGACAGCAACAATAGTGATGATGACAGCAACAATAGTGATGATGATGATGACAGCAACAATAGTGATGATGATGACAGCAACAATAGTGATGATGACAGCAACAATAGTGATGATGACAGCAACAATAGTGATGATGATGACAGCAACAATAGTGATGATGATGACAGCAACAATAGTGATGATGATGACAGCAACAATAGTGATGATGATGACAGCAACAATAGTGATGATGACAGCAACAATAGTGATGATGATGACAGCAACAATAGTGATGATGATGACAGCAACAATAGTGATGATGATGACAGCAACAATAGTGATGATGATGACAGCAACAATAGTGATGATGATGACAGCAACAATAGTGATGATGATGACAGCAACAATAGTGATGATGATGACAGCAACAATAGTGATGATGACAGCAACAATAGTGATGATGACAGCAACAATAGTGATGATGACAGCAACAATAGTGATGATGACAGCAACAATAGTGATGATGATGACAGCAACAATAGTGATGATGATGACAGCAACAATAGTGATGATGATGACAGCAACAATAGTGATGATGATGATAGCAACAATAGTGATGATGATGACAGCAACAATAGTGATGATGATGACAGCAACAATAGTGATGATGACAGCAACAATAGTGATGATGACAGCAACAATAGTGATGATGACAGCAACAATAGTGATGATGACAGCAACAATAGTGATGATGATGACAGCAACAATAGTGATGATGATGACAGCAACAATAGTGATGATGATGACAGCAACAATAGTGATGATGATGACAGCAACAATAGTGATGATGACAGCAACAATAGTGATGATGATGACAGCAACAATAGTGATGATGACAGCAACAATAGTGATGATGACAGCAACAATAGTGATGATGATGATGACAGCAACAATAGTGATGATGACAGCAACAATAGTGATGATGATGACAGCAACAATAGTGATGATGATGACAGCAACAATAGTGATGATGACAGCAACAATAGTGATGATGACAGCAACAATAGTGATGATGACAGCAACAATAGTGATGATGACAGCAACAATAGTGATGATGATGATGACAGCAACAATAGTGATGATGATGATAGCAACAATAGTGATGATGACAGCAACAATAGTGATGATGATCACAGCAACAATAGTGATGATGACAGCAACAATAGTGATGATGACAGCAACAATAGTGATGATGACAGCAACAATAGTGATGATCACAGCAACAATAGTGATGATGATCACAGCAACAATAGTGATGATGACAGCAACAATAGTGATGATGACAGCAACAATAGTGATGATGACAGCAACAATAGTGATGATGACAGCAACAATAGTGATGATGACAGCAACAATAGTGATGATGATGACAGCAACAATAGTGATGATGACAGCAACAATAGTGATGATGATCACAGCAACAATAGTGATGATGACAGCAACAATAGTGATGATGACAGCAACAATAGTGATGATGATAGCAACAATAGTGATGATCACAGCAACAATAGTGATGATGATCACAGCAACAATAGTGATGATGACAGCAACAATAGTGATGATGACAGCAACAATAGTGATGATGACAGCAACAATAGTGATGATGACAGCAACAATAGTGATGATGACAGCAACAATAGTGATGATGATGACAGCAACAATAGTGATGATGACAGCAACAATAGTGATGATGACAGCAACAATAGTGATGATGACAGCAACAATAGTGATGATGACAGCAACAATAGTGATGATGATGACAGCAACAATAGTGATGATGACAACAACAATAGTGATGATGACAGCAACAATAGTGATGATGACAGCAACAATAGTGATGATGATCACAGCAACAATAGTGATGATGACAGCAACAATAGTGATGATGACAGCAACAATAGTGATGATGATGACAGCAACAATAGTGATGATGACAGCAACAATAGTGATGATGACAGCAACAATAGTGATGATGACAGCAACAATAGTGATGATCACAGCAACAATAGTGATGATGACAGCAACAATAGTGATGATGACAGCAACAATAGTGATGATGACAGCAACAATAGTGATGATGATGACAGCAACAATAGTGATGATGATGACAGCAACAATAGTGATGATGATGACAGCAACAATAGTGATGATGATGACAGCAACAATAGTGATGATGACAGCAACAATAGTGATGATGATGACAGCAACAATAGTGATGATGATGACAGCAACAATAGTGATGATGATGACAGCAACAATAGTGATGATGACAGCAACAATAGTGATGATGATGACAGCAACAATAGTGATGATGATGACAGCAACAATAGTGATGATGATGACAGCAACAATAGTGATGATGACAGCAACAATAGTGATGATGATGACAGCAACAATAGTGATGATGATGACAGCAACAATAGTGATGATGATGACAGCAACAATAGTGATGATGACAGCAACAATAGTGATGATGACAGCAACAATAGTGATGATGATGACAGCAACAATAGTGATGATGATGACAGCAACAATAGTGATGATGACAGCAACAATAGTGATGATGATGACAGCAACAATAGTGATGATGATGACAGCAACAATAGTGATGATGATGACAGCAACAATAGTGATGATGACAGCAACAATAGTGATGATGACAACAACAATAGTGATGATGATGATGACAGCAACAATAGTGATGATGATGACAGCAACAATAGTGATGATGATGACAGCAACAATAGTGATGATGACAGCAACAATAGTGATGCTGACAGCAACAATAGTGATGATGATGACAGCAACAATAGTGATGATGACAGCAACAATAGTGATGATGACAGCAACAATAGTGATGATGACAGCAACAATAGTGATGATGACAGCAACAATAGTGATGATGATGACAGCAACAATAGTGATGATGATGACAGCAACAATAGTGATGATGACAGCAACAATAGTGATGATGATGACAGCAACAATAGTGATGATGACAGCAACAATAGTGATGATGATGACAGCAACAATAGTGATGATGATGACAGCAACAATAGTGATGATGACAGCAACAATAGTGATGATGACAGCAACAATAGTGATGATGATGATAGCAACAATAGTGATGATGACAGCAACAATAGTGATGATGACAGCAACAATAGTGATGATGACAGCAACAATAGTGATGATGATGACAGCAACAATAGTGATGATGATGACAGCAACAATAGTGATGATGACAGCAACAATAGTGATGATGATGACAGCAACAATAGTGATGATGATGACAGCAACAATAGTGATGATGATGACAGCAACAATAGTGATGATGATCACAGCAACAATAGTGATGATGACAGCAACAATAGTGATGATGACAGCAACAATAGTGATGATGACAGCAACAATAGTGATGATGACAGCAACAATAGTGATGCTGACAGCAACAATAGTGATGCTGACAATAACTGACATTTGTAATCAATGTAAGAAGTCAGTAATCTATGTTTATATTCTTTTGAAGATGACAAATTGATTATGGTGATGACAGTTATGATAGTGATCAATAATGATGACTATGATAGTGATGAAGATTATTGTAATTAACCTGCTTATAATATCTGCTATAGATATAGTTTTTAAGTTAGACCACAGTCTACAGTACAAAACATACCAATGTGTTAATTGGTGTTGAATAGCTATTCCATTACAAACACTGATAATGTCCACATAACTTTCAATCTACTTGCGACTTGTGACTTACTCTCTGTTGTTTGTTTCCATAGCGACACCCAATAGGTGATCGTAGTTTATCAGCTATTAATCTATTTCTTGACAACATGGCAAAAGAAGCCAGAAATCGTCTCAGTCAAGTTTGTATGGATCACCTTGAACTTAGTCAACAGGTAAACAACACAGAATATGTGAGATGTTAATGGAGCAATTTTGTATTCTGCATCCAGTATCTTGCTTTCTCTCTGATAACGTTTCTTGAAGTGAGTGTATGTGATGATATTTGATTTCAGCTGTGGCATGACCATGCAGTGGGTATGCTATCAGAGATGTCCACAACCAGGCGTACAACTAAAGATAATAAAAACAAGAAGAATGTACAGTCAGGCTTTGTCCCACCTGGAAGTGAAAGCTTTAGGAAAAACAGAGAGCAATTAACACAGTAAGAATTTTAACAACTCAGGGGATTTTCATTGTTTTTGATTCAATGTCAAATCAGCATATTAAAAGTATTGTTTGTGGATTTTCCATTTTTTTTTCCACAAGAAAGCCATTTAAGGCAAATTCCCCATGGATTTATGTTTTTGTTGTTTTTGTTGTTGTTGTTTGTAGATTGGATATAAAGCTGCACTCATTCACAGAGCTATGTCTTGCAATAACACACACTGAAGCCATTCCTGTCTGGGAACACATATTTGCTCCTAAAGAATACCTTAGTAGTCAGTTAGAAGAGTTCTTTGCTAAGTAAGTTGTCACTATCACTGTTATCATCACCATCATCATCATGACTGTCATCATTATCAAAGCCATCTTTAGCATTATCATTACCACTGTCATCATTACCATCATCACGACCATTGTCATCACCATCATCATCATGACTGTCATCATTATCAATGTCATCTTAAGCATTATCATTACCACTGTCATCATTACCATCATTTCACCATCGTCATCACCATCATCATCATTGTCATCATCGTGCACTTTTTTATTACAGGTCTGTATTAAGTATGGCTCAGTATGATCAAGATGCTGCCAAAATAGCCCGTCCTAGTGAGGTGCTACTAAATATCAAGGTAAAAAAGATCAATCACCAATGACAGAACTACTGACACAACACCATTGATAGTGTTTGCTGGTGATCTTATGATGTGTATTTGTATCATACAGGCATTGATGTCAACATTGAGGAATTTAGAAAACTTTTGTAAGTAGCAGTGCATCTTTGCTATGAATCTACCATGGTCATCATCATCACAATCAATGTTATTATCATCACTGCCACACCACTGACAGTTAATGCCATCAACATGTCCACCAACATTGAAATAGGACAATAGCATGACTTTTGGAGGGCATCTTGTTTATTTGTTTCTCAAGTGGCATTATTTGCACCAAAGTGCAGCAAATTTTTGATTCAATCTGCATCGGGCAGAAGTGGTATCATTATTGCCCACTGCCTGTGCATTTCCAGTTGACTTTGTTTATTCTTTCGAGGATAAGAATGATTTTCATTGTCTTGGCTATTGTCATCATTATTATTATGATTAAATTAATCATTAATTTAAATGTGAATTGATCAATATTACCATCAACATCATTATCATCATCATCATCATCATTGGTATCATTGTTATCATCATCATTATCATCAATATTATCATCAACATCATTATCATCATCATCATTATCATCATATTTAGCAGCATTGGTATTTTGTATTGTTGTTGTTAATGCTAGTTGTTTGTTTGTTGCTCTGCACAGCTGGTGTTGATACAGCTCGTATCTTCAATCATGTTCTACTCCAACAGACACAGCCCCAGGACAGCCAGGGAGCCAACACAATAACACAGATGTACACAACATGGTAGGTACTGCAAAACAATTAATTAATTCAACAATGCACTGTTTTCATATGAAATTGACATGATTATTTTAAGATACAACACCGCAGGTATTTATCATCTTTATAGATAAATATTTGGTCACTTGATAACAAATGTTATTGCTGAAAAACCTAAAATATGATATATTGTTATCATTATTATAAATAATACATTTTTATCTACAATTTTTTGTCAAACTGACTCAGTTTTGTGCATATGACATGATTTTCTTTATTTGTGTTGTGGGTAGGTACCTAGAGGTATTTCTGCGTCGTGTCATGCCTGATGGTATAATCTTTTCACCTCGTCGTAATGCATTTGTTAATAGACCAGGACTTGCTTTTAGAGCTGAAGATTACACTGATATAAATGGTAAGTAACTGTTTAGTAGTAATAGTTGTACAAGGAATTAATAAAGTATTTTTGTGGTGAAAGCTCAGTCTGTACTTAGTAATTTCCATTGTGATGCCTACAAACCTGCATAAAATCCTTGTTTCTGATTCATGGTGGATTGATAGTGCAATTTCCCTTTATCCATGCATTACCTACTCTGTGTGCTTTGTACCCTGCATGTGTTTTCCCTGTCTCTTTTGTTCATAATAATAATGTGTGTGTTGCTTATATGGCACATTTCACAAAGTCTCAAGGCACTTTACAGTATTTAAGGTGTATTTTTGCAGACATGAGGCTTGCAATCATGAGGTTTGCAATCAGTGACTTGTAATGATGGTAAAATATGGCTTATTAATAGGACATTCTACCTATTAAGCATAATTGTTGTTGTTATGTGTGTGTGCAGAGATGGGTGCATTAGCTGAGATCCTTGGTGCGTATGGTATAAAATACCTTGGCGAGAAGATGATGCAACAGATTGCTAGTCAAGTAGGCGAACTAAAGGTATGATGAAACAAGTATTGATTGACTGACTGAATGCATGAGTGACTGACTGAATAAATGAGTGCATGAATGAATGAATGAAGGAATGAATGAATGAAGGAATGAATGACATTATTTGATAAAAAATATAGTTTCAGCATTGTTGTACAAATGGTTATTTTCAGAAACTAGTGATTAGTAACAAAGAGGTGCTGGTAGCGTTAAGGTCAAGTTTTGATAAACGAGAAGAATCCATTGAACTGATAAGACGACTACGAAGTAAGTCTGTACTGTGATGTTTGTTGTTTTCTAGATTGTGGAGAATATAATCTAATAGTACAATATGATTTTTTTTGTTCTTTAGATGTTGAGGATGTAATGCTACGGGTGATTATAATTGGTGTTATACTCAGCTTTAGACATTTAACACAACAAGCTCTAGAAAAAGTAAGTCATTGTCAATGTACCCTATCTTTGGTCATATAACTATTTCTATTCACCTTTACTAGACTGAGTTTCACATGTAGTCTAGTGTAAGTAAGTCATTCTCAATGTACACTATTCTTGGTCATGCAACTATTTCTATTCACCTTTACTAGACTGGGTTTCACATGTAGTCTAGTGTGAATAACCTGCAGCCTTGAATCTGAATAGTAGTCCCCTGTTGTAGTTATTAGTATTAATTGATTAGTTAGTAGATATAGTATAGATATTTTATTGTTGTTATCTAATATATTTGGCATAATTGTAATAATTATTATAATCATGTAACACTTACTCACTTACTTGACTCTCCTGGATAAATGTAATTATTTTGTGTTTCTTTAGCGATTAAAGCATCGTGTTCCATATCTGATGAGCTGTGTTACAGACATGAAAGAAAACTATCCAGTGATGTCCCCTGATAGACAGGTACTTTATGTACATTGGCAGCAGTCCTCCATATCATCACCACCATTATCATCATCACCAATCTAATCACCACCATCATTATCACCATCACCATCATCACCATTCTAATCACCCCCATCATCATCATCATCATCATCATCAGCATCACCATTATTTTTTCATTATTGCGATCATAATTACATCAATTCTGTCATTATCCCAATATGAATAAACCTACAGCATTACATGATTATATTCTACAGATTATTGATGAGATGGCATCTGCATCTGGTCAAGAGTGTGCTGTGGAACCTCTACTTTCATCAGCTTTAAGACAACATAAAGGTATGCAATCCTTGTGTTTCATATCCATGTCAATGTTGAATTGTAACATTTGTATTTATTTATCTACAGAAAAGAAAGCAGAAGATGACATCCTTCTATGGTCACTATTAGAGGTAATGAACAGAAATAGTTATTGAATCAATACATCTACTTAGATAACTACTCATGTGGTAAAGTAGCTGATACCATATAGAAAGTGCTCAATACACTAGAAGTGTAGAGCTGAATACAATGAATAAAATGAGACGAAGGCTCTCTGTTACTCTGAGTTTCGTGCTTTCGCACTCGTCAGACACTATTTAATTTAAATAGTCTGTCTGACGAGTGCGAAAGCATGAAACTCAGAGTAACAGAGAACCTTCGTCTCATTTTACTTAGATAACTGTATAACAACTCTTCCACACAGTGGCTATACTTGAGATGTCACTCGCTGCCTCTACGTTCTTATACCATACAACAGATGACACACAGTGGACATACTTGAGATGTCACTCGGCCATTCTTTATCTTATACCATACAACACATGACACACAGTGGCTATACTTGAGATGTCACTCGGCCATTCTTTATCTTATACCATACAACATATGACACACAGTGGCTATACTTGAGATGTCACTCGGCCATTCTTTATCTTATACCATACAACACATGACACACAGTGGCTATACTTGGGATGTCACTTGGCCATTCTTTATCTTATACCATACAACACTTGACACACAGTGGCAAAAGGCCAGTCTCTGTCACTTGATGGTTGATAAGCTCATTTTTATTGAGTTGGTTTTAAGACCAAGCTGCCAGTATAAATTACCATTTGAAGTTTATCAGCCAATGAATAGACAAGGTCTCTTGGTTCACAGGTATTTCTTGCTGTAGCACTGCCTTCTCTGGCCTACAAAGATTCTACACTTTACATATGTGAACTAGAAGGTATCATTTATACATTTTTTCATATAAATATCAGGACATCATTGCTTCTGATGTCATCATCATCATCTCACTGACCTTTATTATGTCTGTTTAATGATGTCATTGTTGTTTGTTTCTATAGCAACAGAGAATAATGCCCATTGCATTGGTACAGCCATCAATCATCTGACTGGTGCACTGTGTTTTAACAATGGAGATAATCCAGAGGACAGACTTCGAGAATTTCTAGCAGTGAGTTCTATATCTTGAATAGTTATGTGCAGTGTTTTAAGTTTATTGACTTCATCTTTATATACTATGGCCATTAAGCAGTTATGTGCAGTGTTTTATATCATTCCATTTATTCATCATTTCATTCATTCATTCACTCCAGTCATTCATTTAATCATTTTCATTCATTCATTCATTTGTTCATTCATTCATTCATTTATTCACTCCAGTCCTTCATTCATTCAGTCAATGCAGTCATTCATTCATTCATTTGGTCACTTTTGACTGTTTTGCTAATCAATCCTTTACCTCCAACTGTGATCATGCTATTTGTAGATTGCTTCATCAAGTTTACTAAAACTGGGCATGGAAACAGAAAAGGACCTTAAAGCTAGAGAATCAACTTACCTTCTGCTCGATATTGTATGTACTGTCTAGTAGTATTGCCAAAAATATTGTATGCACTGTTGATCAAACACCAGTCAACCAATAGATAGTCTGGGCTGCCTGTGAAAGTATCTGACATTGTTTTGTTTTGTTTGACAGGTTGTCCAGCAGTCACCCTATCTTACCATGGATGTTTTAGAGTCTTGTTTTCCTTATGCATTGCTAAGAAATGCTTATCATGAAGTTTACAAGGTGAGCATGTCACAAGTCACCTTTCATTTTCTAAGACTATCCTAACAAACATGCCTTATCCTAAATGAGTAACATGCTCTGTGCAACTGTGTCTCCTGGATGGCATGCCTTTATTTGTCTTTGTCTTTTTTATTGCATGTCTTTTTATCTATATGTTACTGTAGACCTATCTTCTTTCTATCTTAAAGTTTTGTCTGTTTTCCTATCTTTCTGTCAGTTGATTGTTTGTCTGTTTGTCTCTCTGTCTGCTTGTCTTTTGACTGCCTGTTCTCCTTATAAGTAACTGATTTGATTGTTTTTTAGCGACGACGAGAAGCCACACCCTAACCAGTCACTCCAAGTGTTCTTTTTCATCCAATCAAATACAAGAGTGAGGTCATAAATGGTTTAGTTTGGCAGCTCAAACAATTTATAATACCTTTTGTAATGGCGTGCAAATTATTATCTGACCGGTCACTCTGTGAATCAATGCAATGTTTGGGTGACCAGTTGGTTTACAAATCAATCATTAATACAAACCCTTTGTTTGTGGCCTGATAGGTCACTTTGATAGTTCACTTTGCACAATATAAAACTACATAGCCAGAATGCTTTTTTACTACATGACCATATAAATGCTTTACAAAATCCAACCTTTTTCTGTATATAACAATTGTATAGCTCAGTATGGCAGTAGGTTTCAAATTGGTCTCATATGTGAGAGTTGATTGTCCTCAGTGCTCTGCTGATTAGTAAATCCAGGTAACAAGAGGCTATCGCTTTGACACTTTCTCAAAGATTTGTTTTTTAGCTGTGTGCTAAAAATATGGTTTTGATGTCCCAGCAAATATAAGGACCTACCAGGATTATAACAGAGTATTATACAGTCAACAACAAGGGGGTCCCAGAGTGAAATTACTACTAAAGAAATCATATGTCCGATGAATTGTCAATACACAGGGAGCCCATACATTTCTGACTAGTGCCAGTCTTAGTGGCCACTCTTTTATTCAGGAACACCATAGCTCTTTAAGAAAATGAGAGGTTAGGTCTTAACAGTGGTAAAAGTTTAAAGTGAAATATTTTGAAAAATTTAATTTTTTTGTAAAGTTGAGTAGATAGGCCAAGGTATCATTTGCATTATAGGGGGAGGGGTATGTTCAAATGTTGATACATCGATTTAGCTCAACAGCGTATTTAGATAGTATTATATAATTACAACTTTTTATACACAGATAAATTTTCCTATTAAAGCAGAAAAATATAATTTACTTCTGTGTCTGTTAGTCTGAAAAAATGAACAGGACAATATTTTTTACGAAAGATTTATTTTCAATAACAATTTTAATCTCATTTCTATGGTACATTATATATAAACTATTTCCCACCTAACCCATTATTTTGTACAAAACATTTCTATTATGTCTTTCCTCTCCATTTCAATGCGAATCATATGCATGCATTCGGTCTGTTTGGTATAAAGACTGGACACCTGAAGAACAATCCTGGATGCATAGCTTCATATATTACAGCGTTCTGGCTAACTGGCTAAAAAGACTTCAACCCTCAGCTACCGCCTGGTCTAGATACCATGGTCCAGTGTAAATGTAAGATCGACATATCAATATTACAATATTCACCAGTGTAAACGGGCCAAAATTGAAAACTTACTATTTAAAAATGACTGTTTCTAGCTTTCGATACAAGTCGATAATTTTCTATAACATGTACTCCTGTCTTGTATACTCCTATTTACGAGTGTTTTTGTGAGTCTTTTTGTGTGCTTTGTCTCTGACACTACCTTTATCTACAAAACAGAATATGATCAAGAAAATATGTATGGTGAATTCAATTTAGGTACATGTACGTGGGACGATGTGTGGGTTAGCGGTCGTAGTCATGGTGATGATGTTGTCATATTGTTTATTCACCCATGTAAGCGTAAATCTTCCCCTTTCATTAAATTATAATTCATAAACTTCTTGACGCAAGTTGTGCTTCTTACCATTGCTTGTCTTGGTGTCATCACGGCTCGTCCTTCCAAGTCTGGCAAATATCAGAGAAGGATTCTTAAAACTCGGTAGCAGCCAGCATAACTCTTCGTCTCCATGGCACGTGACACTAAAGCAATCAAACCTGGATGTATAGGCTAGAGAAGCATTTTCTCTCTTGCACGCTAGTGAAACACAATCTTTTAGTGTCCTTACATGTCCTATGAGGTCGTGTTTAACGTTTTGGTGGTGCATCCCATACATCAGCGTAACGTTCTCTTCTGGTTTACCGATCTGTTGACACGTTCCTTGGTGTCTGATGCTTTTTGATGAAACTAAAGAGATACCTGGAAATGAGATAATTTTTGGTTTGTCAACATATACCGATAAATCTACAGGAACGTTGGAATGGCAATCGGCCAGATATTCGCGAAATCATTAATTCTATCATCTTTTCATTCATTTCCTATCAGGCATGCATTCAAATTTTCATATTGCGCTTTAGATATTACATTTTATTCATGACAATCTGTTTGACTAGTAAAACAAACGACAAAAAGAAACGCTACTTGAGTGCACGCACTAAAAGTGTGCAACATAAATAGAGTGCACGCACTAAAAGTGTGCAACATAAATAGAGTGCACGCAATAAAAGTGTGCAACATAAATAGAGTGCACGCACTAAAAGTGTGCAGCATAAACACCACTAAATAGTGCTTTTTTTATGCTAATTCTATTGTTTTCTTTTGTTTTATAATTAGTGCTATTTACTACTACATAGAGACGATTGTTGGACACATTTAGTGTTTGCACTCAACTCACAATTGAAGAATTGCACACATTTAGTGTTTGCACTCGACTCACAATTGAAGAATTGCACACATTTAGTGTTTGCACTCGACTCACAATTGAAGAATTGCACACATTTAGTGTTTGCACTCGACTCACAATTGAAGAATTGCACACATTTAGTGTTTGCACTCGACTCACAATTGAAGAATTGCACACATTTAGTGTTTGCACTCGACTCACAATTGAAGAATTGCACACATTTAGTGTTTGCACTCGACTCACAATTGAAGAATTTTGCAGTAATAGACGATTTACATATACTACCAATACCAGAATGCTTTGCTGACTTTTATTGTATCGCAATTAGTGCAAATTGTTTTACTAATCTCCAAAAATTAAAATTTAAATGAAATTTAATTTGAATATGAATATGAAAGAAAAATTGCAAAGAATGCTGGTCTTGGTAGTGAACGCCATAATGAAAATCGCCTGTTGGCACAGCGAGATTTTGGTAAAAGCCGTGACGTTATTGCAATCAATGCTAACATGATTTGATTGTCTGGTTGGTTATGTGTGGTGTCTGGCCGCGGCTATATGTTGGAACGCCCAATTAAGAAGAAAAACCAGCCGAAAGGAAATATAAATGGGGGGTGCAATCAAAATTGAATTATTGACTTAAAAAAATTAAAAGTGTGCACTATATATCCACAAAAACATTGACCATACATGCTCCACAAGAGACTGACATTCAAATTATCATTATTAATTCAATTGATTTATTCGTCCATTTGAAAATTCAGAGTAGTTTTCAAGAACTTATTTAATAAGGTTTATTTATTGCGGCTCGGAAATTAAATGAGAGATCTTAAGCTTAGAAAGCTTGCGCGGGACGTTAGTGATATCTATTGTAGCCCTTCATCGGGGTATTAAAGTGTTATTTTAACTATCTTAGCTTATCTTCTAATCAAAGGTATTTGTTTTTCTATCATAATGAATGGAAAGGATACTTATCGTACTTACCTAAAATAAGAAGAACCATCATAACAACTACTGACTTCATTGCTGGTACTTGTATCTTCAAGCTATCAAAAAACGACGTTTGTTTTGTTGCCATTATCACTTCAAAGTAATTTCCTGGATTGTCTACGTTTATACTGCAAATTTCAAAGTACAGCAACACAAGAAGGAGCTACGTTTCGAGTAATTTTAGTTGTTATTTTTAGTTGTTATTAATCAAGTGTGTTTATGATTTCCTGAAGTCGTTGCACGACCTGTTGACGTTTCATCAAGTGTAACAATCGATGATGTCATTGATTGAGCTTACAAAATATTCCCGAAAAAAAACCTCATTTTTATTGCAAACAGTTTTTCAGCATTTTACCCAGTGCCAAACGTTTTTTTATTGAAGAGAGTATACTACCAGAGCATAAATAAAGGTAGACATGTAATGGAAGTGATCAAAAGGAGATATGCGACTATATTTGAAAAGTTTCAATTTTTTCTTTTCGCTTGGTTGAGAAGTCACAAGCATGACGTCCAGTTATTTTATACAACCACTAGACCATGAAAGATTGATTGATTGAATCATTGATAGATTGATTGATTGAATCATTGATAGATTGATTGATTGAATCATTGATAGATTGATTGATTGAATCATTGATGGATTGATTGATTGATTGAATCATTGATAGATAGATTGATTGAATCATTGATGGATTGAATCATTGATGGATTGATTGATTGAATAATTGATAGATTGATTGATTGAATCATTGAAAGATTGATTGATTGAATCATTGATAGACTGATTGTATTTGATTGAATATTGATTACTGATTAATTAACTTTGACACATGCACGAGTATTAAGCATACAACACACATATGTGACTAGACCCCCTCGCAGTTATTTTTATGGCAAACCCTATAAAACCCACTGCGAGCTCGACTATTGATTAATATGCGTGATCAACGGCTGTCTTGTGCAATTTGCCTTGAAGACCATGCGGGTTGTTTAGAACACGACACCATACGAATATATTATTTGTTTAAAAAATCTATAAAAAGAAAATCGTCTTGAAATTGTCATTCATTCATCTATCGATCCTTTCATTCATTCATTTTTTGATATATCAAAAATTTTATAGTTGGTTAGTGCGCGACTTTCTGTGGAAGATGTCTCGAGTTAGATTCCTAGTGACTTAATTCACATCCTTATTTCGCCTTCATTCTTAACTGTCTCGTTTGACTGGAAAATGACCAGACCACCTTCATCACGCTGAAGGACCTACCTACTATAATGATGATTTAGCAAGGCTTTTCCTTTTTCTTTATCTATTTATTTACTTTACATGTATTTATCTTTGAAAGGAACAGAAAACTAGAAGAGATAGATATGCTATTTATTCTTAATATCGTGTTGATAACTCGGGAAAAAATTGTATTAATTTAATGAATGGACCGCGAAGGACTAAGATCTAGTAAGATAATATTCTGTGATTATGTAAATTATGTGGGCGCCGGACGTCTCTGATTGGCTGACATGTTGATGTGCTATGAAAGCGTTTGTATGTCTTGCCAGCTGTGAAGTGAAAATGTTGACCAAAACTTGGCGCTTAAATCCTTTTGAAATGTCATTTATTACAGCACTAAAACCTACTCTTAGTGTTAAACAGACTGTAAAGGTCTTATGTAGAGATCTTTGGCGAGAAATTACTCATTTTTGGGATGGTGTTTAGAAGCAGTTTGGTTTATGGTAATCGAGGCGAGATTATAACAATTCCAAGATGGCCGACCGGTCATGGTCCAAAAATAGACACTCACATTTATAAGTTGTGAATATAATGTACAGTTTATGGCCGAAAAGCATCGCAATCCCAACCAAAGGTAAGTTTTTCATTTACAACAAAGTTCGTATTGGGATATTAAAAAATTGTAATATTATGCAATTAATTAGGAAATTTGTTTGAAAAAATTTTGTGAATTTCTGATAAGGCTTGGGCGTCTTTGCATATATTATGATAAGCTACTTTTCATAAGCGCGTTCGTGCGCGTCGCTACCTATCACTTCCTTTCGTTAACCCCTATTCAATCGTTTAAAAGTCATTTACCATTATCATGATCAAAACGGTTAAACACAATTCTTGTTTAGTTATTTTTAAATTTTTTCATTATCAGTAAAAAATGTTTTTTTTATGGTTCTCTCACTTCATTGGATTATTTACTTAAGGGGATAATTAGACCAATTATTGATTTCATTGTTATCAGCTGAAAAATAGCCGCAAATATAACAACAACATGCAATTAACATAGTCAGTGCTTTCAATAATTTTTAACATTATTTTTCAACTAACAATCTGCATAATCGAAAGCAAGAGCCGTTGCTATAGTGACCTATGCTGATGTATTTTCAGGTTATCTCCCCTAAATGAAAATGTTGAGCTTTATGTCGTTTAGGATTTGTACTACAGATCAATAAAGCTATCAATTTTCGGATCAAAAGAAGAGCACTATTTTACCGGAACATCTTTACTCTGTTATTTATCATTTGTGATCACTGACACGTTTAAAATTTGACACAATCACGTGTTCTACAAAGTCGATTTGAACCAATCAGATTCGAGAAAATCGAAACCATGCCATGACGTCAAATGTCCCTCCAGTTGCAATGCCTCTCGGGATTGAAAGGTCTTGTAGAATTTGTGATTAACGTTGAGTGAGGGTTTTGCTTTGAATCTGCCGTTCTTTCTTCACTGCATACGATTAGACTTTACAACATTTTGAACTAATATTTACTTCACGGTATTGCTTATGACTACTGTCGCCACTAAAGGTAAAAATTTGGTGATTTTAACGTAAAGCGAGCGCGTGTGCAGTGTGTTTGTTCGACTTGGTGTTGTGATGGAAGTCCTATTCATCGTGTTGTTCGTCGTGTAAAACCATGTAAAGTGCTGCTTATTCGTTCTTTTGTCACTAATTTTATATTATTTTTGTTTTAGTAGACTCATTGAAGCATTCTACAAGGCCGACGATGGAGGTTAGTTTCATTGATAGCTTCTAGTCATCGGTTCGCTTTACGGACACACACAAATGCTCGTCGTGTTTGCTTTTTCAAGTTCTTTCTCTGATTTCGCTTCACTAACAACCCTTTTCTCTGTTTGTTTCATAGTATTATCCAGAACCAAAGAGAAAGAGAACATTAGAGGATTTTAATACATTCTGTAGTTTGATTTTAGCATATGAAGCTAGACAAGAGGTGAGGGTTTGTAATGGCGTCGTTTTCGACTGATTTACACACAATTCATTTCTTTACCAACTTCAAAAACTCTCCCACAAAAACACACGGATTTACATTGTTTTGATCAATCCCCAGCTTCTTATACCCTTTTTAGTGTTGTACTGATGATCTAAGGACATTTTTCGGTCACAGAGCAAGTTGAGTTTTCAAAAGCTGTGCATAAGATAATCCTGTGTTTGTCGTTGTATTTTCGTAGGAGCTTCGTCGTCAAACTAAGTCTTCAAACTCGGAAGATAGTGTTTCATCGAGTACAGACTCTGCTTATAGTGAAATAGCTTCATCTCCATCAAGTAGCCGCGGAGATAGAGAAGAAAGACTCTTAGACGATGTTGACGAGGAATATGATTCTGGTACGTGCGCGAAGCCTTACTAGGCCATTCAATATTTTTGTTGAAATTGACAAATATTGTGTTAAGTCGTTCTATTTCTATGATGATTCCTTCTCGAACACTAACTTCTTTCTGTGTGTTTTTATGATTTTAGATGATGAAGCTTGGGATGTTACCACATGTTATTGCAGTAAACCATTCGCAGGTATGAACATGACGTCTTTTTATTTCAAAACAAAAGAAAAATTCTTGACCGTAAACTTGTACTACAACTACTTTCAAGTAAATTTCATTATTTCCTCCGAGTTTCCATTGTTTTACTGTATGATTTCATGTAGCAATGTTGATGTTTTTCAAAGCGAGTAGGTTTTCGAGTCTGTCACGGTTTATGTGTTTTACGTGGTTGGTCGTCATTTCGAATGTCTTGTCACGACTACATTCAAAACGTGCCATGAACTATTCCGCTGTTTGATCGATATTTTTACCCTTTCCTCGTGTAAATACTTGAGTTTAGCGTGTTTAGGGTTGACAGTGATGTCTTTGTGGTGTTTTTGTAAGATCTCTATAAATTCATAGATTTTGAATTATTCAGCCATTTGGTTGGGTGACTTCAATTTCAGTTTTTCTGGCATAGTTTTCGTGTTATTGTATCTATTTGGTTTATTTGTGTTTATTCCTTTTTGACTTAGTTAAGAAGCGAATGAAACCGCGTGTTTTTTTTGTCTTCACTAGAAGCTTTTGTGTGTTTTGCTGCGCTAACAATTCGCCTAGAATCAATGTTCGATAGTTGAAACTCTCAAGAATCGGAGCCTTCATCATGATTCGATTTGTATTGATTTCAATGTCTTACAGTTTTTTCCAGGCCATCAAATCATTAGTGATCGTTTTTATTACGACATTGCTTTTTATGAGAAATATCAGTGCAATTGATTAATATGGTAGTTAGTGAATGTTGTTTTGACTTTGCTGTTACAAAACCGAACACATAAGCGTGTTGATTTCTTTACATGGAAAACACATGTTGATGTTGATTTCTTTTTAAAATATCGATCAAACGTTATATAGAAAACATACAAGCATCGCCTTAATTTTTGTCTTGTACTTTTGCAGGTCGACCGATGATCGAGTGTTCCGAATGCCTAACGTGGATCCATCTTTCATGTGCAAAAATTCGACGATCAAATGTTCCAGACACGTTCGTTTGCCAAAAATGCAAAGACGCTAAGCACACAATTCGAAGATCTAATCGTGTTCGAACAACGCATCCGAAAGACCGCCAAGGCACACAATTATAGCGGAACATCGTTTCAATTGCAATGTAAGAGACAATACTAATTCCTTGTAAATTTTTGTAAGAAAATCAAGATGTTTAGTGTAGTTATAGCGAGTGTACTCGTTCATCGTTACATATGTAGTCGAGCTTTTCAAATCGAATCATTGATCGATTCGAACGTTTGAGCAATCGTTACTTGTTTAGTTCTTTGAATTCGTGTACTCACTATCGTTGTACATATGAAGAGATTTTAATTGAGAGTACATTATATTTTAATATTAAAGAAGTGTAAAAAACCTTCTAAACGAAGAACAACATACTCAAAGTGTCTGTCCTGTCGATTAGGGCTTACTGTCATGTTTGTATAAAACAATAAAATACTATACAACACAACTGAAATATGGTGTGGTGTGTTTCTTTAGTTGTTGTTGAGCGTAACACTTCAATGGTCACAGCAGATCCTAGGTGTAATCTACATTCTATGAAATACTATATTCTATAGTAGACATCATTGGCTATCACTGGATTTGATGTCAAATAGACCATTCAATCAAAAGGAAAAACTCAAGTCCATCTACTGAATCAAACATGATCCATTCTTTTAAGTTGCAACCCTATTATAACTGATAAAGACTGTTGTGCCACTGTGTAAAGTAAACAAAACAGATGTGAATTCACAGTTAAGAGATCAACTTATGTAGAATCAAAAACAAATCCCAATCTAGGTGGACTTTTTCAACAAAATAATTACCATGAATTTTGTAAATTTGTCTTTAAAGTCCTCAAGAATATCCATTTTTCTGTTGAGTATCTGGGGTCAATAATTTGTCTTCTTATTGAAGAAAGTCTCAAAGATTTGTGTTTAGTAACAGCAAGAAAGCTGGCAAAGAGCTGCATGTGATGTGAGTGATGTCATAGTGGTTTATTTATAACCATCTGTTTCACTAATGGAGAACATATCCAATTTGCACATCAAATGTACAATTTGTGACTTACTAAGGGTGGGGTTCAAATTAGACTCACTTGGGGTGGGGTGGTATACAAACATGACTTATCAGGACATGGTACAACCTTACTAAGGGTGGGTAACTAATAATAAAAAATAACTAATAATAACTTAAATAAGACAATACTAACAAACAAAGCTCTTTATAGTATGTGCACATTTTTTCAGACACTTTATTAACAAATTTCTCCAAAAAAGTATATTTTACTTTGAAACAGTCTGAATCTCTGATATAGATTCACTGTTTTTTTTTTCATTGTATACAATGAGTCATAAAATGTAAATAAACAGACATGCTGAGATATTACATTGTAGAGCCAAGATATAAATGTTATGTTGAAATGATCATTATCTCACAAGTTTTGATTTACATTAATGTCGAGGGCTAATTTAAATCCTCTACATTATTGGTATGATTGTTTGAAAGGCTTGGATAATACTTATTATACTGATTAGGAATCTTGATTGTATGTAACTTTTACCATCCAAACATGTACTCCATTGCTTTAGATATAATTGTATCACTTTTCTGTGGAGTCTTTCCATCTTGTGGGACAACCTACAGATGAGAATATAACATGTAATTCACATACCACCAGGTGATGGCTTTCAGTATTTATGTGTGAATGTGAGTCACTTGAGTTGTAGAAAATATATATACACCCCCATCACAAAGAAAATTGTGGAGGGGAGGGGTGGTGTAAATTTACAGTGGATTTAAAAATTACAGAAATGTTTCCATTTTTCCTTCCCCATTCTAAAACTCATTAATAATTCATGAGCTTCTAGCCCAATGAGAATCCACCAATAGGTCACATGGTTGGACCTCTTATCGCAGATAAAGTTTTAGGTAACTAAAAGTTGGGGGCGGCTTTGAATATCTCAGGGGAGTGCGGGGCTGATTAACAATTCCCATGGGGCTTATTTGCATTGTTAGTGTTCAGTAAACCATGATAGTTATAGAACTGTTTAATAAACATGAGTGTTATAACTGTGGGCTGCATCGCAGTTATAACACTCATGTTTATTAAACAGTTCTATAACTATCATGGTTTACTGAACACTAACAGGGCAAGCTAGGCACCCGTGAATTATCAATCAAACCTGCACTCTTTTCTTCTTAACCTGAAACAAGAACATAACAATATGAATTCAGAAGTTTATTATTTCAAGTCAAATAAATTGCTTTTTAACAAAACTATACTATACTTAGCTAGCCAAAAATCTATCGACTCGGCATTAAACTCATCTATTTGCCGGGACAAGTCTTGGATTGCTGAAACTTCTTTTACTTCATAAGTGAAAACTTCATTTTTTGGGTCGTGATTTTGTCTTTGCGTCTGCCAATCAGCAAAAATTTTGCAGGCCCACTTATTTGAATATTTCGTACTCGAAGGAACAGCATCTTCCAAGTTTTTTTTCTGTTCCTCAGCCGTTTTGACTTTTCGAAACCGCGACATCTTCGTAATGATATGGCCCATTACACAGAATCTTAGTTTGAGGCAAACATGAATAACAAATTGCACGTGTGCTTCTGTTTAATAAAAACACTATTTCTAAAATGACTAACTTACTAATGAACTTATTGAATAGTATTTGTTGAGCATCCAACTAAAAGGCCTGATTACAATGCGCATTGTTCTCTTTATAGTCAGCCAAATCGAAGTTGTACACTGGATTTAAGAACAAATTCACTTTTAAATTTAGAACTCAAATTTTGCGTAAATCTTTTATAATCATATCGAGAAATATGTATTGGTTTTAGAAGTCATATAAAAAACTCGCAAGTCGTGTTTTATCGTGGATATAAACACTCGCTGCGCTCGTGTTTATATCTCACAATAAAACACTTCTGCTCGTTTTTTATATATTACATAACATACAGCACACAGCTAACTCTGTTAAAATGCATTGTTCAATAATAATATAGGGAAGATGGCTGATGTTGATACTACATTGAATATAACAGCATGTTCATAGAAAGAAACATACATTCATAAAACGAATTAAGAACAATTATTCATTGAATTCAGTAATATATAGTGTTTTGAAAACCATGAGATCCTGTTATTATAGAACTTGTAGATGTAAAATCAATGTAAAACATAATTAAATATAACATACGTTTGTGCTGTCAAAATGAAATTTCCTTTTTGATATTTATGTTAACTATTGTAGCTGTTGTAACCTTGTGTGATTGAAATGTCAATAACAAAAAAAAAAAAAAAAAAAAAACCAGCATGCTCATACCTGGTTATTACTACTGGCGGCCTGATAAGCTGCTGTAAGTGGTCTTATTGGTGGTCTAGATGGAGTGTTGACAACAGTCTTCATTGTGATGTCATTAATGCTATTATCCATTACATTCTCTTTGCCTTGGTTTCCCATGATGCTCTTTTCTATACAGGGTACTACTGCTATCATAAGGTTGCCACCATATACTTTACCATGCTTGCTAAGAGCCTGGTACACAAATACAAGCATCAAATGAACTCTGCATCACAACATTGAAAGTGTCCTCCACCCCTGTTCAACAGCTAAAAGGTGTAAGAATCTATTCAATTTGACATCAAAATGACTTTGAAAATGTATGCTGGATAATATCAAAAACCATTTTCACAGGGCTTTATTAACATGTTATGATTGCTATACATGCTATACTCTGGATAAACTTGACTTTGGTGAATCTTTTTATTATTTGAAAAAACAAAAAACAAACAATGGTAACCAGATATTTCAAAGGCACCCTACATCATTCTTATGTTAATGTTGGCAGTGGTTTCTGCCCCAGCTAGAGTGAAATGGAGGAGAAAGGGGGTTAGTAGTGATGTTTGTAAAGGAATAAAGAGTGCTTATATATATAATATGATCTTAAAATGTCCCAAGTGGTTTATTCATACTGGACTGGCATTGCCCTAATCAGTGTTTTTAAGAAACAATTGAAGTCTAAAATAAATCACAAGTGGTTTAAGTATTGCAGAGTACCGTCAATCATGTTTTTAATAAAAGCAAATGTAGTCATTATATATTATTCATTCTTTACTAGGATTTCAAACCTTTTTTGCTTGTAGTTTTGATTGATATTGAATATGCATCCAGTTCCTATTTGTCATAACCTAAAATCACACATAATAACATCTTATCAGCTAACAATTCCACCAGCACAATATCATTGTAAAGAATAACACAAATCATACCTCGTGCCTCATGATATTGCCATA
Source organism: Diadumene lineata (assembly GCA_918843875.1). Lineage (NCBI taxonomy): Eukaryota > Metazoa > Cnidaria > Anthozoa > Actiniaria > Diadumenidae > Diadumene > Diadumene lineata. The sequence continues at coordinate 13,769,960 of OU974080.1, forward strand.
CTGTGCAAACTGCTCAAGAATGTACGATGAAGCGGCAGGTGGAAAACTACAAATTAATGAAAATGTAGTACAGTTCCATGACCATCTTACAATATTTGTGTGACCAGTGATTATCTAACGTTGTTTGATTTGATTAATCATTTATTTCAGTGAAACCACTGTTCTGATTGATTAATATCTTGAAACAACAAAATGTGATCAATGCTCTATCAGTGGCCACATCATTTTGGGCATAGCATTATAAATGAATAAAAATGCACTTACCCAAAAACAGTCACCCAGCAATCACTAAGAACATCATCACTGCACAAAGTTTCACTATAAACATTGAATGCGTTACACTGACTGTATAAAACAGTATAAATACAAATATAAATCATGAGCTTTTATGATCATAGAAGATTTATATGTTTTGCTTACATGGCAAGCCAACACATGGCTACTATGGTAATTTACAAAGCAAGGTGACATTGAGAAACTGCATTTAGACTAAATCAAAACCTGGACAAATACAGTTTCAAAAAGCAAGAACTAGATTTATAAACATATCATACCAATTAATTGTAATAAAATAAGCCTATCTCACTTACCCTTGTGTGTAGAAAGGATCCACCTGTGCAGGGGAGGGAGGGGAGTTATCTTGTGGTTCTCCAATCAAAGAAATTGATCTAAATGATGTCCCTGGTGTACCATAGTGGGGAGTTTGTTGTAAGGACCCTCTGTTTCCAGGTGAAAATACACTGGAATTTAACTGAAACATAGTAGAAGAAGTAATCACATCTGAACCAATGATCTACAACGATTGAATACAGCAACAATGAACTACTGTTTAAGAGTCAGTTAATTACCAGTTTTCTTTCAGACAATGGAGAAGGTGCTGCATATGCTGAATCATAAAGACCCTCCACTGGCGGAGCCCCAATAGAGTCTTTAGGTGTTCGACTAATTGTTGGTGTTCCTCTAAAACATGGAAAAACCAACTATCAATGTGGTGTTTTTTCAAAGCAAAAAAATCATCCTATCTATCTTGCCCATGTGATGTATCATATTAGTTATGCATGACCTCATGTTAAATGGCTTTGCAAGCATACATGGAAGCAGGGTTCAAAATAATTTTTCAGAAAATAATTCATTTTACAGGCTTTGGCAATTTGTACATTTTTTTGCTGGCTACAACCTTAAGTTTCTAAAATTATGGTCTCAAACATGGAAATGAGGCAATGAGTATGCATTTCTTTTGGTCAGCAGGCTTGCTTGCTACAAGTTGACCGATCATCAGTGATTGTTTTGCAATTTGTGAGAAATACTGCTGCTTTGTGAGGGTAAAACATAGATAAACATAACACTACTTTTTTTTAACAAAATCACTTTATTTTTCAATATAATTTGGATACTTTTGATAAAAAAAATCGCTGGAAAAGGTACTGAAACTGCCGGCTAAACCCGGTAGCCAACAGCTTTTTTGAACCCTGGGAAGTATGCAAATACATGCAAATATGCAAATACTACCAGTCATGCCCGTGTTTACCTTAGTTGTGTCTGTTGTAATTTAGGGTTTGTAAGCATACATGGAAGTATGTGAATACATAACCACCAGTCATGCCCTTGTTTACCTTAGTTGTGTCTGTTGTAATTTAGGGTTTGTAGCAAACTGTTGTTGTTGTGGTGTTCTGATTGGTGATCCATATGCTGCTGATCCAGTACGTCCTGGTGAGGAAAACTGACTTCTAGGTGATGCACTTCTCTGAGACCAACTTCTTCCTGACTGCTGAGCCTATTTATTATAGTTTATGAAAGAGGACAAATGTGATATTGCTTCAGTAGTAGGGATGAGTTACATTGCCCTGTGGTGTGTTATTATTTAATGTAATGTAATGTGGTCCTTCATATACAGGGTAGAGGATTTTCTGAGATTGACCACTTCTCTGTGTAAAAAGTGTGAATGACAGGGGTGGAGAGGGTGGATACGAAATTGAGTTAACACCTCCAAATGAAAAACTGCCCTGTCATCCCAGATATATCACACATTTCAAAGCACTTTATAATATCTTGCCACTTGCTCCAAACACAGTTTACTAGCATGAATTAGAAATCTTTGTTGTATGTGATTGACCGAGGAACAATGATAACATTCCTGAAATATTTGTTCATGGTTTTTCTCAATGTAATATCTTTAATTTATTTGCATTTTTTCCCTTGTAGTGAATCGTGTCCCCATTTGTTCTTTACTGTCCCTTGATTATTGGTTAGGGAGTGAATTTATGAAATCTTGTGCATTGATTATTTTTTTATCTCATACGCATATAAATTTTGATCTTTTATATATCACACACATGTACGTATATACAACAATGCCATTTATTGTATATACTGATGGATGAATATTCAAAATCGAAAAAAGAAGTAAATTTTTACCATTGGCATCGATGATTGTGTGTTCCCGCCAAGCAGATAGCCAGGAAGATAACTCGTGGCGGATGTAGGGCTCATATTTTGATCGTTATAGCCTGAAAAGTATCACAAAACACTACAAATAAACAACACAGATAAATTAAAAAAACATTTGAGCTACACACACAACTATAATTACCAAGATCCATTATATATGCGATGAACAATAAGCAAATTTCGTAAATGTTCTCGAAGGTTTTTCGCCGAACTATACAGTGAACTGAATTTAAACCGCATGATTGACCAATCACATTCGAGAAGGGATGTTCGGAATTCCAAATTAGGAAATTTGTACTTTATGTACAGCGGTATTCGAATGGTGATTGTAATATCCAGAGATCTCTACCATCGCCATCTTTCAGTTCACATGAAAAAAGAAAGTGTAAATATATCTTGCATCTTTAACACTTTTCGCCAGTTTTAAAGCTGTTAAGCTTATGAAGTAGTTAGTTTACAATATGGCCTTTACAAATCGTGCTTCTCAAAGCTTTATGACCCATGCAAGATTATGGTATTTAATTGACGCGAGAGATCAAGTCTGTGGTCGCCTGGCTGGTTATATTGGACAAGTATTACAAGGCAAAACCAAACCAATCTATCACCATGCTGTCGATGTTGGAGACTATGTAGTTGTAGTCAACACTAAGGACATTGTTCTCACTGGCACTAAGTGGAGCGATAAATTGTATAGACATCACACAGGATACCCAGGAGGACTGAAGGAAATTAGGGCTAAAGATTTACATAACAGAGATGCTACTCGAGTTTTATGGAGGGCTGTTAATGGTATGCTCCCTAAGAACAATCTAAGACCAATATGGATGAAGAGATTGTATTTGTTTGAAGACAGTCACCATCCTTATGCTGAGAATATTTTTGCTAAGCTGGAACCACCTGCAGCTATTGCTAAAAGACTGAATGAATACAGTGCAGAAGAGATTGCTAACTATCCTAAACTTATGTAAAACTGAATAAACCTCAAGGACTGGAGTATTGTATTTGTAAAAAAGATTGAATTCAAGTGTGATCCATGTCTAGGAGTTGTATTTGTCTGGATTAAAAGGGTTAACTTTTTTACGCTGCTTGGGGGTGCTATTTTTGGTGGTACAGTAATCTTTAGAATTTCTTCCATTTTGAAATGATCATTTTTATAGGTTTATGTTTTTTTACAGGAGACTCAATTTCTTTTTCATGCTATTATTAATGTAGCGTAATACTTATGTAGTGCCCTTTGTCTCAGTGCGCTTTACAATAATATTGCTAATAATTTATGGTATGTAATCCATTTTTACAAACATGAGGTTGACTAGTACGTTTAGTGATTACTATGTCAGTATCAGTGTAGGCCTTTCAAAAAGGATGGTTGTGACCTGTATCCTTATCATTCTTTTATGTTCCCCATTTCTGGTTGATGTCAAAGTGTGATGACTTGAGACCTCTACAGGGTTTTCAATAATAGGCAGCTACTGAAGGTATAGCATCACCTATTTTACCCCTTACTGCTGGTTATTTTGTGTCTCACTCAATGCCCTCAGACGCCTACTTCAATTAGCCTCCGTTGCAGACATCTTATGTGGTTCGCCGAAAGAAAACCACATAAGGTGTCTGCAACGGAGGCTATACTTCAATTGCTCAGATGTTTATTCAAAAAGATAATGAAATCCCTGCCTCCAATTTAACATCCTTGTCCAAGAAGTTATTATAAGAATGTGATGGTCCTGACCAGCTGAGAGGTTGAACCCACTGCCTCCTGGTAGACAGACCAATGCTGTATAGTTCTACATCTCCATTTATGCCAAATTTGTACTGCTAGGTGTACAAAATTTCATCAGCGAAACATTTACAAATGGTGAAACGTTTTTGCAGTACACCACAGTGTAATCCAGATAAATAAAATTATTCAGTAAGTATGTGACTTACTTTTTTTCTACTGACTCGTGGCCAAAACACAATTGTACTGCAAATACCATAAATTTAAAAAAACTTTTTTAATAACACTTTAATTCAAGATTTAGTGATAAAGGTCAACATCAAATTTGTTTTATAAATTTTATATAACACATTTGAGGAAGGACAAAGCTGTACAGTTTATCAGATTTGATTGAAAAATCGATCAACTGAAATAATCCCAGAATGACTTTCCACAATTGACTGATAACAATTATTAATATCAATAAAATTAGCAATTTTTTACAATAGTATTTAATGATTGACAGATAATCATTTTTTTTTTTATTGATTGATTAGGTTGTGCAAAATCTATTGTTTAGGTGAACATTTTGCAAAGAATGACACCATTTGCCATAGTAAATTAAGAAGGTTCTGTATTCTGTAGTTGGTCCTTGTTTATCATTTATTATTTGGGTTCTTCAAATGAACCAGTAGCCAAATCAGTCATCTTTGGGAATTTGGCTTTCTTCTTCTCCAACTCATCCTGGGACCACAAAAGTAACTTCAAGATATTTGACAGTTTAGGCTGTGTCTTTCTGTACTCTGCCTCTAATATGGCTGCATTTAGTTCACTGGCAACTTTCTGCCTTTGTGATGGATGTAAAAGATCACCGAAAGGAGACTCTTCTGGGTTTTCAAAAGCCAGCAAAGCCATTGTCTCCTCCAATTCCTCCAGAAAGTTACTAGACTCTTGGCCATGTTCTGCCAGCTGATTTTGTGCAAATTCAACTGCAGACACAATATCTTTCTGTCTTATCAGCTCAATCAATCTTTGCTGTTGTAAATGAAAGTAAAGTAGTTGATTTGTGTCTAAAATCTCGGGGTTTAGTTTGTTAGTGAGAGAGACAGCTTCTTCAAGGTCTCCTCGTTGAATAGCTTCTCTGATTTTAATTCTGTTGTCTAAGCTGTCTAGAGGGATAGATGGTTGTGTCCCTGACTCAACCCTGAACTTTTCAGCAGCTTCTTTGTAACCTTCGGTCACTAAATAGTCCATTATTAATCGATTCATTTCAGCCCTCGGAAAGCGAGTCTTGCTAAGTCTTTCCATCCATTCTTCACGATTTGGATCTTCAGCTTTATCAGGAAAGCTCATTCTTAAAATAAACGAAGAGAACAAGGATGCCAGCTTTTAATCTGTCTTGTAAACTTGACAAAATCCGGATTTTTCAACAAGTTTTTTTGTTCTCAAACTTGACAAATTCTTTTCGCAAACAAAAACAGATCCAAAATGGCGGATGACCTGATCCACTGCGCATACGCAAATGGACAATACCGCTGCTGTCTCCTGAAATCGAGGCTCGACCGTCGCTTCGTCCTTTCTCTCCATCTTTCTCCAAGGCTGGTGAGTGTAGAATGTAATCCTTTCAATCTACGTTATATTCGCAGTCATCTTAGAAAATAAACACAATGAAACGAATAAATATAGGTTAAAGAATTAGTATGCTTAATATTATTTCGATTGGCTTTGTGGTTATGTTGTTATTGCGGCTTGAATCCGCACGAATTTGTGAGAATTGGTTTCTGGCTATAAAATATCAATGTCGGTGTTTCTTTTATTAGAAGATTACAAAAGTAAACCTTTTTGGACGTTAACCTATGCAGAAATATATTAGAAATTTAATAGTTATAAAACACATTTGTATGCGTAAGAGTAATATAGTGTGAAGCCTTGTCTATTGATCTTTCTCAGTATGCTACTTCCAAAGAAAATACCAAGATTCATCTTGGCTGTTTAAAGTTTTTGTAACTGATACATATAGTTCATATTTTATCATTTTCTAGTGACATCCCACACGTCAAGTAAGAGCAGAGTGGTTGCTGTTTACTAGTGGCCAGTGTAACGAAGCCTGCCTAAACCTATCCATTGGATAGATTGTTATATACACTTGATATGTTCTATATAAATTCCACACAGTGAATAAACTTGATACAGGCTTTGTGCAACCTGCCTTTGAAATGAAATAAAACCACTGTATATTGATTTTGTTGTATGAACGTTGGATTTATTAATTGTTCCATCAAGTTACTCTAATCAGTAAATCACACTAGGCGACAAGTTGCAGCAACAATTTCTCCCTCTGTGTACTAAGAATTTTTGTCAGAAATTATTTTCGCTGCTACAGAATTTTGTCCCAGCGACTTGCAGCATGAAATCCAACCGGTTGGATTGTTGAACCAGTGCACACTGAAGCGACATGTTGCAGGGACAAGTCGCTGCAACTTGTCGCCTAGTGTGTACAGACCTTAATAATTATCTAAGCAACCTGTGTTTGTTAGTTTGCAGTACAGACTGTTGCTTACTAGTAAACTACATTAAAGTGATTTTCTGTTTCTTGTATGTTTTGTTGTCAGATCATGGGAGCCTACAAGTACCTTGAGGAATTACACAAGAAAAAGCAGTCTGATCTGCTGAGGTTCTTGTTAAGAATCAGGTGTTGGCAATATCGTCAACTGAGTGCCATCCATCGTGCATCAAGACCCACAAGACCTGACAAGGCTCGTCGTCTTGGATACAAAGCAAAACAAGGTGATGGATGTGATTATGATAACAGTTCTAATGATGTCATTTGTTCTTTTTGTACTTGTATGGAGAAACCAAGGCTTATCACAAAGAGAATAAAAGACAGAGGAAACTGTTCAATTGCAGTGTTAGCAGATATGGACCAGCGTACTAAACAACATTAAAAAAATGTATCCTCAAAATATCTTCATTACAGAAATTCCCTATTGATGGTTTTCAACCATTCCCAGGAGGCAATTTAAACAAAAAGACATGGCAGCCATGCTGGTGGACTTTTCAAAAGAAAACCACCACTGTGACTGGTGGACCCTTCTGTTCCACTCACTCTCCTGGTTAAAAACCATGAATAGACCAAATGTACTCAGCCCCAGGCAGATAACTTTATCAAGGCTCAGTGCAACCGGCCCCTGACAATTTAATCAGTGTGTGAATGTTGAATAACAATTTTTGTCACTGCTTAGGTTATGTTGTCTACCGTGTACGTGTACGCCGTGGTGGTCGCAAAAGGCCAGTACCAAAGGGCGCTACCTATGGTAAGCCAACCAACATGGGTGTCAATCAGCTCAAGTTCCAGAGAAGTTTAAGATCTGTGGCAGAGGTAAGATCTGTTATGCATTAGTCAATATTGAAATCTCCGGCCCTATAGGAAGGCCAGGATTATTGCAGTAAACTAAATTGAGTTGCAGATAAAAATGTCACAATTTATCCACTAATGAATGTGTTGTGTTCATAAGTTAATGTACAGTTTTCAATGCTCACACAAGCACTTATATATTTGAATAGTGACATTTTGTCTTGTAATTCTGTAAATTTAGCCCTCTTTTAACAGTTTCAACAGGAATAATCAAAGCAGCTGTTGAGTAATATAAAACTAAGCAGAGTGATCACTTTCACATCAATTTTCTGATGAAGCAATTTACTATAAAAAGTATGATATTGTTTTAATATAAATGGGGTTGCAGGACACTAACACTGTATTGATGTTGATGTATTTGTAGGAGCGTGCAGGACGCTATTGTGGTGGCCTGAGAGTGCTCAGTTCATACTGGGTAGGACAAGACTCCATGTACAAATACTTTGAAGTCATCATGGTTGATCCCTTCCATAAGGCTGTCCGCCGTGATCCTCGCATCAACTGGATATGCCGTCCAGTTCACAAACACCGTGAATTACGTGGCCTTACTGCTGCAGGTCGTAAAAATCGTGGAATGCGCAAGGGTCATAACTACAACAAAGTCATTGGTAGCTCTCGACGCGCTAATTGGAAGAAACATAACTCGCTCAGTTTGAGACGATATCGTTGATACCAAAAAATAAAATCATAATTCCTTCAAAATTGAGTTTTGTGGTTCATTTTGATTTTTATGTAAATGTAAATGATTGTCTATTGAAGCAGTATTAAACAATAAAGACCTGAAAGATTCAGGTTTCAAGGAGATTTGTACTTGTGACCTTGTGATTCAGGTACAATGCTCCAGCAAATAGCTATGGAATCGTGTGGAATCACTTTGTACTTTTAAGTTTATGTGCATGTATGCCTGTTTATATAGATATGAGTCGGCTCACTTTTTCAAGATCTTGTCAGTTCCATCTCTCTAGAAATAATTTGATATTGCCAAGATCTCTGCAGAAAATGCCTGGCTGCAAAAATTCTCAATTCCACCAGGATAGTTATGGAGATGAAAAGTTTCCCACTTGCTGGTGGATTCACAGATTTCAACTGGCTCCAGCGATTTTCTTTGTTATGCTAAATAGGTAAAACTAGTAAGAAATACTAGATGGGACTGCAACAGTGTTTCTAGAAAAACTGTTGTAAATGTGATAATAAATTGTACACAGTTAGTGATGATAGTGATAACTGATGTTTGAGAGGTTTGTCACAGTGATGTTATTCTGACAAAGGACTAACATCTGAAACGTCATTGCTATCATCACTCAAGGGTGTACAATTATCACATTAACTTATTATCGCATGTCGCTTTAATGTAAAACAATTCTAAATTATTTAGTGCAAGATAAGATTAAGTTGTCCCCTAACTAATAATTCATGTAGGCATAAACTCAATACAACAAAGGAATTGAAATAAAAGGTGCCTTTGTTTATGTCTTGGTGAATTCTTGGTGTATCTGGCTCTAAATAGTTGAGAATTGTTTTCGCTTATGTGGTGTGCACTCAAATATAACCAAAAAAATCCTTGATAAAAAAAGACATTTTATTACAACCTTAACAAATATTTTATTAAATATGTTAAAAAGAGTACTAAATATTTTGTAGTAACAAGTGTCTGGATTCAGCAGTTTCTGATATGGGAGTCATACCTATGCACATTATATAGTGGAAAGTTAAAAAACTGCATCAAGTAGTGGATTGTGGTGTATGTATGGTAGAAATTCAAAAAGCGCTATTTGATAATCTTTATATAGCACACTTTCTATTAATCAATATGTTGTATCTTATTTAGGGTTTCCTATAATGTATATTAAATTTGATAAATAGTATTATTAAAATTGTCCATTTTTTTTAAGTTAACCTTATGTATGTTAGACATTGAGAAATCCCTCCTTGCTATTATTTTGTAAGAGTTGAACTTGCAGATGTTATGAATGAACTGTGGAATAGAGGCTTTGCACCAAACACGATGGCAGCCAGGACATGAGGCACGAACAAGGATAGTTTTTCCTCTGGGAGACTCCACTCTTTCTCATGTAAATGATTTTAGTCCAGTTGATTCAATTGTTCCTGCTAACATTGATGGCTGCTATCATGAGATGGTACAAAGTTATTGAGTTTATACAAGCAACAACCATCTTCTATCCATCTTTCTTCCATTAATTTCTTTTAAGGCCTCTTGACTAGACTCTTGCTCTGTCTCTGCTGGAGAGCACAGTGACAACTGACATAACTGTCACAATACTTCACAATATTGTAAAACTGTCCCATTATTCTACTATGATATTATAATGTCTATCATCCTCTGCTACTAGTGATACTGTTCTTGAGAATGGTGGCATGTCTTCTATGTATGGATAGTTAGCAACAAAGTCAGGTTTTGTTACTTGCGATGGACGAAACACTTGGATGATAACGCCTAGAGAATATCCTAGCAAACACATCTCCACCTGAAATTATGTAAAACAGCAATGAGTGGATAGAATCAATAAGTGGATGGGACACAGATTTATGAACAGTTGCTTGAAGAGGTTGATGGATTGAAGGACAAATAAAATTGAGGGATGTATGGATGGAAGAATAAAAAGATGAAAGAATGGAAGGAAAAGTGAATGGATAGTTGAGAATGGACTAATATTTCAAGGAAGCTAAGGAAAGACTGAATACGCTGCTAAGAAAATGAGTGTATGAAGGAAAAAATTGTTGTTTAGGAATGACTGACATTGTTGTCAGCTAGCTAGAGTTCAAAGTCCATGTCACATTTCTTTTTAGTGTCATATCATAAAGGACCGAAGTTGAAACATTTGAACACACCTGCTCAAGACCACCAGTATCACCAACACTGTTCAAATGATTACGTAGCAAAGCACAAGGATCTGAGGATGTATCACGGGCAAACAGTAACCAAGCAAGCACAGGAACATCTTTCCCTTCATTGATATCATTGTGTAGTATAATGGCATTGTACAACATCAGTAATTTGACAGCCTCAAAGAGCTTGAACTCTACATCACCATTCTCTTCATTGAATAATGACAGCAAGTGTTCAGTTCTTGATTCAACAGAACGGATCTCTTGACAAATATGGACCTATGAAAATAACAAATTCATTCCATTATTACAGCTGAAATAATTTTGATAGGTGTTTTTACTATTTATTTCCATTACTTACAAGATACATACACTGATTGCAAGGCAATTCAAAACAGCCACAGGTTGGAGTGATGGTACTTTTATTTTTTCTCATTCTTACAAATTTCTTAGAGCTCCATAAACCATAATACACAGTAATGTACATACACGTTCGACACCTTTATTATCCAGTTAATGTTAAACTATTTGTCTGAAGTAATAATTCTACCTATCTATCTAGCTTCATAATAGTGTCTATAAAATACAAAGATGTCTAACCTCATGGACATAGTATCTCAGATATTCTTCTAGTGTAGCAATTGTGTCAGACTTTTCCACCGATGTACGACCAGCAAAACTCCATTCTTGTAGCACATTGTTGGTAGAGGAAATAAGTGTGTGCAGAACCTGCAATACATAACAAAGATTACTAATGACAACAAATTATCCTAACCATCGGCACTATTATAACAAACATTGTTATTATCATCATCAATCTTAAACACTATAACAACAAGCACGATAGTTAGGAATTGTTCCCACCATTTTTGTCATTATCAACTAATATTTCTTGCAACAATGACAGAATCAAATCTCCATAAGAGAGTGCAGGATAAATGCATTATACATCTAAGACTTAATGTAGTATCATAAACATTATCATCCATTGTCACTATCATCACCATTATGGCATCACCACACCATCATCATTATCTATTGTCATCATCATCATGACCACTATCACCACATCAACCTAACGACCGTAGCTATAGCACTCACTTGTTGTACACCCCCTTTGGGTAACCTTTCCAACACAGGAATCCCATTGACAAGTGCTTGGAATAATGTTGCTCTTATAGCACAATAGTTATCACCTCTTATCTGACGCAACTGTTGACAGCTGACATGATTTGGAATAGCAGCATAACCCTGGGAAGAATAACAGAAAACACTGTGTTATATCTATCATCCAGAGGGAAATCTAGCTATGGGATTAATTCTCATTTGTTGGTCATTTGACTAGTTATATCAAACTATTAAATCAAACTGAATTCTATCTTACCTCTCTAATTGCTTTGGCATTAGGTGTGTCTCCAGTCCACTCCCTAGCAGCGTAGGCCTCAATACTAAATGGTTCGCTGATTGATGGCAGTGGTTTATAGACCATATCTTCACTACCCACCAGCCGTACAGTAAATATCTCATCATCACTTTCATAGTCACCATCATAGCTACAATTCTCATTATCATTCTCATGATCACATGACGATCCTCCCTTGACGCCACCACTATTATTACTACTATTGTCTTCTTCTGTACTTGTATAGCCTGTATCATTGTAGCTTATCGCATCACCTGACAGGTCAAGCTTTGTGTCACTATCATACATACGCAAGTGGTAGCTACGATGAGGATCGTGCGTTGAACTATTGCCACAAGTTTTGCAATTCTCATCCTCGTCACACAGGGAGCCCAAGCTATACCAAGACTTTGCTGGAACAAATGAAGTCTTATCCATTATTGATACCTCATCATCTAGTATGTATATTTCTTCAGGAAGTGTATTCTCAAGACTACGTAAGACTGAGTTTATTTTCAACTTTCTTTGTTTAGCTTTTTTGTTCTTGTATTTATTAGTTGCCCCACAGCAGCAATGTAAAGTTGGATCGCTGTCTTTGATTGTACTATCAGAGCTACAGATGGGTGACATTTGATTTTCAGCTGACTCTGATTTCAAACTAACATCAAGTTCACCAGTACATTCTGTCTGGACAAAAACATTTGATGCACATCTTCTTCCTGAATTCACACTCCTGCCATAGTATGAGTATTTTTTTGAGTTGATATAACCTTTATTATCTGAGCTACTAGTGCCATGTCGTTGTGCACAATTGTAAGTAGCCATCTTGTCTGTATCAGCTTCACTACTATCATGTTCTCCATCAGGGTTAGTATCATCGCTGTGACTATCCTGATCCAAAGAAGAACAAGTCAAAGTTCTCATTTCATAAACACATGGTAAAGGACATTTATGTGACCAGAGATGAGATGTGAAATCATCTCTCCGTAGTCTAGTAGGTCTGTTGGATCTCTTCTCTTCTGAATAAGACTCTTTGTCTGATTTGACTTTATTGTTAGTTTTATCTTCCATTTGATTGATGTTATCATTGTCAGTATTCACGCCTATATCCATAGTTTCTTTAGTTGTTGTAACATCCTCATTCATACTTCTCTCATTTATATTTTCTGTACTTTCCTCAGATGACAATACTAAACTGGGCAGTGTTGAGTCATCTGTTGTACTTGTATCCAGAATAAATGGATTGTTATAATCTCTTGGACTTTGTTGATTCAACTTTGAACTTTTCTGGGGAGAACGTCGTCCTGAGTTTGTCTTGTTGATTGATAAAATTACTTGGCTCAAGAAGTTTGGGCTGGCTTCGTGTGTTTGTTGTTGTTTTGTGGTTCCTGGTGAAGGTGTGTATCTCAGCTGCCTGGTTGTTGTTCTTGATGGATTTTTTGATGATGTTTTAAATGTTGGTGACCATTTAGTGGCAGAACTGTTAAAAGGAGACTGAAAGAGAAATAGGAAATGGTTAATGATTTAATCATGATAAGACCATAACTGCATTAACAGAGATTCTTAGAATATAAAAATAACAACATTATTGCAGTGTAAGGGTTTTCCAATGTTATTATTGAGGTCAACAAGATCTTACTTCTAGCTTTCCTCTTGTTGTCATTAATATCCTGTATTATCATGACTTAGCATGGAAAGAAAAGGCATATTTGCAGGAAGTGTTTGAAAATCTATAAGCACTTTTTCACATAATCATATTCAATTTATATTTGGCAGCCTTAATAAATTCATACCTACAAATTGCAGTAATCCTACATATTAACACATTTAATATTTAATATACAAAATAATCTAACTAACTAGATTTTTTTCATACAAGATAAAAATATCCTAGGTGCGAAGACTGTACAAATGTTTAATGGAATCTGTTAATACTTGATCCAAACAACAAACAGGGTGTTTTTGTGGTGATAAGTAAGTGTTATAAAAAATTATAAACAATTAAAATCAATATCATGTGATAATATATTATAATTTAACAAAATAGTCTAATACATGAATAATGCTTTCAGATTTCAAATTTCTACATTATTATATTATTCCTATATAGTATGTTGATGTAACCACAACATATGCTGTGTACTCGCAATATAAAAAAAATATCAACATTTAAATGAACATTAGCACTTGATGATTCTAATGACTGGACTTGAATTAGTCTAGTTCTATACAAATTTTCTATTGCCTGTCCCCGAAGGCATTTCTGAAAAAAAAAAATAAAAAAAATAACAAACACTACAAAACACAATCAAAATACTAACAAATCTAAGGAACATTCCAGATCAGTCCTTAAAACATTCTAATAATAACAGCTTGATTAACTCAATATCAAAAGGTACCAAAAAAGATCAATCAATTCAAATTAATAAATAAAATCGAACCGAGGAAGCTTGAATATTGGAAAATGAAATCTATTAGATGGTGTAGCAAGTATACTTTCAGTTGTCTTTATTGAGGGGTTTTAGGCTTTCAGAGGATAATAATTCAAATGATCTTGACATTGAGTATAAATATCAACACAATAAAATGATGAAATACGATTCAATCATTGATATCATTAAAGAAGGGCTCTCAGCTATTATTACTAGCATTAATTGGTGTTAAATGTATTCATAAAAAGACCCTTCTCAATCTCAGTGAGAGAAACACAGATAATTATAATTTCACTCCATGAGAACATTCAATTGATGTCAGCAACAGCAGTTAATCTTCATATTTGTAGTCATACTTTTGTGGAGAATAATCATCACTGATTTACATTTTAGCTTTCAAGAACTCTGAGATTACCTTGCTATGAACAGTTTGAAATCACTATCTAAGGGGTCATAAGCAAACCTTATGGCAGCACACATCCTGGTACTGTGTACTTTGAGATTAAATCAAAACAATATACCATCATGAAACTATTTGTAATGACATCATTAAAGGTCACAAGTTTAGAACATGCTGACATCTCACTTTTTATCAATATAATAATAACAAAAAATTATCACTGAAACTGCTCTAATATTAAGTCAATGTAAAAAATAGCTTTACTTTGATAACAGATAAATAGTTTTAACTATTTAAAAGTCTTCAAAAGAGATCAACAGAGACATTCACAATGTTTTGAAATCATTCTAATGTGCCTGCAGACAACTGCATGTTTTCTTTGCAAAACTGAAATATGAAACAACATATTCTCTACTGTAAATCAAAAATACTAAAGTCTCTATAAATCAAATTGCTGAATATAATCATATTACATTAAATGAAATACCTAAAGAACTAAAAAAACAACAAACAAAACTATAGACAAAACTAAATAAAAAAAACATTTAATACAGCCTACAATGCATTTGAATTGTGTTGGACAAACAGAATGAAAAGCATAGAGTTTAACTTTGCAAAACTGTCCTAACAACTATATTTTCATGTTGTGATATATCTCAAGTTTTAGTTAAACATGACAAACACTAATAGCTGTGTTGGTGTCAGCAACATACTGCATGACACTCAAAGGTGACAGTTATTACCATGGTGATGATGGTTTAAGGGAGACTATTCAGGTACTATGAATACTAACCTACCTGCCATTAGAGTAAATACAGGGAAATATTTACCTTCATATCAGATTACTTGAATGGTATTTTGTATTGTGCCATCAAAATTAAGACAAATGTTTGAATAACAGAGAACTGTATTAGCTGCTCTTAAATCTATCACTAGCAGTATTCATCTTGATATATAATATATTGATAAGATTGGGATTGCAAATTGTATCTTGCATTATCTATGTATGCAATTGCAGTGGTACAAAGGGACAAATACTTCAAGGACATCATTTTCTTAATAAACAGATTCATATATAAATGAAACAATTATTTTTAGACCAAAATGTTACATTCACAACAATTTTATTAAAATTTCTATATTCATATCGCCAAGAAAACTGTGCCAGCTAACATTTCTTGGCAACAACAGATAATGAGCAAATATAAAACTACCAAGAAGAGGTTATTAACTCAGAGATTTTGATGATTCAAATTTCAAATTATTGCCATTCTTTCTCAGCAATGGAAATATTTTTAATTTTTTCATTAATTAAGAACATTCTGTAATAATTACATTATAAATATTAAAATAAAAGCAGTTATTCTGAGCATAAACACAGGTTGTTTTCTTAATTGTATTTAGTTATATATACAAACATTAAATTCATTTAATTTTAAATCTCATCATCATCATCATTTATGTTCATCACGTTATTATCAAAATTCCCTTGTTACATCAGACCCTCCCTACAAAGTTTGTTAGTAAGTGGTGTTCAGCAATTAATATGTGTATTTATTAGACATAGGATTAGCCATTATTCTACCTCTTATGACTTAAGATGTTTTCTTTTTGGCTCCATTGAACATTTCTGCTTGAATTCACCTAATTACATTATTCAAATAACACTCAAGAGCTAGCAATGCATGGTCTTGTGAGTATCAAATAATAAACTGGAGCAATATAAGAACACATTCTTAACATACAAGAAAGCCCAGAGTGTTTGGCGTGTAGTGTTCAATCTAGCTAGCTTGTAATGATGGCGATGTGTTGAGCTGAGGCTGATATATAATTGATGTGAGAGTTGACAAGGATAACTACGGTTTTGGGGTCGATAGTTAACGAATTCCAAAATCGAAAAACCCTAGGAGTAATATCATACTCTTCTAAAATGTAGACATTAATCATTTTGTTTGTATAAGGAATTGATTTAAACATGTAAGATATATCTCGCTATAGCAAAGAAATAATATTTTAGTCAAGCTATCATGGTTAGTTTGAAATTGAATAGCTGCTTCACACTTCCAAACACCACACAAAAACACACTAATCTCTTAGTAATCTTACATAAAACTGGACAAAAGAAAACAAGACATATACATGCATGTGACTCGGTTGGTAAAATTACTGTGCAGGTGGGAGAAGTGAAAAAAATAAAATCTAGAAACACGATGACAGTTTATGATTGAGCGTTCTCAAGCGTTTAGAACATAGCGTGCTATACATAATCATGTTTGATTTTTTTCTTGAAACACCATGTCGCATTTCTATAAAAAGATTATTTTATTATGATGTTACAATGTAAAAAATATCATTTGCAAAAAGAGATCAGTTTTAGTCTTGTAGTACACGTCACTCGTATATTTTCAACCGATTTCAGTCACTGGAATAATAGAGCGTGCTGTGACAAAGTCAACTAATTCCGCGAATCGATGTGTGAATATTTTAAAATTACCAGTATATTAACTTATTGAAATATGATAGTCTTAAAAAAAATTACAATTTCCTTCAGCGGGATGCGATACTTGTGAAAATGTTATCACAATATCCAAAAATAACTCCATGGTCGATGTGTTCAAAATATCAACCCTACTCGCTTCATTTCTCTTTCAAAATTTGGACTATTTTCCAGCTCATTCTGATCTAAAACGAACAGAAGATTTACAGTTAACTTAAAACATTACTCACTAGTCTAAAAGTTGGTGATCCACTTTTCGGTGTAGGAGAAATTCTGTTTGAAGTGCAAGCAATGAACGGCCGTTGCAAGTGTCTTGGTTTTCGTCTGCTCCTTCCGCGTAAAGATCCTAGTTTAACTAAAAGCAAGTACACTACAAAAATACACGATCCAACTCCAAAGATTGACAGGAAAATTAGTTTGACAACATCGCTATCTGAAATAAGAATAACAACACAATATCAGCTGTTTTCATTCGAATGTTATTGAAATCAAACAGTGAGAGCATTCAACAATTCACACTGCAGTACATGGATAAACGCCGTGACGATTGAGCAAAAATTCAATCAAAATAATACTATTGTTTTAAACTTAATGACTAACCTGATTTAAGATGTTCGACTAATGTCATTTCAGATGATTTTTTAGTTCTACATTAGAGTTCTGGAGTACAGTTTTGGCTTTATTCGCCTCAGCTGATGAAAGTTGATGTTTGAGTCCCGACGCGCGAACGATTGAATGAACTACGAGTGCGAGTGATTGGGGCATGACAAGTGGAAACAATAGAACG
Organism: Diadumene lineata; assembly: GCA_918843875.1. Taxonomy (NCBI): domain Eukaryota; kingdom Metazoa; phylum Cnidaria; class Anthozoa; order Actiniaria; family Diadumenidae; genus Diadumene; species Diadumene lineata. Next base: position 13,787,881 of record OU974080.1, read on the forward strand.
CACGTGGTATGATGGCGTGAAGTGGTCACGCTATTACTGTCACGCCATCACAGAATGAGTAGGAATGAACGAATGAATGAAATATTAGGGAAAAAAGGATGTAGAAAACAAAGGAAGGTATGAATGAATGTATGAATGGATAAATAGGTGGATAAATAAGAAATAAATAAACAATCTACCATCCCAAATACCCGCAAAATTCTGGTCAAATATTATTTTGGAATCTTTTCTGAAATGTTTTTTTTTAATGTTCATTGTATTTCAAAATTGTCACTTTTTCAAGCGGTTCTCCGGTGAGGCTACACAAACACTGGTACTTGAAAACGTTAACATTTTGCCAATTTGTTTGGTAGGTAGTTAAATTCACACAAAGTCTGTATATAGGGGTATTGTAGCATTAGAGATGTCATAGTGTCAGCATGGGTATCCTTATCACACTGTAGGACTCACTTGCATGTTCGTGCATGTTCTTTTTTGATGCTCAATGACTCAGAAACCAGGAAGTGATAAAAAAATAACCATACGCACCGGATAACAATTATTATTATAGAGACAATAGACTATGTGAGAACAAGCGAATCAACAACAAATACATCTATTTCAAAACACGTCGTCGAAGCACGACTGAAAGCAATCATAGATTTAAAAAAATATTCATTAATAGGCAGCAATAAAAGCAAAACAATAATGTGCTTTATAAAAGGTCTTTTACCCACAATTACTTTTGGTCTCGCTTTCTCCTATTTTTCTCCGGTAACGTTATTTGAAAAAGGTATATATAAATGGTGCCAATAGATATGGTTGCTTTTACTCAGACAAGACCTGAGACAAAGAGGCCTGGTATAGCGTGTGATTAAATAATAGCTAGCTAACCTCGATACTTCAAGGTGTTGTACAACCTCATCAGGTCAATCAAACCTAGTGTCGCGACAAGACAGCTGCATTCTATATGGCCAAATAATTATAATAAAGCGATTTATGCTAGGCAAAAGATTGACGCACCATATTTACCATACTGCAATTAGCTGCATGTTTTTTGAGCGGAGAGCTCCGCGAGTGCCGCATCAAAATTTTCAGCGAAAGTTTTACGGAAGTGAACTCTGACTAAGTCAAGGAGTAAAAGGACTCAACTATGCAACTAACTCTGCCTATATATGAACATCTTGGTCCGGGCGTACAACTGCATAATGAATGTAAAAAGAAGATCGAAGCCATTGTCTTTTCATGTTCTTAATAATCACTATATGATCGCTGAATAGTGTTCGGAATATTAAAAAAATAGTTTTTACTTTCATAATCTATTGTATGAGGGATAGCAACAGAAGCAACAGGTGTTGTGTGGGACACATCTTTATATCCACAAAATAACAGAGCTTTGTGGAAGAGGCTTTTATGAAAATGTCATTAGACACACGAAACAGAATAATCAAGTGCGTCTCTCGAAGGATTTTAGGCGTGTCGAAGTTTTGCAGCGCGGATCAGGCCAATCACCCGTCGGCGTCTGGAAGGGCAACCTGGCCGTTAAACTTTCTGATTTGGATCGGGTTTCATTTTTAGTGTCGAATTTAGCAAGGGTTTCGGTTTTGCTTTGTTTTTACATATCAGTAGTTTTTCGACTCATACTATCCATGAAACTGCGCGTTTCTAATCAAATTTGAATTTGGAAATGTAAAGAAAAAGCGTAGAGAGAAACGTTCACTTGACATGACGCCAAATTCAGTTATTTGGTATGAAATTAACAGATTATCCTGCCGATATAATGAAAATTGAAAAATTTTGAATAGGCGAATGACCAAAAATGCAAGAGTTTTGAAAGCAATAAAAAATGCACCAGTCAATGTCAAGCCCCAGGGGGGGGGGGGGACCACGGGCATACCCAGGGGATTTGACATTTTTTTATTCCCCCTGGGTGGGGAATTTGGCATTAGCTCACTGCCAAGACAGGGGACAGTTGACAAAGTTGAAAAAGAGCCTGGGTTGAGTTGTCTGCCATTTTGAAAATTACCCATGATGCATCTAGTAATTGGTGTTACGGTTACGCCAATTAGTGCGATATGTTACCATCATGCCAAATAGTAGAATTCGAAGCTACTACGTCCACTGTTGAGTACTACCCTTTCCTAAAGTATAACTCTGCCGTTTTTACTATACTGTTATTGTATTCCACTGTTTGGCGTGATGGTAACATATCGCATTAATTGGCGTAACCGTAACACCAATTACTAACCATTCCATGTATAAAAGGATATAACTTAATTATTTTCCCAAAAATTGTGAGAAGTTTAAATGTATAGATGAAATTGTCCACAAACAAAAATATATGTTGTCCAAATTTGTTTATGAGTATAACAATGAATAAGCTTATTAAAAAATGGATATATCTGAGATTCTGACTTGAATATATTTCTCACAAATATTATTTAATCTTACTAACAAAGTTTACATAACTTAACTTATAATTATTCAACGTTTTTGTAAAAGTCATTCTAAGAATGTGAGCTGGCTTCTTTCAAAATGAATTCATTTTCCATGATTAAATTTAATATTCTATTCCAATCATTATAATATTACCGTCCCTTAGGAGGGGGTATTTGAAGCTATAATCGTTCCCCAGAGTGGGGAATTTGACAAAAAAAATTGAAAAATGTCAAATCCCCCTGGGTATGCCCGTGGTCCCCCACCTGGGGCTTGACATTGACTGGTGCATAAATACAACAGCAATTTTTTTTAAATATTCAAAATGCAATTCATCAACCAAGCTGTTAAATGTTTAAAATGGTGCTCCAATAATACAAAGCAACACCATGTGCGTCCCTAACACTGAAACGCTCAAATCATCAACCAAGTTATTTTTATAGACTAAACATTTACAACCTTTACAAAGAGTGAAAGAAAGTTTTAAATAAGCCGCTCACTGGTTTAGATTTCATTACTTTCTAAGTTTTTTGTTTTGTAGATCAACCCGCCTACAAACCGTAAACAACAAGTGGACGATGCTACACATTTGGCCACCTTAATTCTCAGATGTGATAAATCGTTCTGAAACGTTGGATCGGATATTCCATTTCCCAACCAAGAGCGAATGCATAGTTTGGTAATCTGTATTTACGGACAGACAATGATGGCACACTTTTTAAGATTGCGTGACGTTAATGTAAAATGTTGTACCAGCATCACAGCGTGGTACTAGTACTTACAGTCTCGCGGTAGCACGACCGCAAGGAACTATGAACAGGGGTTTGAATGAATTAGTTGAACGACACCTTGTAGCGAGAGTGAAACGAGGGTGACACAAGATAGTTACATATGTAACTAATATTTTAAGTAGCGGCTCTTTTCTACTAAGCAGGCAACATGACGTTTTCTCTTTGTGACGTGGATTTTGAACATAAGAAATTGTATTGCTTTTCAGATTCAGTTTTGACATTGCTTTGTAAGCACGTACTTATTCTTGTACACACGATATCTTGGGAGTTTGAGAATCATCTGAGTGATACGCACAATATATATCATATAGAGATATAGATATGGCCGTAGAAGTAACGAGAATCCGGTCATTCGGGCTTTATCTCTTCAGATTATCTCATTTTTTCTGTTGTCTTGTTTTCGGAAGGAATGAGAGACAGTTCTAGCAGTACCTGCTAAATATATCACATTAAAAACATTTTGTTTTTATTGGACAATAACTTAGTTTTACATTGTATATGGTTATGCAATGTTGGTATTACATGTTTGCATTTCACTTCTACTACTTTTATATTTATTTAAATAGTGTATATTAAATTAGCAATAAAAATCTTTCAACACCTTAACTAGCCTGCACAGGCGTCCTCCTCTTAGACAGCCAGCAACACAGGCTACATCATGACATAAAACAATTACACTCTGAAGTTGATAGTCGCACAAGCATAACTTGCGAACTGTATTTTTTTCTCTCGATTAGCTTTGATTACTTTCTTGTCAGTACTTGTCCTGTAATAATTCATCGGCTTAAGACATTCACAAGTTATCTTTTGGGAAAATGCAGAAACACCACCCCAAGTTAACTGTGATTAACATTTTATGTTTTTCTTTCTGTTCATTTGTTTTTCGCGCCATCCTGACAAGGATTCTGTTAACACACTTTAGGATCACAATATGTACGATTTCCCATTGACTAGCATGTCACTGACAATCATGCAATCACGCCTTTAGCTTTGCCTACTTCTACAAACGCATCAACACATCTCTGTATTTGTTCTTCAGTGTGAGCTGCTGAGATCTGAACTCGAATACGAGCTTCACCTGCAAGGAATCATCAATAACGTCACCTAGAGCATAATAAGTATAATAATAACATTGCATTGATAGAGCGCTTTTTTCATATAATGTTTATATGTACTGAACGTGTGTATGACCAGTGTATTCACATATTTTCATATCCACCAGTCAACCAATCAGCATTGGACCTGTAGTTTATGCATTATCCTGAACGGCTGAAATGGCTTGAGGTATCCAATTGCCAATATTTATAACTGATCATACTTTTGAGATCCCAGCTGTAACATACATATATTATTTTAAAGAATATTTTACAAACTGTGCACCTGGAAGTAGCTTGGGACATGTGTAACAACACATGTCTCTTAAAATTCATGCATGCTCTATAACTCAATAACTGCCTCATTTTCTATGTTTTCAAGTGTGCTTACCTCTTGCTACAGTAGGGAAGGTCATTCCAATGACATAAATACCATGTTCTGTAAAAATATGATCAATATACTCAGTATATATCAGCAGAATATACCATCACTACGAAGTGTAGCTTTGAGCACTCTAGAAATGTAATTGTTACAGTGCGATGACTTCAACCAAAGCCACCTTGGGATATTTAGCCAATCAAAATAGACAATTACAAAGCTATTTCCCTTCGTTGTATCTACTGTAAAATTTGCACTTGCTACAATCTTGCTTAAAGCTGTGGCAAATTCAAATGAATATAATAGATAAGACAAAGTAAAATAACTTTGAAATCATTGTTCAAGTTATCAATTTCTGTAGATTTGTAAAAAAAACTTTGAGGTGGCTTCGGTTGATATCTTCACTGTCACTGTAATTGTTATTACTCAGTATCAGTTGCACTGGTAATGGTCAGGTAAGAAATATTGTTACATGTCAATCAATAGCAATAACTTACCAAACATGGCATGAGCAAATTCCACAGCCAGCCGTTCATCACCCAGCATAATGGGGGTGATAGGATGGCCATCTATCCCACCCTGATTGAAAAACCACAACAGAAATTGCACTTATTTTTATGACTAACTTTTTAAAACTGCACCAAGTGTGGGTGATTTGATCCTGCATTGATCCTGTGACTGTGTGTCTGGATTAAATGTCTGAAATCACAACTGAGTTTTGTCTTTTTTGTTAGTAATTTTGTTAACAGTTTATGGCTTATATTCTCTACCTTCAGAGTAAATCCTGCTTGTAACATTTTACTTCTAAACAGTCTAGTATTGTCCATGATTGTCTTGAGTAATGGAGAACCAGCCATTAGCATGTTAAATACCTAAGCACACAGACAATATGTTAATCAATCAACTTATCAGTCAATCAATGGACCAATCAATCAATCAGTCAGTCCGTCAGTCCGTCAGTCAGTCAGTCAGTCAGTCAGTCAGTCAGTCAGTCAGTCAGTCAGTCAGTCAGTCAGTCAGTCAGTCAGCAATGAACAGATCACTATAATAATTTAATAATGCGTGAAAACAAAAAAATACTGTGATGATGAAAATGATCCTGATTTGTCTCTGTGATCTCCCTATGATTGTAATGTACCTTCATTGCACTACCAACAACAGCAGGAGGTAGTGTATTAGAGTACAGATATGGACGAGACTTCTGACGCAGCATTTGTATCACTTCTTTGGGACCAGTAGTGTATCCTCCTACAAAACATGAATTTGCACTTTATACACCGAATCAAAAAATGGCGGACAATGCGATTATGTACTGAAGTGATTTCACAGAAACGAGGCTAGTCAGTCGTCACACATAGAGAGTGTTTTTTGTTGACCCATATATTTTAGTTTAACTTCAAATAGAATGGTTTCCATGAGTTTTATAACATTTTTCAACAATAACAACGGAATCTGAAGATGAACTGTTCACCTACATGACTGACTAGCCTTGTTCTTGAGATCGTCCCAAATTAGAACTTGTTTTGGTTTGTTGGTGCTATATCAACTGTTTATAGAAGGGTCAAGATAGACTTGTACACTAACCAGTACACTGGAGCTAAAATAACAGAAATTTAAGCATGTGTGTAGAGAATATATCTATTTCATCTAATCTCTTCATTACAAAAAATGACTTGTTCAGGCTTGAAGACCACTTGCATGTACATCACCTTACATCAAATTTAAACTTACAACCATTTTTAATACTTCAACAGGTTGCTTCATTGTTACAAGGAACAAGTGTGGACTCATTGTCAACATATATATATATATATATATATATATATATATATACATATAGATATGTTACCTGCAGCTCCGCCCAGTGCTTTCCCAAGGGTAGAGTTTATGATATCAATACGGCCATGAACACCTGCATACTCATCTGTTCCTCTATCCATGAAAACATATTTCTGTGTCATTATTGACAAACCATTACCATCATCATCAAACCAACATTTCTTTTTTCATAATCATCATCACCACCACTACTATCAACATAATTATTGTATCTTCTTCTCTTATCATCACCATGGATCAGCACTCACAATCATTGTGAATTAAAATCTGGCAAAGCATCAAGCTCTATTCTTCCAACACATTAGCCAAACGCTCTTCCTACTGAGTCAAACATGCAGCAATGTTATTATCAGCAAACCTGGTTTTACCTTCCTGTTTTACCAAAGAAGCCTGTAGCATGACATTCATCAACTAAAGTCAGAGCACCATGTTTGTCAGCAAGGTCACAAATTTCACTAAAAATAAAAAATGGACTTTATTCAACCAAAGATTATTTTTTTATTTAATTTAGTTTGGAAAAAAATCAGGGCCAGACTAAATATTACTGAAGACCCTAGATCATTGTGATTTAGCATAGAAGAATCTTTGCCAGTGAAATCACTGTACCCTGAGTGGGACATTGGGATTTGCGGTGTTGCAGTGATGTCCTTATTTTAGTGCGGTGTTACGGTGAACGAGGGTGAAAAATTGCGGTATTGCGGTGACGCAAAACTTCGCGATGTGCGATATTAAAGTTAATTTACGTGCGGTGTACGGTGAAATAAAAACTTTCTTCAGAGTTGCGATTTTAATCCAACCAAAATGTTTTTTTTTTTCATGTGACTTATGAAAAAATGCTACGGTGTTTTGTTGAATTGTTTTGCGGTGTTGCGGTGTTCCCATCGATTTTTTGCGATGTTGCGGTGTTCGAGACTCCCCAATGTCCCCCTCTACCCTCTCTTCCATGAGAAGAACATTCTGATTGTCTGAGCACTGGAACAGCCCTGTCAATGAACCTTGTCAAACGTACAGATTGACATGCATGGTCATGTGATCAAATGATTGTCATGGTGATAAAGCAGTTTAAGCAATTATTGCCTGAAATAAGACTCAAATCTCATTGAAGCCACAATCTTTTGATGGTCTTTTAATTAAGATTCACATTACTTTTTACCATGGTTCAAAAGCATCATATCAATTACATATACACTAATAAATAAATTGAACACATACTGTAGAGGAGCAGGAGTCCCATCCATGCTAAAAACCCCATCAGTCACAATTAGCTTCAGTCTTGAACCTTCTGCCTCTTTCAACTTGGCTTCAAGGTCTATCATACAAAGTAACATAATAGCCAAATTGATTGTATCAAGATATCTTTCACTTTGCAACTTTTTCTGGTCTTTTCTGAAAAGTTGATCAATATCATGGGGCAGAACTTGCTGAACCACATTCTATAAAATAAACTCTACTCCTAAATTACCAATTGACAGCCAGTCTAGGAAAGACAACCATCTCAAGTCCTCATCATTGACAGGGTACCTGATTATGAATAGTCTGAGATATTGGTTTTGCAATCATTACCACAACATAAATTGTGTATCCGCACTACTCTCTGATCACCACAACCATCACAAACTAACCAACCTTGCATATCTACATGTTTGTATTTAAACTTCTTTGCCCTACAAAGTCTGACTCCATCGATAATTGAGGCATGGTTTACAGCATCACTGAAGACTGCATCTTCTGGTGTGAGAATAGTCTCAAATAAACCAGTATTGGCATCAAAACAACATGCATACAATATGGCATCTTCCATTCCATGGAATTCTGCTATCTTTCTCTCTAGGTCTTTGTGGATGTTCTACATAGAGTAAAATATGGACGTGGTTAGCTTGGCAGCAATATGGAGAGAGAGCAAGCAAAAAGAGAAAAGTACAAAAAGTTTATATCTAAAATTATATGAAAGAAACTATTACCAGTAATTAATGAGCAGGTAAACATATGAATAAACAAAAGTGTCAACCACAGGACAAGTATGGATGAATGAAAGAAATGAACAGGCAAACAAATGAATAAATGAATGTACAGCCACAGGAATGAATAAATGAATAAATGAACAAATAAATTAACGGAGGGAGGATGAAAGGGAGAGAGGGAGGGAGGTATGAAAGAATAAAATGTATAAACAACTGAAACTAGAAAAGAAGGAAAATTTGAGTGAAATTTGATGTGAAAAGCATGACGAAAGCATGAAACAACAGAAATTTGATGAGGATCCATTACACACCTGTGTTCCACAGATAAACCTGACAGAGCTCAAACCATTACCATATTTGTCAATAGCATCTTTGGCAGCCTGGATGACATCTGGATGAGACTGAAGTTCAATAGAAATAAAAACATTATTATCAATCCACATTTAACTAGCTTGATGCAAGTACATTGTGACAACCAGTTTGCTTGGGCAAGTGAACCCTTGAAAAGAGCCTGTGAGCTGTTTTGCCCCACCATAAGAGATGAACATGGACCACTAGCAAAATGTGTTATTATCCAGAAACTAGCTGCTCAACTTCTTCAAGACAATCTCATTATATCTTTATCTGACAAAATGCAAAATTTGAATCATGTGTAGTTGAAATTATAAATTCTTAATCATTTGAACACACTAAGCAATGGTCAGACCAGCGCTGTATATCTCCAGCAATGGCCTGGAACTCTTTAACATACTTAGTTGGTATACTTACTGATAATCCAAGATAATTATTAGCACAGAAGTTAAGAATCTCTCCCGGAGATCCCTCAATGTTGACAGAAGGTGCTTGTTGTGTAGTGATCACTCGTTCTAGTTTCCAGGTTCCTGCATCTTTGATTTTCTGCAATTCATCAGCAAGAACTTGCTTGAAAGCAGCAGAGCTCTTGCTTCCAAACCTCACTGGATGTCGTAGATAAACTATTGAGACAAGAATGTACATATTATCATAAAAGACAAATACAATTTTAGATTTTAGATTTCATAACATTTTGTGGTCATGTTCAGACAACTGATACATCTCCAGTTCCAAGATAGCAGTTGTGTGCCTCGCAACCAGGAGTGCCCTACAAATCTGCACAGTAGGCTAGGGATCATAACTTAACTATAACATTAGAAGCCCTTCAAAAGAGAGAGTGAGAGTTGAGAGGGCAGGATTCCCTGGGAATAAGAAGTTCAAGCTTGAAAAAGGTGAAAAAATAATAATTCAAACTTTATCATACCCATAATGCTTTGTGAAAAGCATGTTAATGCTTATGCTAAAATAAAAAAAAAGAATGCAAAGCTAGTGAATGCGGTATTTGTCACACTAAACTACAGGTAGCCCAGGCAATCTATCAGAATGGTTTAGCCCTAGGTGAACCAGATAATCTATCAGTCTGGTCTACCTGTCATCACAATAGTATTGACTACAAATTTGGACAAAATATATATTCTGCAGTCTGTAATTCAGAAAGGGGTTGTTTTCCAGAAAATATGATTGATGTACATATCGACTATAAAAAATCACTTAAATATATACAGTTGAAATGACAAAAACTATTAAGTTAAATGAAAAAGTGAAATTTGGTGTGATTCATTCAAGTCATGCAACAGACATTTTGGGAAATAATTTATCAAAAATAATATTTTACAATAAAAAGACGTCATACATTACATACCTTGAGATCTGTTCAATAGACAGCAAAATCTTGTTGTAAGCAATGACATTTTAGGGATAAATTTAAAAGAAATTTAATTTTAAAATCAGTCGTCAGCCACTTTATCTAAACACACACGATGATCGAACAAGTAACCCGAATGATTCCCGATAGGCTTCCGAACGGTGATCATCAGCGGTTTTCCCCATTGGAAGTCAAAAACAAAATTACACGTTTACATAAGCAAAGTCATCGAAAATTGCTTAAAATTCTGCATTTTGTTCCCTCTCTTTGGTTTTTTAAAAGAAATGAGGCGAGCTCATAGTAAGTATGATTCGTTTCTTGACGATATAAATAGAGTTGAATTTAAATTTGAGTTAACTATGCACATTCTAACATTTTCTAAGTTGTCATGATTTTTTTGTCATTTTATTTAGATTACGGAAACGGTATGCATCCTCAACACAGAAGCGACCAAATGTTAGAAGACGAAAATGAAAGATTAGAAAATACACTCTCCAGTAAAGTACAGACATTAAAATCGGTTAGCATATTTATCCTCCTTGAATGAAAGCATTTCTACTATAATTCGGGTTGACTTATAACTACCATTGATATTTCAGCTAACAATTGATATAGGACATGAAGTCAAAGCACAAAACCAGTTATTGAAAGATATGGTAAGCTATTTCATAGGGAATTGAAGTTGATGGTGATGATAATGATGTTGGTGATGATGATGGTGGTGGTGGTGGTAATGATGGTGGTGGTAATGATGGTGGTGGTAATGATGGTGGTGGTAATGATGATGATGGTGGTAATGATGATAATGGTAGTGGTAATGACGATGATGATGATGATGATGATCGTGGTAATGATGACGATGGTGGTAATGATGATGATGGTGGTGGTTATGATGATGATGGTGGTAATGATGATGATGATGGTGGTAATGATGATGGTGGTGGTGATGATGATGGTGATGATGATTATTGTGTTTGTGAGATGATGTAAATAAATATCAGTTAAATTACAGCGATGGTTGCCATGATAGACATGAACACAAAGTGGCAAGATTGCCAATATTACTGAGTCAGTTTTAGGTTTATGTGCATGATGATTCATGATAAAGATTTTGCAATATTTTAGTCAGTCATCTAATTAGCATAATTTATCTCTCAACGCTACAGTAGAGTTGTTTACTATTTTATTTTATTTTATTTATTTATTTATTTTTTGTTACTAATCAATAATGTTTGTCATGTTTCAGGAAAATGACTTTGATACAAGTGGAGGAATATTAGCAGCCACCATGGGACGACTAACAGCACTAACCAAGAAAGGACATCACAAAATTATGTGTTATTTAATGCTATTTTGCTTCTTTGTTTTCTTTGTTGCTTGGTTTATTGTTAGGAGAAGATAGTGAAAATATGAATTTTAAATTTAATATAAGTGAAACAAGAATTTACCTCATTAAGTTTGCCAAGAAATAAAAATGATGTGGCTTGGAAAGCTTGAGGGATACTGGATTAAGACTTCACTATTTTGTGAGATTTTTACTCTACCAAGCTGAATGCATATCATGAATTACCAATAGTTCTTGAATATAATTATTAAATGCATTAATAATTCATCGCCTTAGAACAATACAAAGTCACTACTGTGAAGGCATTTGTAAATTCAGATACATATTTGGTATATCCTTTCATTATATTTTAATAATTTTTCTTTAGATCAAATATAATTTGATTGAATTACACAGTTTTTGAGGTGTGTATGTACTGTAAGAACCTTTATTGAAATATTTGCAGTTTAATACTGAAAATTATCTAAAAAATAGTTATTGCAAATAAGTGTAAATATTTCAACAATGATTTACAAATTACTGGATATAGAGTCATTATTACATGAGAGGAAAACAATACAGTTATGATGTTTGGAATGTTTCTAAGAAGCTACAATACTGTTTCCCACTCATACGAAAATAACTCTATTTAATATATCAAAATTGTAGCAGTAATTGTAATAAATTCTTTTTTTTTTACTTCATTGTTTCTTATCTTATCTTATTGTATATTTATTTGTTTGTTTTTTATTTTGATTATTGCATGAAACTTGAATAAAGTTATCCACCTGATTTTTCAAGCTTTGTGCAACCGGTCCAGATATTTAAAGCTGTGAATGTACAGGTAGTCTCCTTCTAAGCAGCTAGTTTGAAGTAAAAACTAATCATTTATCAATTTGCTTGTTTGTTTATCAACATATCTATATTAGCTGCTTTACTTCTTGCAGATTGCGTTACAAGTGACTCGCGCCAAAAAAAGACAACTTGCGACGCGCGTTGCCCATGCGTCGTCAGTGGCGGGAAAATCAAACATTTGTATTTTTGACCTTGCCATTTTCAATTTTAAAAGTGTTTCAAGAGTTTTTTTTCTTTTCTTCTCTCATTTTTCTTTCTCGTGATTTCTTTACATCTTCAAAGCTTAGGTAATGTTGTGAAGTAAGAAATTTGGAGAGAAAGGATACAACTGTAGATATCCGAATTGACGCCTCGAAGTTCTCGCTATTACAACTAAACATTTCCAGGTTCATGCTACATCGTATGTGCGAAGAGCTAGTAGAAAATGGAAGAAATCTCAAAGTTTGGATGAAAAGCGTATTATATAACAGGTCATGAGGATAAGAAATAATCCTGAAAAAGGTAGGGAATAATTCAATTAGTGATGTGACCTTTATAATTGTTCTTTTTCCGTCTTTAAAATCAATTTGACTTATTTCTAATGGTTTTCTCTGATTTCTTTCTGATTGAAAAATGACTAGTTGGAGAAATATTCAGGAAAAACTCCGAGATTGAGAGTGACTCAGAAAGAAAAGAAGAAAGAACCGGAAGAAGAAGACGACGACGAAAAAGCAGACATCACCAAGACAAGTCAAACGTTAGATTTTCGACATTTTAAAGATAATTACATCTGTACCTTTTTGTGTTCAAAAATAACATAATACTGCGAAAGCCAGAAGCTTTGGTTTGAATTTTTAAAAAAAAGTTGCCTGTCTGGTTTTCTCAGAAAAAAGAAGAGCTGAAACAAAGTAAAGTTACAGAAGCAGATTCACTGATTACTAAACAACGAATTACGGTGAGTCTTTTCGATTCTTTAAAAACAATGTGGCTTGGAAAGCTTGAGGGATACTGGATTAAGACTTCACTATTTTGTGAGATTTTTACTCTACCAAGCTGAATGCATATCATGAATTACCAATAGTTCTTGAATATAATTATTAAATGCATTAATAATTCATCGCCTTAGAACAATACAAAGTCACTACTGTGAAGGCATCTGTAAATTCAGATACATATTTGGTATATCCTTTCATTATATTTTAATAATTTTTCTTTAGATCAAATATAATTTGATTGAATTACACAGTTTTTGTTTGCTTGTTAAGTTTAGTGTACGCGTGCCATCTTTATTAAAGCTTTTTTATTTGTTTGCAATTTCTAACAGAGTAAACTGGGCATTTACAGTAAAACGAAACTTTCAAATAAAGTTTTAAGAGGTGAGTAAATTCAATACCATTCAGGTTGTGTTTCGCATTTTTTGGGTAAAAATGACACTATAACAATTATACATTATACATCAATTTGCACTTGATTACATACATTAATCTTTTCTATTCTGATGAATATTGTATCTTTTTTTTAGATCAAAAATTACAAAATCTTCACAAAAATGTAAGACAATGATTCTTATATTGATAAATTTCTACTTAAAAATAATTAACAATTTGATTTTTGTCGATGAAGTTGGAAAGAAGTCTTGACGAACACGAAATGAAACAGGATCTATCTCGAGCCATAGATTGTTCATCGTTTCGAATAAAACCACTGGGTGCAACAGGTTACGATGAGGATGCTGGAATGGATATAACTACATCTGGTAAAAATAAATACTAAATAATGATCAAGTTTGCTGACAGTGGAGATGATGATGATCATGATGATGGTGGTGATGTGACGTAATACGATGATGTTGATGACATCGAGCTTCTACTGATCATGTTAGTGATAATGACCTTGTTTGATGGCGGTGATGGTTGACGGGTAAAATAATCTAGTGTCGGATAATGGTGAATATGATGGTGGTGACAATTCAATGGCAAAAGCGATAATGAAAATGGAGCTGATGGTGATGATAATTAGTAACAGCAATAAAAATAACTCTTTATTTAGTGCAAAATGGTTCCGCCATGTAACTTATAAACAGTAATGATAGTGATGACATTCAGAGTAATGATGATAATAATGATGGTTGTGACTGATGATAATCAATGCTGTTTTGTTGTTATTTTGATATATGTCCCATGACAATCCTTTTCAGATCTATCACTGGGACGTACACATGGGCAGAAGGCATTTCATAAAGGGTAAACTATAAAAATAGCAACTTCAATTAATTGTGCAATCATAAAATTAATCTCACATTTATCTTTCTCTTGGTAGTGCTTCTATAACCTCGTCTCCACGTTCTGTTGCACGATCAAGGTAAAGACGTTTAACATGCCACCTGTATATCATGGTGTATCGTAATAACTGATGACGCACTTATTTTGTTCCTCAGTGTTAGTGGTTCAGCAGTAAGCAACGTAAGTCAATCGTCACAAGGAAAATCTGGACTAGCTTTTAAGGTAATATATACTCACAAACATTGAAAATGTGAAAGGAACTTTGATGCAATCCCAGTTACATTTCAAGTTAGTTTCACCTTGCGTTCTCTGTTTAAACATGGACGCTTGCCGGACTGGGGATAGCTTGCGCGGCCGGTCTTGCATTTCCCTTCAACACGAGATTAGTTCTTGGGCTAACCATAATAATGATATAATGATGGCCGTGCATGTTATGACGTTAAATGATGATGATAATAGGTGGGAATAATACTGATTGTTTTTCACGTGCGTTCGTTTTTAGACTCCTCTTTTCGAGATATCAGAGAACTTGATTTCCAGTCTTAACCCTACTGATACATTCAACGGAAGAAGTAAGTACACAACTACAAAACAAGAAGCATTTTCACTTGTGGTGTTCTCATACTTATTGTACACAGTGATAGTAAATACAGCAAACACCACAACAAAGATTGACAATCACAAGTCTCAAGTCTAATACAGCAAACTGTTCTATTTTCAGATTACTTCCGGGAAGTTAAGGAGCAAATATTGAAAGTATTCAAACAAAGGTAAAGAAGACGAACTGTACATTATAGGGTTTGTTAGGAATAGCTCAAAGATAATTGTAAGAATACGTACATCATTGTCATTATTATCACCACCATCATCGTCGTATTGATAGGAATAATGACTCAGCATGGGCATCGATAAAGCGAGGTGCAATGCAAAGATTCGTCATCATCATCATCCATCACTATCATTGTACAATGTCATCACCGCCGTTCTCCAATCATCTATGATAGTTCTTCAAGACTGGATGCAGAAATCAAGCAAGGTCAAGTATCTTCAGAGGTATATAAACGATGTCTGAAGAGAAAGGCAGCTGGTAGGTGATGTCATCGTTCTCATGTCCTGTTTTAGAAATTGTCCCAAATCGCACTTGATAAATAACATTCAATACAATGTCCGTTGAGCTTTGAATTATATCGTCATTTATAGAAAGGCCTTTATTGTTTAATTGTTGTTTTTTAGAAGAGGGGTTACTCACTAAAGCAGATGATGTACGAGAGCGATTTGTTATCAATCATAAAACAGAGAACCCAAGATTCCGTGATCCACACAATGCACCGTATTATAACAACGATATATGTAAAGATAACCAATCGCCATATCACGATGCTATCAATGTCCTGTCAGATGGTAGTTATGACAACCAGGTGAGCACCAACACCTTCGAGGGACCATTTGATGCCATCTTACTATGAATTTACCAATCACCCCTCCCCCTCTTCCAAAAAAGGTATCTGACAAAAGAAGACTGTTTGTTTGTCGAAATCTAATGCACTTATGATGATACTTCATTTGTTATTTTCATAGGTCATAGTCATGCAAGATCCCTCGAGGGGGTCATTAAATATATTTTTACACATATGAACTTCCACTTCTTTACTCTCTAGGTTTCAGAGAGAATGCACATCCTTAGCTTAATATTCAATTCCATCTCATCGTGTCATATATCAATAAACTAATTTGTTTCACTAAATCACTTTCACTACAGTCAGAAACCCAGTGAAAGTTCGCTTGTCTGTCACTCCTAAGTGCCTAAATCGCTTTTCAATTACCTAACAAGGCACAATTATTCGATTGTTTTATTTTTCAGAAACAAGATCACTTTCAGCTGAAACTGTTCGATGGTGAAACTACCCACACTGTAGCAAATGATAACTATTCTTTCGCCAACTTGGAATTACTAAGATCCCATCGCAGCACAACTTGCCAGGAAAATAACATTCAGTCTACTGGTAACGAGTCAGGGTTTGATATCCTGGACTTTCTCGATAATAGTACGATTAACCAGGTACCACAGGATAACATCCATACCAGATCAGTGAATAAAGGAAGGGTTGAACTGTATGATAAACACATACCAGTTTTATCACCACCTAAAAAACCTTCACTCGATACTCCAACACCGCCGAGGTTTTATAGAAGAAAAATGTATTGAAGCAACTTTTACAGGCTGATTCCAGGAAATATCAATGGTGTCAGTATCGTGAGTTAGATCAATTCAGTGTCCAAAATAACACAATTTTTTGTGAATAAAAGTATCAGATGATTTATGTATACAGCTTTATTGGGACGAAGTTGGACGCCGATATACACCTTTTTCTGACAACGCCCGGTTTCTGCGGCAACGCGATCTGAGTATGAAGGGTAGGTATAAAAACTACTATGCGCGTCAGTTTGGTCGATGACACGTACATCATTTTAATACCAGTGTTAAAATCAACTTAATCAGAAATCTCTTCCGGGAGGGGGGACTCCCAACGAAAGTACGTAGGAGTGCTGTACGGATATTTAAGGTAGTACCGGATCATCAAAATTCGCCAATGAATTCAAATACAGAAAAAAAGAAGGGGGTCCCCGTATTGGTTTTTGAGATATAAGCCTTCGAAAAAGAACGATTTTCAGTTTTTCACACGTTTTTGTGGAAAATCTACTTCAACCAAAAAATACAAAGTACTCAGGTCCATTTGTGAAAGAAATGCAAAAAACTGTTTCGAACTGTAGGTTTTGAGTTAAGAAAACATATCAAGATAAAAATCTATCCAATATTTTATAAGCAGTGGAAAAAAATAAATTATAAAAGCAACATTCCGTGTATTCAGCCAAATTATATGTTCGTGCGGGTGTAAACAATGTTGAAATTTGAGAAAATTTGTCAATGAACTTCTTTTTTTTCCCTCTTTATCCTAATAATAACATATGTAGAATCGAATGAAAAAGAAAAAACTGGGTGTCCCCGTGTTATTTTTGGAGCTATAAGCTAAAAACGAGCGAAAAATGTTATAATTTTGATGTCTCGGCCGAGAAGGCATGGGCACTCACTTCTATTCAGGTCCATATAATGCCTTTCAAAGTTAATTTTGAGTGAAAAGTCCGCAAATGGCCAAATTTTATCTTTAACGTACTACCTCAAGGTAGTTCAGGACCCTTGCTACTGCGCGTCCTGCTCGCGCATGTGAAATCAAATAAAATTTCTCGTGCGGTTAAAAGAATTTTTGCGTTAGACTAGTGTCCATTCCCGCGCATTCAAAACATTGAAATCATCTTATTTTCTTTTTTTTCTTCTTCTTTTTTTTTCTTTTGATGATACTACTTTTTATTATAATGGGGCAACAATGAGCATATTACCACCCCAAGCACGGTGATCCCTATTTCTTATTTGATTTTTGTCCTTATGTAGAAAATGTTTTGAAAAATTTGATCGGGGAAGTGTGGATCCCGAACCCTACCTTAAGGGTTGACTTATTACTAAAATGAGTCAGATTCTCACATACTTTTTAGGGTCTCTGACTCCGCACCTAATAGGGTTAGATGAATTGCAATAATTGATCAAATGTGGCCTTATCTTTTAGCATGTTTTAGGGTATGAAATCAGCATCTCTGCTTATGATTTTAATATTCATTTTTAGTCCAGTCAATCTACGAAAAAACATGGGTCAACCCACCACTAATTGCAACAGAAGGTTTTTCAACGGTTTTAGTATCAGAAAATATCCTTCTACAACATATCAAAAGTCCTAAGAAATCCTAGTTTCGGAACATGTTGAAAATAAGGAATTTTCATGACAGAGTTGACGGGCCAAAATGCGGCACGAAAACGAGGCTCTGCGAGGCGAAATCTTTATCTGACTTATTTTTCGCAACTATTTAATTGGAAAAGTGTCGTTAGACCTAAAAAACTACGAGTCTTATTAGCTAAAGATCAAATTGTAATAATGAGTTTTTTAAATGTTAACCTGTAGTGTTATACAATTAAAATTTAAACATTAAAATTTAAATGTGAAAATAAACTTATACATTCTTATCTATTATCAATTTGGAGAAATTTGTAAAAGTAATTAAAAAAAACTTGCGAAGTTTTCACTGAATCTAAATTATGAACTTAAAATGTTTTTAGAAATGTCGACTCGCATTTGTCACACTTTGTCGTGGCAATGTCGATTTCTGATTCAAAATATATATAATAATAAATCCTTATCAAACTTTAAATACAGTTCAGGATTGTTTTTCGCTTTCAATTGCAAGCTAAGCAAGTATTATTATCTTTGTAATAGCCAGTGCTGGTTATTGTGTGTATATATTACTGTGCTCTTTTGAACTGCATACATATTGTATGAATATTTATTCTTAAAAGTTTGATCAACACTTTTGTTTTTGAATAAATCACAAAATATTTTTGAAAGGCTACAGTGCACCGGGTTTTGTAACTGCTATTCAACTTAAGTACTTCATGTAAAACCAAGGGTCAATTGATTATTCTGCGATTCAGCCACACCTAAAATTAAAGCCCGCACTACTATTAACAAGTCAAAACATTAAATTTAAACTTTAACTATTCTTTGTCTAGTTTAACATCTTCATCGTCTATAAAGCTCTGCTGATATGTCATTTATTGTCCCTGTTTGGCGAGAAATCCATTTTAGCCGAGATAACTATTTACATCCTCTCCACTCTTGCTGATCACAGACATTTCTCACCTGTTCCGCTCTTGCATACTATCGATGCCAAAGAAGTAAAAGAAAGGTTCTTTTTTCTATGACTGGGGAATCGCCAGTATCATACATAAAAATTCTAACCATGCAGTTAATCGTTCTACAAACTCTGCTATCAAGATTAACGCACAGTTACTATTTCAGCGCTTTATCTTGGCCTCACACCAATGCAAAGATCTCCCAGAGCTGTTTTGTTACAAACTTTGTTACTTATCCGGCATGTCTATATAATTCCTCCTTAATGCTCTCACAACCAAAAAAGCCGGCTTTAGCTGATGCTATCTAGTTGAAACTTTCTGCTCAGATTCAAGCTGTAATCGCACCAAATCAGAGAAGTATAAAGTATGTTTTAGATGGCGGAGCGCTTCTAGATACACAGGATAAGTTAGCCTTACCCAGGTACCACAACTTACAGAGAAGTGTGTGAGCTGTACTGCAATTACTTGATAAAGAATTGGGTCAGGGCGATTATCGTCTTTGATGGATACAACGATAGCGCCTCTACCAAACAGACGTCATTCTTCTCTATTACGCAGACCTTGATTACCATGATCTGTTATTTGTTCCTGAACCCAAGTGCAGTACCGTAAGACGCAGAGTCTGGAATATCAAGAAATATCAGGAGCGCAAAACTGCAATTGGGACACATCGATTCAGAGCTTTTTATAAGCTCATCTCAGTTCAGGGATCAATGCCAAACTATTCCAAGATAAGAATGCTACAAAAGAAGGTTTCCAGGTGGCGGGCGAAAATGCTATTCTCTTGCGCTTAAAAGGAAATTCAGGTCAATGTCTAGATGATCTTCGATCACCAGAAAAACTGGCGATAAAACTAACAAAAATTGAACCAAACACCCTTCCTCCTACATTCTGCAGCTGCTAAATATATCCCACATCAAATTCAACAATGCAACGAGAATAAATTTATGTACAGCAATGGGGATGGAAGCTACAAAACAGTTATGACGAATCTGCCACCTGCAGCACATAGTCTCCTAAAGGTGTTGCGTTGCAACTGTAAACATAGATGTTATATGTTTAGAGTCGAAAGCTGATGGCTTGAATTTTTCCGCGGTCTGTCGGGTCACTACAAAGGATCTGGCTGTTCCAACTCCTCTGATGATTCCTGTTATGAGGATGATGAGAAGAGGACACCTCTGTGTTCTCTTTTAAGACCGAGACACTTGTGTTGCCATGTGAGTGATAGCAAAAAGTGGTGCCGTTGAAGTAACTTCTTGACAGAAATTATGCTCATTTCAGTGTTTTGTATATATAGGCTAAAACTTAATAATTATTTAAAAAAATCAAATAAATAAGTAGAACTTTCATATAAATGTACAAAAAGACTAAAATTGTTGCTCTTTTGAATAACCGTTTACAAAGTTGCAGATAGTGGACATTTCCATAAAGAAATAAGGCCACTTCCGGTTTGAGCCTCGTTTTCATGCTATATCAAAATATAGGCTTTACAAAAAGTCAATTTTGAGGGCTTTCCGAAACTAGGATTTTTTAGGACTTTTGATATGTTGTTAAGGACTATCTCCTAAGGCAAATCACGTTGAAAAACCTTCTGTTGCAATTAGTGGTGGGTTCTGCCGTAGATTGACTGGACTATTTTTCAAAACCGAATTGCAAGCACCCCTACTCTCTTTTCTCACACACACACACACGCATACCCGTGGGATCTCTGACGTACATTATATGTGTTGACATTATACTTCATTATGAAACCTGATTACAAAATCTTCAATTTTATTTTATGAAGCTGTACAGTAAACAACCATTTTTGGAAGTCTGTCAAAAAAGGTTCTTGTTTAGTGTAATGGTAGGTGAATACTATCAAAACCCAGCGAAATGAGCTCAAATTCATACAAGGCACTCTTAAATATATCAGCGACAGAAGATAAGAGTTTTATTGAAGTTTATTGATTTTAAAGTAGAAAAAAGTTGACCTAAAAGTACCCATGCAATCCACATCAAATACCCATATAATAATAATAATAATAAAAGTGCTGATATAGCGCATCCTAAGCCTCCATGCGCTTTACATTTATAAAATAAATTAAACCTAAGATAAATATATATATACATAAATCTATTTTAAAATAAGTAAAAAAAAATCAATGAAAAACTACACTGTTAATAAGCTTGGGCTACCTGTGCTCCAATACAACAGCATTTTTGTAAACATGGTTCGTAAAGTGGGCCTCCTGTGTCTCACGTGGAGGAACTTTCCAGTTCACGTGTGGTACAAAAAAATCATGTTTTTTTACAGCGGATTTTATAAGACTTCTAAAATAACTGTAGTTTATACTTCGAAGTTAGATCGATTTATTACTAAAAGCTGCAATTGTCAAAAGGAGATTTTTTTTAAATTTCCATCTTATGCAGTCATGAAACCATGTATGATGTGTAAGGTCACGCGTTTGTTCTGTCTTCTTGACTGAAGCTCACATGTCACACGTGATAATGAATAATTACTGGGTTTGATTGGAACCAAAGCAGTATTGACTGTCTTGCTTGTGAGTTTGGTACAGTACATTGGTTCGTCCCCTAGAATTTAAAATCAGTCGAAGGTCTCACAAGGTAACGAATTTATCTTCTGCTTTGCTATTTTGGCCTACTAGCTTGTCGAAATTGAAACACAATTGTTTGTTGTTGATTATCCTGAAAGTAACCTTTGTGTTAGAAGATAATTTTAGCTTGGGGTTTTTCTATTTTAAAAATACGAAGGGTTTTAAGGAGGAATTAGATCGTCAAATTCGTGTTTATCACATGAAAGCAAATCGAGTGATTCTCGTTTAAGAGGATCATGTAATGATCATTTAGTTGTATATGAAGGGAAAATTTTTGATGTTCGGTTAGGGCTGCTTTATTAACCAGATGGTATTCAATGGCAGTATAAAAACACATGTAACAATTTTTAGCAAATAAATACGTCAGAATGCCTAGAGATATATCAGGATTTTCCCAGAAATAAAATATTAGACTTTCGATTTTTTTTTCTATAACAAACAATTCCGGACGTGACAGTGATGTGACAAAACATTGAGTGTTGCGTGACATAAACAGCTGATTATGTTAAAATGGATTGCAATCAACTAAGTTGAATATATGTGTTGTGTCTCTAAATATAGATGTCAGTCATATCTTAAATACACCTATACAGGACTTTATTAAACTGCATGATCCCTTGGTAGTGAGATTTGGGGTTAGGATCTGGTTGCTGTCAGTCACATTAAACTGTTTAAATTCCCTCAGTGTTTGATGCTAGCAAGTCAATGGCCCAGTCACAGCAAGTTCCCAGAATACATCATGACTCTCTCTGAGATAACTTAGCAGTGTTATGGAGGTTATTAAAAATAGAGGAACTGCTCAGCCTGACATGCAGTGTAATAAAACATGATGTGGTACAAGTTACATACTCTTTGATCCAATGTACTTTGCAATTGGTATAGATGTTATAGCCGGTTAGTGTGTGAATGGGACAAGGTGTCATGGCTACCTTAAATTTAACCATTTTTCATTGTTCACCCTCATGTATAATTATGTTCTTTGCTGTGCTGTGTTCTGCATAGTAATACAGGCGCAGATCCAGGATTTGTGAGGACAACACTATCCCTTTTTTTTTGTTGCTCTCATCATTTTCCAGTGTGTTCTATTATTAATCCAATCATGGCAATGCCTCTTTCATTCAGTAAATAGTAGTGGAGGTTACAATGGGGAAATTAACAAATTTGTATCAGAAAATGTAGAGAACATAATACGATAGATTATTTTTGCTTTGCCAGGCATGGGTCTTGCCTGGGGCGATTGAGTGTGTATGTGTGAGTACTAAGAAATATTTTCACCTTCATACTCTACCATGCATTATTATCAGACATTATAGTCCGCCTTTGTTGGACCAAAAAGACTGTTTCATCTTCAGTGCTTACTCAAGGTTGTTTAAGGTAAGTAAAAAGTGTTAACAGTTTTCATACATATTTTTCTAGGTGTACTATGGACTACCAGGAAGAAAACATCCAAGATGTCAGTAATCCAATACAAAGCCTTAAATCACCTGACCCCATGGCACATAGTGTTTTTAACCACACCTTATTATCACCACGACAAGTGTCAATCAACATGGCCATGCAGCCATATCAGTACTCAAGGTTGGTTGGGGGTCGGTCAAGTGTTGGTGATCGTGTGATAGAGAACCTGGCTGAGGATCCTTGTACAAAAAGTACCAAGAAAGATGGTTGTGATGTAGCATTTCATGATAATGCCTATTTATCAAAGCTTGTGCAAAGGCCTGTCTCTAAGAGCAACAGCAAGCATACTATGATCAATACCACTTGCACAATAACATCACAAACAATTAGCCAAACTGATTCTAATATAACTATCAATCAAGTAGACAATGATGATGATGACAAAGATGATGAACTGTTTGATGATGATTCTGACAGTGACAATGATGATGATGATAACAATGGTAATGAAGTGGAGGAATTCATTGCAATGCATTTATCCAAGAAGAATGAGGTGACATTGCCAAGCCCAAAGGATAACGCAGTGGTCCCTTTCTCCAGTGTTAGTGCCCAACAAAATGTAACCATACATTCAATGGAAAGCTTCTTGAAAAAGACTGACGAGCTCATAAAGCATAATTTATTATTGCAACAACAGATTAGTACTCTCAAACGAGAGACTGCTCTACAAACTAAAACATTAACTAAATTACTTGTTAAAAGAAACAAAAAGATTAGGAAGGTCAAGCCTTATGATGATAGTTCTCTTTAGCACTGTTTTTTCCCTATATAGAGATATGTATACTGTAGATTTAACCTAATTAAGGGGTAGCATTACCGTGGGTGCCAATGGCTCATCAAAGACATTTGGCACCCAGGTAGGGTAGCATAATTTTAATATATTAATATATTTCTTATATTTTAAATTTTGTCAATTTTGCTATTAAACCTCATTTAGTTTAACTTTTCAGTTGTAAAATGATTTAGTTCTTTTATTTCAATAACAATATCTTGCCAGCATCTATAATAGTTATCTATATAGCTAGCCAGTTTAAGTAGAGTCCAGGTGGTGAAATATTCCCGTTCACTAGACATCAATATTTTTGAGAATTTGTGTATTATTATTATTTCATACAATTGACCATTAGTAATAATTGTTACTGTCACTGATTAATTTTGTTGTCTTATCTGCCTTATCCAAGCTGTGTAGTCAGCTTCTTAACTTACATCAGGTGAATCAAAAGCAATGTTGTACTCCATTACTTTTCTAGCTTGTGTACATCCGTTCTCACCCCTCCCCCCTATGGTGAAAAATTATCCGTAGGGGGGAAGGGTGAGAACAGTTATACATAGGCTATAGTCTTTCTAGTCAATAGGGCACTTGTTCCTCTGGCTGGCGTGAAGTTTCTTGAGTCACAGAATAAAAAATGTAAAAAACATTAATGAAATGTTATAAACAACAATTGTTATTTTGGTTTTCTTTGAAAAAAAAAACATCAATATTCACAACCATTAATTATGCGTTAATGGTTTGTAGTGTTCCAGATTAACCATGGAGGTTTTTTTTTTTTCTTTTCCCTGTGAGTGCAAGAACATACATGCAGGGAAAAAATTGGCTATTAGTGTGCTGGTAACTCGGTGGTAGAATATTCAAGTGATATAAGATAATAAAAATAACTGATAAAAATGTAAGCTTAATTGAGGAGAAATTTATTTATTTGTATCTTGTAAAAGAGTATTTTTCTATATTTTCAGGCAATGAGTTTGTTTTCAAATCTCTTACTTTGCATAACTACATCTAAAGTTGTAAACCTAGATTATCTGAAAAACTGTAAAGAACTAGCCTGTAAAATTGTGTGAATTTGTTTGTCATTGCCACTTGCATTTGCACAATAAATGAAACATTAACACAAGTGATATATGCTTATGAATTACCAGTTATTAGGGGTTTTCGTTCATTTTTGGAAGTCGTCATTACTCAAATAACTTTTCATTCAATCCATTTGAACTTCATTCACTTAACTTTCAGCCCATGTGTAATGCTTCAAATATTTTCCATGTCACGACTTTTATAGTTCCCGCGATACCAACATTGACTGCCAGTCCAGATCGTGACCAGGCGATACCATTTCCAGTCATTTCCTGGCCATACAGGGCATTATGATCGTTGTTCTACTGTAACGATCCACGTACTAACAATCGTAGATTTGCAGTCTAAAGAAACAAGTCACCCATAACGCACAACCTCACGCAAAGAGAACATTACTGCATACATTTAATTCACGCAAAATCACGCACATGTGACGAATGCGCAAGTTAAAAAGCTGGTTATAAACAACTTGGTTCCATGAAAAATTGAATCATCTAATGAACGGGAAGTTGCAACACTGAAATAAGAAGACAGTTAGTAGGTAAGATGCCTTATTGTACTGTGGAAAGTTTTTCGTTGCCAAAGTTTTCACCGCGAATTCATCTGAAGAGCAAAAGGTGAGTTACAACGATCTAAAAGAATGACGCAAAATATTTTAGTTTTCCTCATTTATATTTGAATTACGTTATTAGTTATTTATTCATTATTGTTAAACTTTTATCAATTTCTTAGCAGTTTATATCGATACTTGCGTGGGATTATTAGAAATTATTAAGTATTAGTGACTGATTTTTAATGCAATTGTTGAGTCCGTGTGACAGATAATGATCAGTTATTTATTGTATTCTGCAACAATCATGGGATTGATCAATTACATAACTGTTTTTATTAGGATATTATTCACTTATTAGAGTATATTTATTACGTGGATTTTTTTTAAGTTTGGTAATCTTTTATATTATACCGGTATTAAGGTAATTCCGTAAGAAATAAAACTGTCCGATGAAATTTTTTTATACTCGTTCAAACAAAGATTTTTGAGAAAAGCTTTCAGAAAATACAATAAAAAAGGGGGGTCACCGACTTCTTTGTTTGTGCAATATGACGTCAAAGTTCATGCATTTTAGTGACTTGAGAACGTAAAGAAAAAAGCTCAAAAATCAAAGAGAAACGGAACAAAAACACAGTAATTTGTCTTTTAAGAGCAAAATTCGTGTTTTTTTCAAATGTCTGGACTTTATTTTACAAAAAAAAAATATGAACAGATATATAAAAAATATGTGATCTTGGGCTTACTGTAATCGACGAAACGAAATGAGAACGAAATGAAAACGAAATGAGAACGAAATGAAAACGAAATGAGAACGAAATGAAAACGAAATGAAAACGAAATGAAAACGAAATGAAAACGAAATGAAAATTAAAAAAATAACCTTGATAGAAATAAAGTCAAAAAGGAAAATAACGAAAATAAATGTTATGTTTATTCAGTTGAGTGACAAATATGGCGGCAATATGCTTACATCAGAATCACATCACGCTTTCGCTAGATTTCCCATGCAAAAATAATACATACCCTCAAATAATATTCCCACAGAGTTCTATGAAAGGTTGATGATAGGTATGTAGGCATGCCATTCTTAATTTTGTACTATCATTCTTTGATTATCGTTCAAGACAACACGTGAGGCGACGGCAACACATGAAACAATCTCTCGCCGATAAACTTCACTTTTTCGCCGCTACAAACCACAACTGACGACCTAAAACTATGCCATGACAGTAGTACTTCCACAATTGTAGGTTGTGGAATAGCAAAAGACATTAAAACAAGAATGCGTGTACCATTCCGCCATCCACATTTTCAGTGATTGTAGCATTTAAAAACTCAAAAAAACAGCCTCATCCTTGAAACCAGTCTTTGTGAAATAACCTGGAAAAAGTCGACATTTTACAAAACAAAATCTCAAGTATTTTTCATTATTTGCTACGGCTGAACCTTGAAAAAACCCTTACTTTTTTATGTTTTGTGTTTCGATTGTAAATGAAAAAACATCCAGAAAAAAGTCCACCTTTTTCTAATATCCGTAGTTGAGATGAAAAACAATAAAAGTTTCAACTACTTTTACAATACTCGGCTGACAAAATATCAAGTATTTTCATTTTCCTCGATTTTTTTCAAAATCACGAAAATCGCAAAATTTAGTACTCGCAACTTATTCCGTGGGCAGATCCAAGGGATCGAGGGGTGCAGGGGGCGCGAACAATCAGGTAGCTTTCCAATCAGTATGGTTTGCGGCCCCAGCCTGATCAGTTATTTTTTGATATTCGGAAATAAAACCACTAAATTTATAGGATTATGCGTCAAAATATTTGAAAGACTTTTCGTTGTATCAGTGTTAAGGAAATTTGATATAAAATCCACACGAATTTCTTCAAGCGCCGCTATGGCTACATATGTTGGCTATCACGTGCTACTTCGGCTCCAAAAAAGATCAGAGAGAAAAGATCGACTAAAATCCACTTTCATTCAAGAGTTTCAATACAAAAGTTATTGAATTTTTCAACATGATTTATATCATGGTAACATCTCAACTTCAAAAAAAATCCATCAATTTGTTGCTATCAAATTTATCAAGCATATTAAAAAAGTCAACTTATTTTACTCACATTGAATCAATTCTGAAAAACAAAAAAGGTTCGTCTTTTTCAGATCGCAATGAAAAATACAAATAGAAAAAAACTTGACTTTTTACGAAAAAAAAGTTGATCTTTTTCATTCTTTGGTCGAAAATTTGTAACATGATAAAAGTCGAGTTTTTTCATGATTTCTCCCTTCAAGTTTGTATCTCATATCTCGAATTTCTAAAAAACTCGTTTAATTCCCAGTTTCCTCTTTTGAAAATCATTGCAAATGTGAATGGCGGAATGGTACACGCATTAACAAGGGATAAAGTTCTCATTTCGTTTTCATTTCGTCGTTTACAGTACACTGTAAACAGAGAAACGAAATGAAAACGAAATGAATCCGCACCCCCACCCCCTCAGTTTTATGATTATGCAATAAAAACAATTGTCAAGATTAGTTAGAAACGCTGCCGTGTCTCACATCAAACTATATAGACTTTATTTAAAAATACTTAACAATTCCTTTTAGCTGGACAGCTAAATAAAGGCGCATTTGTTTTGACTCGGTGAACTGTAATACAAGCAACGACTAATAAGGCGGGAAACACGACTGTCCAACTTTTGTGAAAATGTTAGAGAATCCCTTGCTGTAATTCATGTTAAACTAGACATACTTGCTTCAGGAAGCCTAAGCGATTCCTCTAAGCTGAGCAAATCGACATAACATCCATTTATTTTTTCAATTTTGACAAATGTCTGACCATGATGATCGATCAGATGTGTCACTCTGGCTCTCGAAAATGCCATGGCCGATAAATCCACTTTTTCGCCGCTACAAACCACAACTGATGACCTTAAACTATGCCATGACAGTAGTACTTCCACAATTGTAGGTTGTGGAATAGCAAAAGACATTAAAACAAGGGATAAAGTCCTCATTTCGTTTTCATTTCGTCGTTTACAGTACACTGTAAACAGAGAAACGAAATGAAAACGAAATGAATCTCCACCCCACCCCCTCAGTTCTATGATTATGCAATAAAGGTAACTACATTATACTTGTTTCACAGACGAGTAAAGTTTACTCATGTAAAAACGTACTGCTGGAAATATAGTACGTCATGTACTATAATTAATAATAATTGATATTATAATAATTAATATGTAATGTAATGTGGTGCTTATATAGCGCACTTTACTCAGTGTCAATGCGCTTTACAATCTTTAATATTTATAGTATGTAATCCGGATTTACAAGCATCAGGTTGATTAGTAATTAGTATGTATTAGTGTAGGCCTATCACCGAGGATGGTTGTACCTGCGTCCTCAGTCGTTCTTTTACGTCCCCCCGTTAATGGTTAATGTGTAGTGTGGCGAGAAGGGACCTCCAGTTTTATTGTCCTTATCCGAGAAGACGCGAACCCTTACAATTATAAATCGAAGAACATTCTCCTCAATTATTTAAAGACTCTGAGTGATGGTCCGGTTGAGGGTTCGAACCCGCAGCCTCCCGGTTAACAGCCAACGCTCTCCCAACTGAGCTAACCTGTTAATCGGTAAATAATATAAATAATGTGAATAATATAAATAATAGGTAAATAATATAAATAATGTGAATGATTAACCTAGTTCAGTCGTTATGTTTTCTAGTTCCAATTTTGTTTTGTTAATATATTGTAAAAATGTAATAACGCTGATAATATATTATTTACAAGTTCAAAGTGTCATTTATGTCGACTTTATTTTGTTATTCACTATCCACTCATCCATCCCGATCCATCCATCCATCCAACCATCCACCCATCTGTTCCTTTTTGTATTTCCACACTATCATTTACGTTATTCAATACGTTTATTTAAAAAAAGTTGTTTGTGAATCAAATGTATAAGTGCCGGATTTGCTAAGGGGGTGGGGGTGGGGGTGCAGATTCATTTCGTTTTCATTTCGTTTCTCTGTTTACAGTGTACTGTAAACGACGAAATGAAAACGAAATGAGGACTTTATCCCTTGTTTTAATGTCTTTTGCTATTCCACAACCTACAATTGTGGAAGTACTACTGTCATGGCATAGTTTTAGGTCGTCAGTTGTGGTTTGTAGCGGCGAAAAAGTGAAGTTTATCGGCGAGAGATTGTTTCATGTGTTGCCGTCGCCTCACGTGTTGTCTTGAACGATAATCAAAGAATGATAGTACAAAATTAAGAATGGCATGCCTACATACCTATCATCAACCTTTCATAGAACTCTGTGGGAATATTATTTGAGGGTATGTATTATTTTTGCATGGGAAATCTAGCGAAAGCGTGATGTGATTCTGATGTAAGCATATTGCCGCCATATTTGTCACTCAACTGAATAAACATAACATTTATTTTCGTTATTTTCCTTTTTGACTTTATTTCTATCAAGGTTATTTTTTTAATTTTCATTTCGTTTTCATTTCGTTTTCATTTCGTTTTCATTTCGTTTTCATTTCGTTTTCATTTCGTTCTCATTTCGTTTTCATTTCGTTTTCATTTCGTTCTCATTTCGTTTTCATTTCGTTCTCATTTCGTTTCGTCGATTACAGTAAGCCTGATCTTGCAATCTCGTACCCTGAGTCCTCGTTACATCGGCCAGCGGCTCGAAACAAGGACTCTGGCATAATCCACTGAAAAGTCCAAGGTTTCTTGGACTTCCGGCTGCGCATGCGCCTTTACGGCCAATGTACAAACCGTCCAATGGGGAATCGCGATTACATCAGAGCTGATATTTAAAAGTAAAATCCGTTGCAATTCTGATGGAATCGATATCCAGCATCGATGGGCGCATCGATCAACATACGGCGATATCGTAAATGAAAATGGATTTTTCCTAGTGATATTGTGGAAGTTTTGGAACAAAATTCATAGATTGTAATGATTATTTATTGAGTAAACATAATCCGAAGGGATTTTAGGTTAATTTGTGATTTTCGAAGAGCTAGAAGAGAAAGTTCTGTCAGCCGTTGGCAGCCGTGTGTGACGAAGGGCGAAACATTAAATAATTTCCTAACTATTGCTTCAAATTGGCTGAAATTCTCTAGGAAGGTAAAGAAAATAGCGATTCACAAGTACAGACTTAATTTTTATCATATTTTATATATTTTCTACTGCTAAAAACGGTCACAAACATCTAGCTTGAGTTTATTTGTGTTTCCGGTTATTTGCGGTTGCGTGGTTGTCAAAATTGAATGACCAATCAAATTTTAACAAAAATCGGATTATGTCAGAGCCCTTGTTATCCGCTGCTGGCGAGGAAAAACGCGGGCTCTGAGTATGAGATTGGTGATCTTGAAGAAATTGACGAAATAGCAACATGCGCACGAGCTGCTAATTCATTCGAAAAAGTCCTAAGTGGAACGTATTTTCGAAATTTCTCAAAAGTTAGCCCGATGACCTATGCTCAATTTTAGATATATTTGATGTTATGTTATAAAAAATAATTTTATCAAATAAAAAACATAGGTCACCGTGCTAGTTTGCGAAATATTGCAAAAAATATCGTCATTTTATTGTCAAAGAACAGGTTTTCCGAGAGAGGACTGGGTCGAGTTTCAAAATTATCGCGTTTTCTCGCTCGAAAATTTCGCA
Source organism: Diadumene lineata (assembly GCA_918843875.1). Lineage (NCBI taxonomy): Eukaryota > Metazoa > Cnidaria > Anthozoa > Actiniaria > Diadumenidae > Diadumene > Diadumene lineata. Next base: position 13,819,398 of record OU974080.1, read on the forward strand.
ATTCTTCGAATTTTTTATTCAAAGTAATCTACAAACATAATTTGACTAGATTACATGATAAAAGTCCTGAAACCAAAAAACTTGAAACATGCGCAGAACTATGCGCAATGCAAAACTACGGAATTACCTTGAGGTAATTCCGTAGTCACCAAAATGCATGAACTTTGACGTCATTGCACAAAAACAAAGTCGGCAACCCCCCTTTTTTATTTCATTTTCTAAAAGCGTTGTTAGAACGAGTATAAAAAATTTAATCGGGCAGTTTCCTTAAATCAGTGATATCCCAGTTTAGATTTAGTTTTCTATTAGTTTTTTATTATGATTATTTTTTTATTGTCTTGCATTTTTTGCGTTCTCTTCTCTTCTCTTCTCTTCTCTTCTCTTCTCTTCTCTTCTCTTCTCTTCTCTTCTCTTCTCTTCTCTTCTCTTCTCTTCTCTTCTCTTCTCTTCTCTTCTCTTCCTTTTTCTTAACCCGATTATGAAGTGCTCCCATGACGTCATATATTTCCCCTCAAATCATAATCCCGCATTTCTATAAAGCTCTTGTGATTGGCTGTTACCAAGGTGAACGGCCGTACACATTATAATTTATTACACGTGCATAAATTAGCGAAATGTACAAACAGAGCACAGCTGAATCGTAAAGTCTGAATCAATAATTTGCTGTAAATGTGTGGTGTTTTTTTTTTCACTCATTGTCGAATGAGCTTATCCAAGATGTCTGAATCTTAGCAATGGCGAAAGAAAAAGCTCAAAAATGCTCAGAAACTCTCAACAGATCGCTTCGAAATCCTAATTTGCTGTCACATTATCACGAGTGTGCTTCTCGCGTACTCCATAATGATGGAAGGTAGCTAAAACACTTCTAAATGTTATCGCTATTGGCTGTAAACTTACAGTTCACTTTCTTTCATCATTAGGTCGAATGAATATCTGCATAATTTGTTTCTAAAGGCAGCTAAAGTAAGTCAAAGTAACATGAGTTTTATGACCAATCATTCTGCCACACTTCGTTGCGTTATTTTTTGTACTTATGTCAGATAGCAGTTAATTTATTTTGTCTGTCTTTATTTGCAGAATGGCGAACTAGACAGAATAAAAAACTTTCTCAAAAGATCTTCGATCAATAATGTGAGTAGAACAATATGAGCAACTTTCCTAGAGTTTGTAAGATCTAAAATGACAAACAGTTATTTTTATTATCTTGGATAATAATATTAATTGATAAGCTTTTGAAGAGATTGTGTACTGTATATTGTTTATCTTTGACAGTGCTTGCTGCATGTATACTTGATACATTATTTAGGATTCTTAGGAATAATTTGTCAAATTTCACTCTCCATCATTTATCACTGACCAGGCATCAATCACTGCAAGTTTTAGCATCCCAACCAAAGAAAATATTAAATTAGTTTATTTCCCTTTTGCTTTGGGTGATCGACTTAAACACCCTTTAATTACATGCTTGCTGATTCTACAGAACATCAATGTAGACTTCAAAGACACCAAGACTGGCAACACTGCTATAATACTAGCTGCAAAAGGAAATCATGTTGAAGTAAGTGATTCTTTGACAACAGAATTCATGAATCTTAATCATTATGCACTGTTGTCATCATCATATTCATTATCAGCACATTTGTGAATCATTTTCACAATTAGTATTTTATCCCTGTTGCCAATGACACCTCTGGCTGTCACTTCAACCATTATCTCCAATGTCAATAACACCTCTGGCTGTCACTTCAACCATAAGCTTTATGAAAAATCTGTTTGGCATTATAAGCATTATAGTCCAAGAATATCCAGCGTCATAACTAGTAGACCACACCACACAACACACCCTCTCTACAAATCCATCCCTGAACGTTGTCATTACCATCACCTGAACAACCATGATTATGTTATTAGAATAAGTATTTTTTGTGCTATTAATTTGTTGTTATTTGTAATGTGTAAGATGCAAAATTTGTGACATGGCTGGTTATCATGTTTCAGATAGTGAAGTTACTGCTTAACTATGGTGCTGACATTACTCTACACAATGAAGAAGGACATTCAGTTGTTGAGCTGGCAACACAATCAGTACTACCTGTTTTATTAGGTAAAAACATGCACTCTGGGGCACATACAGGAATTTTGAAAGGGGGTCGACTTCTGGGGTGGGGTACTACCTTATATCGACTATAAGGGGATGATCCGCTGAACAGGGTATCCAATTCTACTCTATTTCCGATTTAATCCAAACTTCCTGTCATACTCAGGGCCCAAAAAATGGGAGAAATTATTTTGCATTCAGGAAATCGTCAGGAATAAGATCGTTTACTTTAAAAAAGATAAGAGCAGCATGCGTGTCTGAATTGATAAATTTATACAAATCATATAATGTTCGTAAACAATTGTAATTTGTCATAAACAGGGTATGGAAGTTAGGTATTTTTTGTCTTAAACAAGGTAACCCCTACAAGATCCCAGCGGAACACCCCTACACAGATCTGAAAGGAGTACCCCCCGGGGGTTGACTAAAATCATAAAAATTGAATGTATAATAATTAACTATGCTGAAAACAAATTTTATCAAAAAGTAGATTTTGCTGGTCAAAAAAGGGGGGTGACTAGTCATCCACTCCTGACACTAGTTATCAACTTGCCATATAATGTAAATAATGTATATAATATTGGTTACTTGGACAGAAGACACATTGGAGAATAGTTTAATCAAGGGGCTCCATGTTGACAAGAACCAATAAATAATTGCCACATCTCATACCAGATTTAGTGATTATTAATTCATGTTTTTATATTTTGTTTTTTTCAGCTTCTGTTAACAGACAAGGTAATATTAACATCATCATCATCAATGTTATGATGATTATTAATCACCATCATCATCATCATCACCAGCCAGGCCTGCCTATTGTCAGGGGAGGGGATTGAGGCAGGAGGTAACTGGGAAATAAAAGTCTAAACACTGGTAATCATTATCAAGATCAGTATCATCACTGTCATCATCATCAATCAGTCAATCAATGATCATTATATTATTACTATATGTAGTCATCATCATCATCAATCAGTCAATCAATGATCATTATATTATCACTATATGTAGTCATCATCATCATCAATCAGTCAATCAGTGATCATTACATTATCACTATATGGAGTCAGCATCATCATCAATCAGTCAATCAATGATCATTCTGTTATTGTCTATAACATCAGGAGTATCTCACAGACATCTGTTGCAAGCAGCATGGCAGGGCAATGTAGATGTTTTGAAGCGACTATTGGTGAGGAACACAATGTCATCATCACCATCATCATTGTATCATCATTACCATCATCATCATCGTTATTATCATCACCATCATCATTGTATCATCATTACCATCATCATCATCGTTATCATCATCACCATCATCATTGTATCATCATTACCATCATCATCGTTATTATCATCATCATTATCATCATCACCATCATCATTGTATCATTATTACCATCATCATCATCACCATCATCATTGTATCATCATTACCATCATCATCATCACCATCATCATTGTTATCATTGTTATCATCATTATACTACTATCAAGTGCTCTCATCACAGTTTCTCTCATGACCACCACCTACTTTACGACCACCAATACTAGTTACCATAATCTATTGATTATTTTGATCCTCACTGATGCATAATGTATATTGTTTTTAGTCAATGTTTCTATTTTTTTCATGTTTCTTTTATAATCCCTGGAGTTGTTCTATTTACTGTCAGTATAATCCCTGGAGTTGTTCTATTTACTGTCAGTATAATCCCTGGAGTTGTTCTATTTATTGTCAGTATAATCCCTGGAGTTGTTCTATTTACTGTCAGTATAGTCCTCACTGATGTAATGTATATTGTTTTAGTCAATGTTTCTATTTTCCCTGGAGTTGTTCTATTTACTGTCAGTATAATCCTCAGGGGGGCAGTTGTACAAAGCATGGATAAAGTTATCTATTTATAGATGAAGTTATACCCTCCATAGAATTTTGTTTACTATTTATCTGCTGAATAGGGATTATCCAGTGGATAATTCTGCTCAAGTTTTTTACTACTGGTCCCTTGTTTGTTTAAAGGTCAGCATGGCTATTTCTTTATTTCCTGCTTATATTGTCATCCATGACAGCTGTCAATACACCTTGGATGTTTGTGTAAAATATGCAGGAAGTTTAGTCCAAATATAGGCTGTTATAACACAAACATGACAGAGACAGCCAGCTGGGATTGTAATTAACGTTGTTGTGAAACAAACTTATTATTCAACAATAAATGTCTAGAAATAAAATAGAAATGAAATAAAAACACCAAAACAGATTAAAAACACCATCAACAATGAATAAACGTAACATATGATAAATTGATTAGGATTTGAACAAGACAATAATATTATTAATTCATTTTTATTGTATGGTCTCTCAGTGGAATCTTATACAGACTTTGTCTTTGCATCATTATGGTGACTTGCAATGATGACTATATGTCATTTTATTAATGCATGTTTGTCTGTGCTTGTTTTTAGTCTTCACAAGCTGATCTTAATGTGAATTGTCAAAATAGTGATGGCATGACACCGCTACTGCTTGTCACAAGGGATATTAACCTCTTTGAAAGAAGTAAGCATATTTTATCCATCCATTCATCCATTCATTCATTTCATGAATTAATCAATCAGTTCATTCATTCATTCATTCATTCATTCATTCATTCATTCATTCATTCATTCATTCATTTCACTATTAATTAATTAATCCATTCATTCATTCATCCATGCATTGATTCATATTCATTCTTTCATTTTATTCATTCAATCATTCATTCATCAATGCTCATTTCTTTATTTATTATGTTGGTATCTTTTTTTTATAGTTGAGAGAGTTGTAACAGAGAGGGGATACAATCCACTTGAAGTAATGAAAGAATTACTAGAACATAACGCGTTAGTATTCCACTGTTAGCTTTCTAATATTGGTATTGTCTACATTATACTCATTGTTATGTTTCACCAAAGGGATCCCAATCTGGCAAGTACTGATGGTAGGAATGTTCTACATTATATTGCAAGCAACAAAGGAAAAACTGCTGAACAAATGGCCAATGTTGTCATGGAAGGACCAGAGTCATGCATAGGTCAGTAGAATGAACATTTTTTGTTGTTCATCCATTCATGGTATGAGTTTGGATTTGGTTCACTCACATTCTTTTCTTGATTCATTTATTCATTTACATTCTTTTCTAAATTATGCATTCATCAATTTATTCATTCATTTGCATTCTTTTCTTGGTTCATTCATCCATCCTTCTTATTCTTTTTTCCATTTTTCCTGCATTTTTCATTCATATCTTACCTAGTATTCCAATTGATATACAGATCAAGCTGATGAGTACAACTGTCTTCCTATCCATGTTGCCTCAAGGGAGGATAACTGTCCTGTATTGCTTGCTCTAATCGACAATGGTGCTGATGTCAATGCTAAAGGATTCAATGGTCAAACACCTCTACATTTGACGGTACAATAAAAACCGATACACATCAGGGAGCGTTCTCCCACAACACTTTCCAGCAGTTTGCTCCTGATTATTTTACTTTTAATGGGTAAAAAACATCCATGAGATTGTCTGTTTAAAAAAAGTATTTAAGCAAGATTTAATTCCAGTGCCCTCACTTCACCATAATTCACAAAACAGAAGCTGCATGCAAAAAGATTCAGTATGCATGGTAACCTTGTAGATGTTGATAAGATTTTGTTCTGTTTTATTACAGGCAGCCCATGGTCACCAGAGTAGCTCTAGTTTGTTGATCACCAATGGTGCTGATATTACTATCGTTGATGATTATGGACATTCACCTGTTGAAGTTACTACAAATAAAAAACTACACAGAATATTGAAAAGTAAACTTAACAACTTGATAGTAAATGCGTGTTCATGATGATGGTGATGATGAAGGTGGTGTTGATGGTAATGATGGTATTGATGATAACAATGGCAGGGATCATAATGTTGATGGTGGTAATACAGTGATGATGAAGATGATGATGATGATGATGGTTTACAAAATCAACAAAAGTTATGGCAGTCTACATTACCTAATCTTTGCCAGTCCATACTCAGTCCACTGAAATCAAATGGCTCTTCTGATTCAACTTTTGAAACAATTATGACAACTTTGATCATTACTAAAAGCACTGATGTGGATGATGATTTTAAATTATATTAATGATGATAATGTAGTGATGATGATGATGATGACAATGTTAGTAATTATTATCAAGATGGTTACTGTTATTAATGATGATAGTCAAGATGATGAAGTTCATTGATGCCTATAGATGCACCTGTAGATTGCATTACAAATTTCTTGATCCTATGTACAATAATGTGATAACGTGTAATTGTATTGTAATAACTAGATGCCTGGGTAGAGCAAACACGTGATGTTACATCAACAAAACAGAGACGATCTTTCTCTGGTAAGTCTATTGGCAACTAATCTTAATTCACTCATTATATCTGATGGATAGATCTATTAACTTTAACTTTACTAATCTTAATTCACTCATTATATCTGATGGATCTATTAACGTTACTACATTGACTATATAGCACCGACTCAGCATAAAATGGCTACAATAGAAGAAACACAGGAAGCACGCTTTTCTCCTACCAAAGACAAGACCAACTCCCCTCGTAAAAGTATGTATTATAAGATATGGTTTTATCAGATACTCATACTAGCATTGATATTTATTTCCTATTAAGTGACATGATTTTGTTGTCGTTGTTTACTAGATAAACCAGTGAAGTGTTTGGGCAATAACGGGTAAGAACTAGCTTATATCATGGCTGATTGATTGATTGACATTTCTATTCATTGATTGAATGATAGTTCTTAAGTGATAGACTTAAGTTATTGTTTGATGTCAATGTGTTGATTTGGTAGTGCAATCCAATCAGTAATATCTCATTTTTCTAGACAACTTGGACAACCCAGCAGCACCCAGAAAACACTAGTACGTAGTAAATCACTAAATATGAAGCCCAGTCCACCTCATACAAAAAGGAAGGACACATCCAGGCCCTCAACAAGACAAATAAGCTCACGGTCACATGAATCAGGTAGACAATAAAAACACATTATAATTTTTTTTATTTACCAGCATTGTCAGTTATATGTTGACAAAGCAGGTCACAATACTGTCCAACGTGTTGCCAGGGAATTTCACTAGTTGCTAAGGCAGTTGTGTTCTTAATTGAAAAATTGTGTATGTTGCAGCGAATCATGGAGAAGATAGATTTGAACTTCCAAAATTGTCTGTCAAGAACATTGAACTACAGTATTCAAGGTATACAAATTGTTAAAATAATAATGGTTGTTATGATGGTGATAGTATTGACCTGTTTTGATTGTAGTAATGATGATGATGCTTAGAATTAGACTTTTATTATATTTGCACACTGATTTACAATAGAAATATATAATTACATATTTATATAATATCATAAAAATGTAATATATTTATATTGTAAATCAGTGTGCAAATATATTATCTTATTCATGTTTTTTCTTTATTTATATTATTTATTTATACTAAGTCAGAGTGTATGTACAAGAATGCATTGTACAACCCTTATCTATGGCTACTTTCTCATAGTTTTCAGCAACAAGACTATTCCTTGTACAGCAACATCCACCGAGTACGCCTACTAACCCCAGGCCCTCCACGATCACTACCAGGAAAGCCTAACACATTTGGTTCATATCGATCATGCAGCAAAAAGAGACTAGATTTTACAGTACAAACAACAAAAAGAAGTAAAATACCACTGCGTATTGCACCATTACCTGGAAATCGCACAACTACTCCAGAATTATCCTTATCACCTATAAGTGTCCAGTCTGGTATGGATAGCATAGCCTACAATGGAAGAATTGTTGATTTAGGTAAGATACTTTGATAATGGTTTTAATATTTCCTTTCCGTGACATCATTTACCTTGATATCTTCACTATGGTCATTTTTATCAGATACATTTTGTCATCAATGAATTTTTTATTTACCCATCCATTTATTCATTTTTTTTCTCATTATTAATCCATCATATGATAATGTGTTCCTTCATTGGTGAATTCATGCATTCAGTCATTGATTCACTTATTTAATAAATAGATACTTTTATTTCTTCATTCCTTCATCAGATTCCCTACAGAAAAAATCCTACAACCTTTCATCATTGTCAAAACTAACTATATCCACATATTCATCAGCTGATACAAGCCTTTTGCAACCACCATCATCACCATCAGAAAAACAACATATGGACACCACAGAAACACTAAATGAACAAACAACACACAACAAAATGGAAATGAATGTGAACAAAGATGATTTGCATTTGACAAGTTTCAGTGTCGATGCCAGTCATAATGAAAATGAGAATGAAAACGTGGATGAGACTAGAATAATAATGGAAGTAGCTCATACTGAAAATGTGGATGGGAAAGAGAGTGATGTCATGGGTAAGGATAATCAGCAAATGATCCAGGATAATGAAGCCACATATCAAACACATACTTTCTCTTCATCACAAATTAAAAGTTTCTGGATCCCAAATAACAAAAACGATGACAATGAAACACACAAAATAACAGAACAGAAACAAATCGTAGATAGTAATTCAAATAAACAAAACAATGAAAAAGATTCTCAAGATAAGACAGACAATAGAGAAAGAACAAGTTCAACTTCATCAGTTTGTTTCTATGTTGATATGAATGACGTCAACACATCTGCACAGTGTGCATCTTGCACCAACAGCCAATCAGACTCAGCCAACATAAAGTCCCACACATGCACTAAGAGTGAGAACTCACTGCAGAGCTGTCCCCAGCGTAAAACATTCTGGATATCATTGGATGGACGGACAAGTGATGGAGAGGCTGAATCACCAACAGCAGCCAAAAAGATTAGATATCCTCATGGAGATAAGTGTCATCCAACAAATAAATCCAAGAGGAAAAGCAGGTCACTTCCAGCTACAGCGCAGCCTCAATTACCTTTCCATGTCTGCTTCAATAAAGAGGACAACAAAACCTCACAAGACAGTGGCAACAACAACTCTATAATACAAGACAAAAATGGTGGTGTTTATAACAATGAGAACTTATCACAAGACAACAATAGCAACAATTGTATAAGTACAGACACAAATGTGAAGCTTTCTGAAACAACTGTGGTAACAACAAACACCGGCTGTAGTGAAATAAGCTTACATTCAGAAGGAACCTTTGTCAAGGAAACAGAAAGTGGAAGTAATGAATATTGTAGTGGTGATTTAGTGTTGCATTCTGAGGGAACTTTTGTTAAAGAAATAGAAACTGCAAATAATGAAAGCAGTGAATTAGTCTTACATTCTGAAGGAACTTTTGTTAAAGAAATAGATGATAACACAGTAAAACTACCATCTGAAGGAACTTTGGTTATTGATTCACAAGATGAAGACAATTGTGGTAAAGATGAACAGGAATGCTCATATGTACAGTCACACAATAAGGCAGGAGATGACCTACTAGAGGAGAACCAGTTACACAATGAACAGAATGACAACGACAAGGAAACAGCGTCTTTATGTTGTGATGGTAAAAGTGAAAGTGATGATACACTGAAGAAGGAAACTTGTGATAGTGACGTCACTAACGCAACTGTGAGCAGCCAATCACAATCTACATCTGGCAGCCAGTCACAGGTATCATCTAATAGCCAATCACAAGCTACTGCTGCTAGCCAATTACAGGTATTATCTGACAGCCAATCACAAGCTACTGCTTCTCTTGGTGTTGACCAAGCTGGACCCAAAACAGCCTGGTCACAGTATGGTGGTGTGCAAATATGCAATGCATTTCCATCCCCTGTACCACCATGTGATGCAAAACCACACGTACAACCTGCTATAGGAGACAAACTATTAACAAGAAAATCTTGTTGTGGCAAGAAAGGGAGAAAAGCACCAGAATCCAAGAAAGACAGATGTACCCCGAGTAAAAACAACAAGAAAGAAACAACGAAGAAAGGAAAGAAAAGAAACAAGAAGAAGAGTCAATCTTTTAAAGAAATAACCGTCAATCAATCAAATGCTGATGCAGCCTACATGACAGGGCCTGGGCCCGAGTCATGTGATCAGTCTATGGAGGCACCTAGCCCTGATGTTGATAATTCTCCAACGATAAGCATTGATTCCAAGACATTAAGTTGTAGGCTGATGAAGAAGATGTTTCCAGTGCTCAGCCCAATACCAGAATCTCCATACAGTAACCAAAGCACTCCACGATTCATTGACATTAACTACACTAATAATACTATAACTACAATGCACCCTGATGAGAACAGCAAAGACAAAGCTGATAACAATACTTACAGCTCAGATATTGCTACCAATTGTGACACCATTCATTCGCATGATACTTCTACAGGGGAAAACGTGAATGACAGTAATGATGTCAATAGTGATCATCATGGCAATTTCGTCAGTGGTGATAGTGAAGGTTTTGATGAAGTTGATGGTGGCTTCATGTCACGTTTGTTTGGTGCATGTATTCCAAGCCTAAATGTAACCAACAATGATTCATCAGATGAAGATCTTATACAAAATTATAAAAGTGATGACAATAAAGATCATGATGGTGATGATGATGATGATGAGGAGGAGGAGATGGAAGCTATGATGAAGGGGCAAATGCAATCAAAGGGTTCAGTGTCTAATGATGAAGCCAACGATGATGTTGAAGATATGCTACAAGAAATTCTTCGTAACACTAACGATATTGTTGTTCATCCTTCTCCAAGACAATCAGAAAACAAAACAATTCAACCAAATGGTGAAAGTGATTTTGATTATGATGATGATGGAGATGTTTTTAATGATACAATCAAGAAATTAGAACCAAACAATGCTGCTGCAGATGATACCAAACCAAGAACCAAACAATGTATGAAAAATGTGAAAAAACAATGGACTTTGAAATACATTAATCAGATGTCTCAAGCCAGATCACAGAGCAGTGAACTGGATGACGTGTTCCATGAAGAAGATCAATGTGAAAGCACTGTCCTCCTTAACAACAATTGTGTTTTCCCTAGTAACAATGGTGCCCTTCCTGGCAACAATGATACTTACCCTAGCAACAGTGATGTCTTCCCTGTCAGCAATGATAATGATGTCTTAATGGCTGATGAGCTGTCAGACAATGACTCATCTTACATCAGCTGCGAGTCAACACCACGTGGTGTATCTGATTGCTCTACATTTGAAAGTAATGATAGCGTCCTCAGCCCACATGGTACATGTGGCACAATAACCCATGAAGAGAACTCATCAGTTGATATCAAAGATTATGAGCACTTTCATAAAACATCCAACAGTAGTAGTAGTGATAGCAGATCAACTCTCAGTAACAACAGTGTAATATCAACACAGAGTTTCTTTGCTGTTAATTCAAGAGCATTTGTACGCAGCCAAGTCAGTGTTGGTAGTATCTCATCGGCTACTAGCTGTGGGGAGGAAATTCAATGGCAGAAAGGAAGCATCCTGGGTAAAGGAGGATTTGGAACGGTAAGATAGTAAATACAGGTAGATAAAATAATGTTGATGGTTTTGATAATGATGGTGGTGTTTGTGATGATACAGTGATCACAATGTTGGTAATGATGATGATACATGTAGTGGTCTACTCGCCTGATGATGTAAAGTATAACTGTTTCTAACAACATTGTCTTCTATTTCAAGGTTTATCTTGGTCTAGTCAATACTGGGGAAATGATTGCTGTGAAACAAGTTGAATTGAGCCATGGTGATGACAGCGAGGCTGAGAAGGTGACTGGTTTTTTATTGTCAATTGCCATGATGGTGATGGTATCAACTGTTAGGTTGGAGATGCTCTAATGATTATGATAGTGATGATGGTGATGCTGATTATTATTGTCCTGGTGATGATGATACTGGTGATGGTAACAATAGTGATTATGACAATGGTTAGGGTGGAAATGTTTCATTACACTGACAATGGTGAATAATAATTAATAATAATAATATGTCATTCAGCAATATGAGAAACTACAAGAGGAAGTGTCTCTACTCAAGTCACTGCGACATGAAAATATTGTCAAGTAAGTTTACCTGTAAAACAACAGAAAATCTGTTACTTGCATAACATAGATTACATCTCCAAAATGTTTCCAATTAGACTTGCAAAGTCTGACAAGAAAGGTGAGAGAAGGAAATGGTTGTAAACCTTGGACTTTTCCTCACCTCTTTAAATGACAGCCCCTCCCCTCCTTAGAAGGTCTAGTGCTCTGGAAGGCTTACCTTTACATACTGAGATGAAAATCTCTCAAGGTTACAAACTAATTGTTTCTTACATCATAGGTACATTGGTACATGTTTAGATGAAAACTTTGTAGTCAACATCTTTATGGAGTATGTACCAGGGGGTTCTGTTGCACAGGCATTGAAGAGATTTGGACCATTTGTTGAACCAGTATTTTGTCGTTACACTAAACAGATACTGCGTGGTGTAGAATATCTACATGTAAATAATGTGATGCACAGGTATGCAGCTCTCCATGTCTCTCAGTCACTAGCTGATGCATTCATTCCACTCTTTAGATTATTGTCTCTTTTATTTGTTCATTCATTCAACCATTCATTAACTCATTCAGTCACCCATTCATTTGTTTGTTTCTATCTATTTTCTATTGTTTATATTTCAATCGTTTAGGGATATCAAGGGTGGCAATATTATGTTAATGCCGAATGGTGTTATCAAACTGATTGACTTTGGCTGTGCTAAAAGACTTTGTATGGTAAGAACACTAATTTGAGATACTTGATGAGTTCTCTTTTATTCATTCATGCATTCATTCATTGATTTGTTTTCTTTGCATTTCAGAATCTCAGTCTTAGTAGAAGTAGTATGTTGAATTCAATCAAGGGTACGCCATATTGGATGGCACCTGAAGTCATCAAGGAGACTGGGGCTGGAACCAAGTCTGATATATGGTAATGCCATGGAATATCAATTATTTAGTCTTTATAATAGATAGCATAGAATCGGAAACAGTACTGTAACTCCTGATAAAACATTTGTGTCATACCATTGTGGCTGTATCACTAAACATTATTTCTATTCATTGGTTGTACCAGGGCTTTTGAGTGTAAAGTTGATTACTTGATGCTGAGAGAATGATGTTTGCAAAAGTGATTTTTATTTTATCATACAACTACCCATTATCCATCTCTGGTTCTGTAGATACTTGTTTATTCAGTATTGATTTAATGTATTGTATTTATTGTACAGGAGTATTGGTTGTACAGTATTTGAGATGGCCACAGGGAGCCCACCATGGTCTGACATGCAACCAATGGCAGCTATCTTTTCTATTGGTAATGGATCTAATCTACCACAGCTTGGTGAATCATTCTCACAGCTGGCTAGAGACTTTACTGCTGCTTGTATGATAAGGTAGGACGGTCTTCATTGTCACCAGAAACACCTGTGAAATACACTTTGCCAATGTTGTCTTACAGTTGTAAATGTGATAAGTTGAACACCATTGAATGATGGTCAAGAAAACTGACGTTTCGGATGTTAGTCCTTCGTCGGAGTTACAAGAGAAAAAAAAGGAAAAAAGAATGGGTATATATATGATAAAAAATACAAAGGTGACCAATGAGAGAAGGGAAAACGACAAAACAAAGCATGACAAAAGGTTACAATAAACAATAAGTGAGAAATAAGAAAAGTGAAGAAATGTTGTCTTCACTTTATTACATTATTTTGCACTACTTTTCCATCACGACCACCGGTGTGCATGGTTTATATATCTATTGTTTGTTATCCTGCAGGGAGCCAGAAGCAAGACCATCAGCCACTGATCTTCTGAAGCACGCCTTCATCAACCGAGTCCTGTGATTCTGAACTTAACCAGCTGCTACAGTACATTTTGTTCTTATGAAACTAAAAGGGATTTTTAAATAACATTGAAAAATAAGAAGCATCTGGTGACAAATGGTTATGGTTTCTAGACAAAATATTTTGCGAAGGATTAAAAAACCATCACCTATTTATGTCTGATTTTGAAAACAGGTGTACATTCCAATGTTTGTGAGATTGGTTTAAAAATTAATGTAAAACGTTGTCAAAACACTATTTTTGTAGTTTGAAATAAAACATGTAAAATATAAAATATAATATATATTTTTTAAATGCCATGTAAATAGTACCTAAGTTATTTTTTTTGTATGTCTGTAAAGGAAAATAGTTTTGTAAGTTGAATAAACTCATATCATTGATCAAACAACTGTCATTCACTCTAATAACAGAATCCCATCTAGATGTCTACAAATGGCCAGACATGGCTGCTATTACTGTTAAGGGTAGACGATCATGCAAGCCCAACACAGGCAGGGACATCACCATGATTATCTTAAAAAATACAAATATAATCTTGTCATCATCATCACTGTAATGAACATATTTGTAACACAGTAATGGTTTTTGAAGAAAGTTATCCTGTATGTGTACATGTATTGGATTGCAACCCAATTTATCCCAGAAGGACTATTGTGATCCCAGTCCATATAGCAAACACAGCAAAAACATGAAATAAAACTGATTAAAAAACTATCAAAGTACAGATAAAAGAAATACTAATATTCTGGTTGAGTGGTAGTGACAAATAGCTGCTAAATAACCACTACTTGTTAGTATTTAGTTTGTTTTTATTTCATGGTTTTCCTGCATTTACTCTAGCCCCAACCATTCAGTTAAGTACGAAATCAATTATTATTTAACTCCATTTCACAAGAACAATCAACTGTTGAGAAAAATCAAACTTAATATTATAGTTGCTATATTGTGAAATAGTTGTTTCTTCCACGTTTTATTTTGAGCCAAGCTTTCGCGCTAATTGCGCATCTTCAGGGCAAAATGAATGTGTTAACAATTTGTTACAACTACATACTATGTAGTTGTAACAAATTGTTAACACATTCATTTTGCCCTGAAGATGCGCAATTAGCGCGAAAGCTTGGCTCAAAATAAAACGTGGAAGAAACAACTATTTCACAATATAATGATGCCCACGTACCAACCAATTTTAGATATTATAGTTGCTTGTGTTTGTCGAATGGAGGAAACTCAAAGACAACTACTTTGCATGTCAGCCACAATAAGTGATTTTATTCAAACATTTCAGAACTTCTCAAATTGTTTCTTGTCCTTCTGTACACCTTTGCCCTTGGTGACTTTAAGAACATTGAATCTAACGGTCTTACTGAGGGGACGGCATTGACCAATTGTTACCAAATCACCAATGGCAGCATCTCTGTAGAATAGACAACAAACAGAACATGTTTACATAACTGACAGCTAGCAGACAGCGATAACAATGCTCAACAAGGGTGCCATAGTTGGTTAGTGAGCAACCAACTGTGAAAGACCACAAGTTCAATTCCTAGTAGCTTCACATCCTTGTTTTGAAATTCTTTTATTCTGTATAGCTTGTAGTAGTTTTAAAAACCCATAAAAAGGAGCATTGATGGAATGAGAGGGGAGAGTGCTAACACAGTGGGTTTGCTGAAAGATTATTGAAATTACATGTTAAAGGAACCACCAACACTAAAAAGAGTTGTCCTCTCCTTTCCTGTTTAGTTAATAATAATAATTACATTGTGTCTTTGTATGTTCTCTAAATAGCTACAACTGTTACTGTACCTGAAACAAGGAGAGAGATGTGCTGATAAGGTCTTGTGGCGTTTCTCAAATCTGTTGTACTTCTTGATATAATGTAAATAATCACGACGCACAACAATGGTCTTGTTCATCTTCATACTTTTAATGACACCAGTGAGGATACGACCACGGATACTGACATTACCAGTGAATGGACACTTCTTGTCAATATAGGTGCCCTCAATGGCCTATTGAGATGAAAATGCAAGTATAATGCTTCATGATTATGGTGGTTACAACAATGACAACGATAGCGACGATACAAATGGTGAAGATTACATGACGTTAATCAGGGCTAAAATAACAACCAGTCATTGGACAATGTCGCTCCAGGAACTGAACTGACCAGTCAAATGGTGATGATTACATGATGTTAATCAGGGCTAAAATAACAACCGCTCATTGGACAATGTCATTTCAGGAACTGAACTGAGCAGTCAAATGCTATTGACAATCCCAATAGTTAACTGATTTCAGTAACATAATGATGTAAACTGATGTATTGAGGCTGATGATAACCATAATCCCTACATTTACCAATACTCACATCTTTAGGAGTTTTAAATCCCAAGCCAACATTCCTGACATATCGAAGTTCCTTCTTTTTGATATTAGGCTGTGCAAGAACACGCTTTCTGTTCTGGAAGATGGGGGCTTGTTTCTGATAGGCCCTCTCTGTCTAAACAAACAACATTAGTTGTTAGTGAGGACCAGTTAGAAACTACAGTACACTGAACATGAAAAAACTAAAATACAGGAAAAAATGTTGGATGAAATCAACTTCCACTTAAGCTTTGTGGTTTCTTTCACTGCACAACACAATATATGGCCCAATATTGTAATAATCGTCCCTTTTATTTTATCCCTTTCAAAAACTGGAGGAGACTATTGGTGAATCTGGTATCACTGCTACACCTTTATACTAACACTCTTTGACAGTGCTTCCTATACCGACTTCAATAAACAAACTTTGTAATACTAAATATATTGGCACAGCTATTATGAATACCTGATTTAATACAACTGTTTTATATATATTATCTCATCGTTGTAATATCAAAAGTGATTTTCGCCCAAAAGATAACATTCTCCGGTATAATATACAACCAAACGCACTTTCCCAGGCCAAAAATCTATGACATGAGCATTTGAACCAGTAGATCAGTATTTAATGTTTCAAAGCCATGTTTTGGAGACAAAAGAATTGTAGAAGCTTGTGATCAATTCGATTTGAAATCACATGTGGCAAAAGATCGACTCACACACTCCGATCTAAATACGGAAAAAAGTACGCTCTTTTCCCCCAATAAAGCAACTTTAACGCAATAATAGTTGAATTAACAGCTGGTATGTACTTTGCATGTGTTTTTAGTGAGAAATGAGGGATATAATGTATATTTATTTCACTTTAAAGTTAATGTTCTCTACTCCTTACTTGTTCCGCCATGGCTGCCACTGAAAAGAGATCGAACCACGTGGTGTCCCGGATCTTATTCCCATCATGCACCACCACTTTCAAAACGAGGCAGTTTCAATATGGCGGCAGATTTAGTTTACGAGGAATGCAATTTCTAAAATATTCTTAAGAAATTCTCTATTTTTAATCTACAAAAGACTTAAGCATTTGGAAAATTTCTATAATATTTAATTATCGTTATGGCTGCAATAAAAGTGTAAGTCTTTTTTTTAATTGTGATTTTGTTTTTGTTTTGAATTGTTTCGGAATTCGTGTGATTTCTATCGTGGGTTTCTTTATATTTTAGACTAGTTTGTGGTGAGGTCAATGGTAAAATAAATCAGATGTTTAACAGAGTAAAGAATATATTAAAGAAAAATCCTGGCTTTGAGGTAAGAAGTACTAGTGGCTGCTACAATTAACTAGCAATTTTGTAAGTGCTATGCTACCGATTTCTAAAAAAAAGTTTCAATTAAAAGTTATATTTCTTACTTGTTTGATTAAGTAACTGACTTTTATTGATTTCTCAATGATTTATTGATTGATTAATTTATAACTAAGTGAATTGATTGGTTGACTTGATTGATTGGTTAATTAATTGATTGATGGACGTCATTGTTTGATTGATTGATTGACTTGATTGTTTGATTGATTGGACTTGATTGTTTGGACTTGATTGTTTGTTTGATTGATTGATTTATTGATCAATTCATTGATTAGTGAAATATGCTGATATATTGCCATGTTTTCTTCATTGCTAATGGTGTTGTTATTCTTTGCTAGATGTTATTGTGTGTAGGTAGTTTCTTTGGTGGTTCAGACGATGCTACTAACGAATGGGAGACATACGTTAAAGGAGAATGTTTAGCACCTATAGTAACATATATACTAGGTCCTAACGACCCAGATGAAATGAAATACTTTGACTCTTCATTCTTAGAAGATGGTAAAGAACTTTGTGAAAATATCACGTATTTGGGTAAGAGAGCAGCAATCTTTTTTTCTAATTTTTTTATTTGGGTTATGTGATATGATGGTTATTGACTATGATTAAGTGATAAATTTTCATGTCTAAGCTGTGATATTTTTTGCCTGCAAACCCAGGAAGGAAAGGAATACTTACGACACCTTCTGGCTTACAGATAGCTTATCTTAGTGGTGCTGATACATCTGCAGGTCTCAAGGTACAAGAAATGGAATACTAGTTTATGAGTTTATGCCTTCGTAAATTTGTAATACTTGTAAATTTTATTAACATTGAAAGTCTGTAATAATGTGAATACTCTGACAATTGAAGTACTATAACATCTAAAACATCAGATTCTCTTAACCTCCACATCTAAATTGCAGCCATATAATCACCATGCAAAGTTATTCTTACAGGGTGGAAGTGTTTTTTCTGAAGAAGATGTAGATAGTCTAATAAGTAAATCAAAAGAAGACAAGTTTGTTGGTGTGGATATCCTACTAACATCATGTTGGCCACAAGATATAACACAATATGCAAGCAAACCTGTAAGTACAAACTAGAATGTTAAACAAACAATGCAGAATGTTATTAAACTTGTGTTGATTGACACTAGCATAACATGGTCAGTGTATTTTTGGTCTATTACATAATGCAACAGACATATTATGTTTAAATTGTTCTTGTTTTTTTTTTAAGGTTAATGTGGAGTCCATTCCTACTGGTTCTAAACTGATTTCCAAACTTGCCTCCAAACTACGACCAAGATATCACTTTTGCAGTGAAGAAAATATTCACTTTGAGAGGCCTCCATACAGGTAGGAAGTATACCATAATAATCATGGTATTCATGTTCAACCATTATTAATAGTGTTTTAAAAATTTCATTTTGGGGGGCATCTGAACTTTTATGATAATTTCTTTGTGTTTCAGAAACCACCAGGTATTACGTGAGTCGTCACGTCATGTGACCAGATTTATCTCTCTTGCAAGAGTGGCTAACAAGGATAAACAGAAGGTGCAGCTATCTTAGTTTGTATCTCAGTTTACTTGTGTGTTTGTGATTGTATCTGTTTGTTTGTTCAGTTTCCCATGGGAATGAGATTTTTTAATAAATTGAGGACTTCAAATTCTGAAGCTTTTGTTTATCAATTGCGTTTCATTTTTTTATCAATTAATTTATTTGATGATTTTTCTTGTTTTCTTGTATTCTTTGTGGTTTATTTGCTTGTATGGTTCAGTGTCAGAGACATTAATGCTTTGTTGATCAGCCTTGTTTTCCGTAGTCTCTTGTAAGCAAGTCTGACTGCAAATAATATTGTTGCTTGTATGGTTCATTGTCAGAGACATTAATGCTTTGTTGATCAGCCTTGTTTTCCGTAGTAAGCAAGTCTGACTGCAAATAATATTGTTGCTTGTAGTACATGTATGCCTTTAACATTGTACCAATGTGCAGCCTGGACAAAGAGAAGCTGACTGAACAACCACAAGATGTAACAGAGTTTCCTTACAGTAAAGTGTTATTGTCTACTTCAGATACAAAGAAACAGGTAAAATATGATTCAATTAATTCATTCATTTGTTAATATGATTTATTCATTCATATAATTGTATTCACCCATTTATTCATACATTAATTGAACATTTTCTTGTAACAAAAAATTCAACATTGTTTCAGTCATCAGATCCAGGAGGTTTCTTCTTTGACATGAGTCATTCTGAAGCCAAAGCTGGCCAGAAAAGAAAAACACATCAAGGTATGGACAGACAACACTTGATAAGACTTGTCTAATCACTCACATACAAATATACATCATTCTATTAATTCTTGTTTT
The DNA here is from genome assembly GCA_918843875.1 of Diadumene lineata. Classification (NCBI taxonomy): domain Eukaryota; kingdom Metazoa; phylum Cnidaria; class Anthozoa; order Actiniaria; family Diadumenidae; genus Diadumene; species Diadumene lineata. Next base: position 13,839,491 of record OU974080.1, read on the forward strand.
CTCATTATGTATGTTGATTATTTCAGATGGTCCTCATCAGCACAAACAGCCTAAAGGGCCACGTATGTATTCATTCACTCACTCACTCACTCACTCACTCATTAATTAATTGATTAATTCATTGATTAATTAATTAATTAATTCATTCATTCATTCATTCATTCATTCATGTATTCATTCATTCATTATTTATTTATTTATTTATTCATTTAATAATTATTGATTTTTTTTTTGTTTTTTTTTCATTTGTTTGTTTATTCCTTTTTTGTTGTTGTTGTTTTTTCCTTTGTTTGTGCATTTGTTGTTTATTCATTGTGTTTGTTTAATTACTGGCAGCTCCCCTAAAAGGTGATTGTTGGTTCTGTCTTGGAAGTCCTAAAGTAGAAAAACATTTAGTAGTCAGTGTTGGAAACTTGGTAAGAACTGTTGAAGAGTCATGCTATTTATTTGATGCATTTATCATTAAATAAGAATGGTTCTATTTGAATTTTGTAACTTGTTTGGAATTGCTTTAAAAACTCATGTCTTCTTTTAAATAATCACACTTACTACTGTTTTTTTTCATGGAAAATACATCATTAACAATAGTAATGCTAAAAAAAACCACTTCTGCTGTTTACAGTTTGATCAACTATAATAGCAGTTGATGTTTGAGTCATGTGGCTATTTCAACCATATTTTGTCCTTTCCATGTCAGACGTATCTAGCACTAGCTAAAGGAGGACTGCTGGATGACCATGTTCTTATTTGTCCCATTGCACATTATGAATCAACTGTCAAACTACCACAGGTAATCATGAATTCAAAAAGAATAACCTTTAGTTGTTAGATGTTGTTTCTGTGATACTGGTGGATATCTTTCCTGGAGGGGTGACAAACAATTTGAGCAAGGAGCAAAATGATCACTAGTATTACATGAAAAAAATAGTTATTTATTTATTTATAATGCATAAACAATTAATGTTTAGATTAAATTAAATTAAGCAGATGTGCTAAGTTGTAATAAGGATATTTTCACTCATCAATTTTAACAGTGCACTTATACAGCTTTATCTTGAGTAATTAAATGGCTTCATTCACTCTGGGAGTTATTAAGTCAACAAACATTAATTTTTTTTTCAGGACACCCTAATGGAAATAGAAAAGTATCCTTAAATGAATAAAATCCTTCTTATCTTTTTCCCAATGCTGACTGTCTGATTGGTTGACCTGTGGAATAGCATATCTGGCCACTCATCCATCCATCCATTTATTCATTCATTTATTCATCCAAATCATCATCTCATTCATTCATTCATTCATTCATTCGTCCATCCCTCCATCCATCCATTCATTCATTCACTTATTTATTAATTGTTCATTCATTATATTATTTATTCATCCATTCTTCCATACATTTGTCCACTTATCCATCTTCTCATCCATTCATTTTTGTTTCTCTAGATTTGTACTATCTTTAACTAACTCTTAATAAGATATAAACAAGCCCTCAAAAGATTGTTTCAGGACAAGAAGAAGTCTTGTGTCATGTTTGAAAGAAACTTTTATACACAGCATTTACAATTACAGGTGAGTCATTTCATGCCCATTTCACATGTATTTGACACAAGTAACTTTCCATGTTTGATTGGTTGTCTCCATACATGTAGGTTGTTCCTATCCCAGACATGACTGAGGAGTCTCTCAAGAAAATATTCAGAGAAGAAGCCGACATGAGAGGAATGCAGATGAGAGACTTACCAGCTGGTGTAGCACTAACTGAAGTAAGTCATGGAAATGACATTGACTAGTCTGCCGGGCATCTGTAAAAGTGTCAGGGGAAGGTTTTCTGAACTATTTGTCCAAAAGCACACTAAATTGCACTATTTTATTGGTTTTTAGACTTTTCACCTTTTTTGTACATTTCTTTAAAAAAGAAAATGGTTACAATATTGCAGATACAATTTTGTTTAGAACTCAAGGAATTTCTTTGTACTTTTCCCTTTTTAAAATGTATTTATTTAGTAATACTTATTTTTTTATTTAACTTACAAGCAAGGACCACACTATAATAATAATTATATTTATATATATTATAATAATACTTAATAATAGTAATATTATATTACATAATGATAATTATGTAATTTTTCTTTTTTTTTTTTTTTTTTTTTTTTTTGCTAGGCAGTTCCAGTTGGTGCACCATATTTTGTTGTAGAGTTCAGCAGTGGAGACAGGCTACTGCACAGAGTCAAGGGAAAGATGGATTTACAGTTTGGAAGGTATGTCAACATAAACAACGTGCCAATAATGTTGTTGGTCACAATGAATTGATGCTAACCATGCAAATAGATGCCATGATTCTCATGCTATGTTTGTCAATGTTTTTCAGAGAAGTGTTAGCATGTGATGCCATTCTCAACATACCACATCGAGCCGACTGGAAGGAATGCAAAGTATCTCCAGAACAAGAAAAGCAATTAGCTAGTGCTTTTAGGAAGACATTTCAACCGTATGACTTCAATGTTTAGAGAGGATGTAATGTCAGTTGGTAGAATCCGACACTATGACTTCTGTAGTCTATAGAATCTAGACATGACCCTTCAATCTGTGGAGTCTTTAGTCTATAAATACACAGTGGTTTTCAACCATTCCCAGGAGACAATTTAAACAAAAGACATGGCAGCCATGCTGGTGGACTTTTCAAAAGAAATCCACCACCGTGACTGGTGGACCCTTTTGTTCCACTAACTCTCCTGGGAATGGTTGAAAACCATCAATTGCGAGTCTGCAGTCATGTGAACAATATTCCCAAAAGGTGTGTGTGGGCAGGCAGTAGGTTATGGATAATAAACCAATAAGAAAGACAAGGCAGTCATTTTCATCTTAGAGAATTTTAATTTCAAGCTATTTTGTACACCATATCCCATCCCTTAATCACCACCATTACTAAATTGTACATAGATAGATCAATGTAATAAAGCACTAAGATGTTTCATTGATATTAATTACAGTATTATTGATAATTGATTTATTGATTTAATTAATGAAATGTTAAATTTTCTGAAATACCAAGTTTGGAGAGAAAAGATGCCTTGCTTGATCAAGGTTTCTATAAAATAAGAAAACCTTTATCAAGCAGAGATAAGCAAAACCTTTCATGTTGTAAAAATGTTTTTGATGAGTTCTCGGAAAGGAGAGATGAAATTTCTGACTTTTTAGACCAGCAGTGCTCAGTGTGACTAAGATTAAGATTTCCACTTTAAAGACAAAATAATTTGAAGCAAATGTTGTGAAACTTGAACAGAAGATTCAAATGCAACTTGTGGTGTATACCATTTCTTATTGACATTAGTAGAATCTAGTTTGAAATTTGCTTGATTGGATATTTGTGTTTTTGCTTGCTGTTGTTTGGAAATAATGTTTCATGCTGATTGTCATTCTCTTGCATTATTAAGCCACATTATTTTGGTTTTTCACTTGCAAGAAACCTTCCACCATTTCAATGTGCTGCAAGACCACACAAGGGCATACTCAGAGAAATATCGGTTTTGTCCAACCAAAGACAGTCCATTTTGTATGTATTTATAATAATTTGTAATTATTGCTGTCAGTAATATGTTGTTATTTCTCCAGTAAGTTTAGCTTGATTTGATAGAATACGTAGGGATAGTACTCATGTTGGGCCATTATCAGACCAGGGATGTCTACCTGCAGCTGAATAGCAATAAAGATACACAGATCAATAGTGGCAAAGAATAGATTATCAATGAAAGGTGCACATATATATCAAATTGCTTCACTTCTTAGCAATAGTACAAGTTTTGGGTAGATATAATAATGGTAACTTACATCATTCAGGTCACTCTTCCCATATGACTTGGATTCTAGATAACTGTACGATGTGTCCAGCATATCCCTAATCTTTTTCTGTGTCTTCTTGGAAGGCTGTAAAGTAAAATATGAACTGTGAAGATATATTGTAAAAATTCAATATGGTTCATATCTCTTTAAATTGATTTCTTCTCCTTGATTCACACTGGCTTACCTGAACAAGCATTGCTTGGAAGTTGACAGGCAAGCCATATCTAATAAACAAGACAAAATCTAATTTTAATTATCTTGTTAATTCACACCCTTTATGTAGATTCAGTTCATTGGAGTTTCAACCAACCATATGACTGTTGAAGAATGATGGTGATTATGAGTTTGGGGTAATGTTATTTAGATGGCAGATTTTATAGACCTTCGAGAGACATTGTGGTGTAACAGGCAGAAGACGGCAACCAAGCAACACAGTACAAGAGAAAGAGTCTTGAATGGTACAGTTGGTTATTGTCTTAGTGCAGTTTAATACAAGTAACTGTAATAATGCACTTTCAACGATTGCTATTACCTTAACACAGATTCTACGAACACTCTGAGAGCCTTGACATGAATCCATGCTGTAAATGACTCACTGAAGTTGACTCTTAACCATCGCACTAGAGGACCCTAGAGAAAGAAAGACAACTGTATACTCACCATGTTGGCAATTATCTTATCAGCGGAGGGAAGTATAGTAAGGGTTCATGTGGCTGACTTGGTGGGACTTCTTTTCGTGTTCAAGTAAGTGACAGTATTCATTTTGTCATGCGATATCAAATCACAATGTCACAAACAAGTAAAAATAGATTAGATTTAGCAGTACAATGAGATTCGGAACATTTGAACTGATCTGTCAACAACAAAATATTTTATTAAGGAGTTCATTGAATATGTAATAATATCACTTACAAACTGCTTCTTCTTGGTTGATTCAAGTTTTGATATTTCATTTTTCCCAGCTTCAAGTTCTTTCTCATCATAAACAAAATCTCTGACCAAAAACCTGTTATAAACATCAAGGACATGACAATCATTTTATTATGGAGCAAGGTTGATGTACAGTAATGTTGGTTGGAGCAAGGTTGATGCACAGTTGGTCAAGGAGCATTGACAGAGGGGGAGGGGGTAATGTGTGCACTTGCAAAAGCCCTGGATAATAATTGGGCCATTATTCATTTCTTCATTTATTTCTTCTTTGAATACTTTTACCTTTTTTAAGGCAATTTGTACAATATTGTCCATCCATAGATTTGTTCCAAACTTATATTATTTTTTGACACTTGAAATTCCAGGAAAGATGGATGTAACAATTAAATATTTAAACAAAGTTTACCCACTTGTTGTCTCTTGCATGTAGTTTGAATTCATCAACAACTTTCTTGAATAATGTTACTGTAAAGAGGCCATGCTCATTGTCCTCAAATATTAGCCTAACAAAAACACAACAACTTTGAATTATGTTACTGTAAAGAGGTCATGGTAATTGTCCTCAAATATTAGCCTAACAAAAACACAACAACTTTGAATAATGTTACTGTAAAGAGGCCATGGTAATTGTCCTCAAATATTAGCCTAACAAAAACACAACGACTTTGAATAATGTTACTGTAAAGAGGCCATGGTCATTGTCCTCAAATATTAGCCTAACAAAAACACAACAACTTTGAATAATGTTACTGTAAAGAGGCCATGGTAATTGTCCTCAAATATTAGCCTAACAAAAACACAACGACTTTGAATAATGTTACTGTAAAGAGGCCATGGTCATTGTCCTAAAACAAAACACAATAAATAACATCAACCCTTTGGTGATGACATTGTCAATAGTGATTTAATATCAAGATGATGTTGTTTTATAAGAGACCTGACTTACTTGGTAGATTCTGGTACAACCATGTCAGTCAGTTTCCAGTATTTATTTCTCCATTCATTGGACAGGGCTCTGCAAAGTTAAGATTATTAGTTCTGTTCTGCCTTGGAAGATTTTAATGATTTGCACTTGATTGGTTTGATACTTATTAAAACTTATGAATGAATGTTCTTAAATGTTTGTACCAAAATGGGGATTCCCTGTAGCTGGGCATTATGACCCCCTGATTTTTTTCCAAAAACATTTTAATGGCTAAATTCTCTTATAATGTCAAATGGGTTCTTTATTGAGATTACAATGGTTTGTTGGCATTGGAATAGCTTCTTTATTGAGATTACAATGGTTTGTTGGCATTGAAATGGCTTCTTTATTGACATTGCAATGGTATTTTTACACTCACTTGGGAACAACTACCAGTAAAGTTGTAAGATATTCAGAGTCAAGTACAAAGTGTTCTTTCTTGACAAGTTCTCCAAGATTTCTGGATAAAAGACTCCCCCTGGGAAAACAAATCATAACAATAATCAATTTATTCACAAAAACTACAATAATAATATTATGATGGTTTCTTGAACAGTGATCATTTCATCATTTATTACAATTATTTAAGATATAAATCATACAAATTTTGTTATCTCGTGTGAAAAACACTACATACTTTTTTATAAAATATCAACTCTTGTAAATAAATTTTCTATGTGAACATCAATGTAAGCACTGATAGTGAAGGATGTGTTTTAATTTAATCATCTTACGTTGATTTTCGTTCCAGCGATGCCAGTGTCCCTTTAATGTTGTTGTATGCCTGTGCCTTGGACTTCAGATCATGCTCTATTTGAGTTACTTGCTGTCAAGAGATAAAATCACTATAATTAATTATTTAAAAAGGCAATAATAATTGAAAATTGGGACTCCTGTGTATTACACTCCACAGAAAACCCATACATACCTTGCTAATAATTTCAGTGAGATTACGTAGAGATTGTTTGATTGGATATTTGGCTGAGTCCCATTGAAACTTTGTGATATAGTTAGACAGGTCCTCTACAAAAAAATCCAAATAAAAACTTTTATGCTGTTTCTGAACGCAGAGATATTCACAATGAATTCCATTGGTTTATGAGCTCTAATTATTATTTTATTTGTAGTTTGGAGTTGAGAGGTATGTGTGTTTGAAATGAGCTCTCTTGAGTTACCTTGAGTAGTGACAACACATGAAAAATAAATAGCTTTCAAAATGAATAACTGTAATGGAGGGAAATCAACTTACGTCCATTGGCAAGTAGGTTTTCTTTGACTCTATCCTGTAACAGTGCACAAACAATCAAGCTTAAGATACAGGATAACAATGCATATTTCAGGAATAATAAAGAATTATTGCAATGAAATTCTGTCCATCTGCATTGTACTTGTAGACAGTTCTAATTATATCGTGACCCACATGTTCAACAAACAAACTGAACTCATATCAACAACATACAATGCTGTCATGTCTGATAATACATTAAAGCATATCCAACTAACCTGATGCTCGCCCTCTAATACATCTCCCATGTAGTGGGCCACTTTCCTTGTTACACTACAACATAAACATTAGTAAAGTTATGTTGATGACCATGATGGAAAATGTGGATATTACTCATTTCTCTCTAGACTTCTCTCTTATCACAATATACCATGTTTACAGGTCATGGGTATAAAGTGTGGCCTTCAGAGCAAGATATTCCATAAATCAATTGATAGTGATTTTCATATATCTCTTTGGTCCTTCTATCTTACAATATACAGATTAGACAAGAGGTAATAAAATGAACCAACATTAAAGAGTTGATACCTGTCAACATAACCATCCAGTTTATTCAAATCATCTGACAGACCAACCAATGTATCCAAGGTACCAACCTGAGGGAAAATACATGTTAATTGAGTGTCCATTAAGCCAATGATTGAATTCTTTCCAAATATTCATTGATTAATTACTCTTTATCTGTTCACTAGTTTCCTCAAGTGCACTCATTTATTTGACACTTAATAATAATGTATTCAATTTCAATTTAATAACGTAACATTTCTCATTTGTCGAATTTCCTTGTTTGACTACTAGGAGCTTCTGTATTATTAATCTCTTGAATCACCAATTCAATGCCATATGCCATCCAATCATATCATTTTGTATTGTCTAATTAACTTATAAGTAGTGCATACACTTGCTTTTATATAAACTTTTCCATCCTCTAATTCACTGTATCATTTGAGATCCCTCACTATTGTACATGTACGTACTCATTGATTGACAATTGTACAAATCGAATCAATTCACACTTCTGACAGCATATCTCTACAAATCTATTCTGATTTTCCTCTAAATACGAAACATATTAACATAAACGATAATATAAAGAAAATGGATAGTTTTCTTTTATTGAAAATAGATGAATCCTGATGACAAGAGTCTTGTGAGTCACATGACACCGAAGATATATCCTTATAAATTATCCACATATTAACGTACAACACGAGCTAAGACGGTAAAAGATTACAATCTGGCAAAATTATAAGTCTTAAAATGAAAATATGTAGAGTTTGGAAGTAGGCAAGGCTTGTGTATTGCAATGAATCTTAAAATAGCTCTTACTGAACTTCATTACCTTGAGTTCTGGAATGGAAAATTTCCACACCGGTGAAAGTCCAACCATGTTGCTTTTCAAGGCTTCATACGTTTGTTGTGGGGTTTTCTCACCCGGAGCTGACACCAACCAATACTCCGCCATGCTTTAAACGATGATCAATATAAAAATTGCGAAGAAAAAGCAACAGAATTGAAGGCTTTTTCAACACAAACTTTACGAAATGGAAGTTGTTTTGAGATTATTTTGCGCATGTACTATTGATATCGCGGGCTCAGTCATCCTTCGACAAATGTCCGTAAAGTGCTCGTAGTTAGTCGTTGGACAGTCGTTGACCACTCTTTGCTGTCAATATCTATTCGAAAATTTTCAGCTATTCTTCAGTTCAGTCGATATATATCCGTAAAAGTTTCTAATTATTCCATATTTGGAAAATTGACCCAGCACCACTTCCGTTACTGTTCGGCCTCCTGTCGGAACACATAATTTCAACCTTGCCAAGAAAGAAAACATAATTTTTATTCCTGAAAACTTGGTTATATTTTCCTTTTTATGGCAGCCAAACAAGGGAAAGGTTTATCTCATTTCTTCTCCAAAGACAAGGTAAGATAGATTATCATGATATTGTGATAAGCCCTGCTGAAACAAGACATAATATGTTGTTTGTTTTAGACATTAAGATCAACAATTTAAAATACAAATACATTTACTACAATTTTTACTCATGTTTTCCTAGACTTTCAAACCGAAGAAGAAGTTTCAAGAAGGGACACTTCGTTATGACTTACACAAGCATGCTAAGGTTGAAAAACTTACTAAATGTTGGCCTTATTAAGCCGCTTTCGAGTTGTTGCGTGTTGTATTAAAAACTAGTTGAATACTTGCTACTTTGTTTAATTTAATAGCTAGAAGATTTGATAAGTTTTTAAACTCTTTGCAATTATTGTCTCTACAATTCCAGGCAACTTTGAACTCAGGAATTACACTGCAAGATTGTGTTAAACTTCCTCCAGGAGAGAATATGAATGACTGGGTTGCTGTACATGGTAAAAAATGTTCTTTTATATCGTCCGAATTAATGCAATATAATTTTTCTTCGCTCCTTTCTTATAAAAATAGGGAGTGACTAAAACTATGACATTTTGAAATTATTATTGTGATATTTGACCTTCGAGAGGAAACGTTTGCCTATTTTAAAACGCATTTCCGGTTAAGATTAGATAGGTCATGTGGATCACATTTATAAACTTGATTACAGTCAGTGGAGCAGGGTCATTTTATATGTAGTGATATTTATCCATCCATCAATTAATTCATCCATCTATACATTCATTCATGAAATAATTACATTTTAATATTATTTTTTAATGATCATAATAAAAAGTCCTTTTATTATTTCTTTATTAATTTTATTAATGATTTTTTTTTAACCATCAATCATTCAATCTTTCCTCTATCCACTCATCCATTCCATTATTCACACTTTTTTTTCAATAAATAGCATCTTCTCTTTTCTGTGTTTCAGTTGTTGATTTCTTCAATCGTATCAATCTTATCTATGGTACAGTGTTTGAATACTGTACACCGGAAAGCTGTCCGTCTATGTCAGGAGGACAAAGGTATGTCAGATAACACTTAAATAGCTTATAGCTTTTTGCACTGCAATTGATTTCAGCAATACAATGCTACTTTGATGCCTTCTAGCACTTCAATGGCTTCTAGCACTTCAGTGGCTTCCAGCACTACAAATGGTTTCCAACACTATAATAGCATCCAGAAATACAATGGCTTTCACACTACATGGCTTCCAACACTGCTATGGCTGGCACTACAGGGGCGGCGGAACTGGGGGAGCCGGGGGGCATGGGCCCCCCACAAAATATTGGTTAAAAGACATTAATGCATGAGTTTACACAGTTAAAAAATTGTTTTGTGATTTTGGGGTGGGGGATGGGGAGGGGAGGGGGATTATAGTGCCCCCCCCATGGCTGTTACTGTTCCACCGCCCCTGACTACACTGGCTTCTAGCACTATAATGGCTTCTGGTAATACAATAACTTCCAACACTGTAATGGCTGGCACTACACTGGCTTCTAGCACTATAATGGCTTCTGGTACTACAATATGCTTCTAGCACTATAATGGCTTATGGCACTACAATAACTTCCAATACTGCATTGGCTTCTGAAACCCAAATGACTTGTGTGCATTAATCATAATTCTTGTAAAAATAAATATCAAACATTATAGTTTTTGTAAAAAAAATCCAAATTCTTGGCCTTAAATTCTGTGTTTACCTAGAACAAGCATCTGATATCATGTTGCACTTGACTTATTACCATCATTCAAACAGCCTACCATGATGATAGAATGATCTGTTTGCATTTGCTTGTTTGTTTGTGTTTTAGGTATGAGTATTTTTGGTGTGATGGTGATAAATATAAAAAACCTACAGCTTTACCAGCAAGACAGGTGAGGGTTGGATTGAAAGAATTCTCTTGACTAATTCCCCCCCCCCCCCCCTCCCTCCCAATCTTTGTACAAGCTGACAAAATTTTGACACTTCAATCAGTGTTTGAGACATTAGGAAAATATGCCATAATTATATATTAAAGCACCATGTTAATATTACATATCACTCTCTCTTAGGCCATTTTAGATGGTATTCTCACCATGGATATGGCAAGTCATACATTTATTGATTGTATTCTAAGAAATGTTCTATCTTTCTGTTACACCCTAGTATATAGCATTGCTTATGGATTGGACGGAAAACATAATCAACAACGAAGATGTCTTTCCTGTGGATACAGGTAGCAAGATGATGGTGATGGTGATGGTGATGATGATGACAATTACCATGACAACAACAACTATGGTGATGGCAATGCATGGTGATGGTGATTGTGGTTATGGTGATAATGTGGATTGTGATAATGATGATCACCATGACAACAACAACAACTATGGTGATGTCAATGCATGGTGATGGTGATTGTTGTTATAGTGATAGTGGTTATGGTGATAATGTGTATTGTGATGATGATGATCACCATGACAACAACTAAGACAATGGTGATGGCAATGCATGGTGGTAGTGATGGTAGTGCAAATCTTATGATGATTGTTGTTGTTATGATTGTGTTTGTGATGATAATGTGCATGGTGATGATGGTTTTGTAGATTATGATGCTGGTATGGTTAGAGGTGATGATGTAATATGGTAATGATTATAATAAATAATGATGATGATGATAAGTTATTATGATTATCATATAGTTATGATGCTGGGGGTGTGATGGATGGTAATGTGAATGTATGATGCAGGGTGATGATGCTGGTTGCATTGATGTCACTTGGTGACTGTGATAAAGCTGCGTGGCTAATATAATCATCTTGTTTTTCTTTACATTCAGATGTACCATTTCCCAAAGTATTTCTTCCCTCGGCCAAAAAGATTTTAACCAGATTGTTTAGAGTGTTTGTACATGTTTACATACATCATTTTACTCACATACAAGAACTGCAAGCCGTAAGTCCATATCACCACTTATGATATCAAACAGAAATGTCTTAAGTGTTCACATTTTCACAGAAATTATTGAAAACAGAAGAACTCAATGTCTTCTCAGGAGGGGTGGGCACACATCTTCTGCCCCATGTACACCTCCTCTAAAACTATATCCTTGATAGTTCCATCAGCTGAAAGTGCAACACTTTCCATCTATTTTCATTAACTACCCTACTGATGATGATGATGGTGGTGGTGGTGGTGGTGATTATTATAGCTCACCATTTTACTAACAACAAAGCATCTCTTTTTTTTCAGGAGGCCCATGTTAACCAATGCTACAAACATTTTTATTACTTTATTTCTGAGTTTAAACTGGTCGATCCTAAAGAACTTGAACCTTTGGTAAGTGTTGCTACTTTCAACTAGTGTTCACCAACAATATATACAGTTTTTGCTTATTTTAATCACGTTAATGATCTCAATTGTATTGTTTGTTAGAAACACTTACCGTTAACACATACTACATCATACTTTATACATGATTTGTTTTTATTTTTTTACTTTTCAGAAAACATTGACAGAAAGATTGTGCCATGCATGAGCAAGCATCAAGATTTAGTAATTTTATACAGTCTCATTCATTTGAAAAAATCCACTGAATACAAATTTGTTACAAATATCAATGCAATATATTATAAGAGAATTCCTAATGAATTGATTTTACTATGACATTTCATATGAAGTCATACAACCTGCAATATATTTCAAAAGACAGTGTACTTTTATACAAAATTAAGACATATATTAAACATATATCTACATCTTTTCTCAAATTCAGATTTTTTGGTGTGATATTAATTATGACTATATAGTTTTAAACGATAAATGTGATATCTATTTGATAAATAACTATATATAGATCAGGTTTTTCAATAATGAAATATGCATATGTTTCCAACTATACAGTTTTTATGCACCTTACAAAAGTGAATTTTAATGTAAGTTCAGAATGATAGTTTTCTAGTGTTACCTTTTGTACATCACAATCTCAGATAATAAAATAATATTTAAATGACATGATTTCCTTACTTTGGTGTTTGGGAAAGAACTTGCAGTGTGGGAAGGATACCATAACTGGTATAAGTATGGAATAGCTAGCTGTGCCAAATGCATGTGAAATGGGTATCCAATGGGTACCACTATGTTATAAGTATGGAATAGCTAGCTGTGCTGAATGCATATGAAATGGGTATCAAATGGGTACCAGTCTAGTATAGATATGGAATAGCTGTGCAGAGTGCATATGAAATGGGTATCAAATAGGTACCACTAAGGTATAGGCATGGAATAGCTGTGCCAAATGCATATGAAATGGGTATCCAATGGGTACCACTATAGTATAGGTGTGGAATAGCTGTGCCAAATGCATATGAAATGGGTATCCAATAGGTACCACTATAGTATAGGTATGGAATAGCTGTGCCAAATGCATATGAAATGGGTATCAAATGGGTACCACTATAGTATAGGTATGGAATAGCTGTGCAGAATGCATATGAAATGGGTATCAAATGGGTACCACTCTAGTATAGATATGGAATAGCTGTGCAGAATGCATATGAAATGGGTATCCAATGGGTACCACTATAGTATAGGTATGGAATAGCTGTGCCGAATGCATGTGAAATGGGTATCCAATGGGTACCACTATAGTATAGGTATGGAATAGCTGTGCCGAATGCATATGAAATGGGTATCAAATGGGTACCACTATAGTATAGGTATGGAATAGCTGTGCCAAATGCATATGAAATGGGTATCGGTATGGAATAGATGTGCTAAATGCATATGAAATGGGTATCCAATAGGTACCACTATAGTATAGGTATGGAATAGCTGTGCCAAATGCATATGAAATGGGTATCCAATAGGTACCACTATAGTATAGGTATGGAATAGCTGTGCCAAATGCATATGAAATGGGTATCCAATAGGTACCACTATAGTATAGGTATGGAATAGCTGTGCCAAATGCATATGAAATGGGTATCCAATAGGTACCACTATAGTATAGGTATGGAATAGTATTGGAATGCATGCATATGATAAGGCATGGTTATGAAATGCATATGAAATAGGTACGAATTGCATAATGGAATTGGTGCAGAATGGGCTTGAAATAATTATTTATATATCAATTTTGAAGATGAAATATAGGAAAATCAGAATTGTTGAAAAAAATAAACTTGTATTTTTATTTGGATTCATCATTTTTGAAAAATAAATAAAAACTACAAAAAAATTTTTGTTGTCACTAGGGAGGGGAAGGCTATCGACAATTGTATGGATACTGAAGCATGCGCAGAGTCAGTGAGACATAGCGAGCAAAATAAAAGAAGTCATAAGTGAATTTTAGCTGAAAAATTATTTTTCCCCGACAAGTAAACCTTAATAGCTCAAGATGTTTTGTACAAAGACTTTTCTTTGTATGTTCGCTGCATTCAAAACATTTTAGCTGGAGAAAAAGCTGGGAATTTGAGGTGAGTTCTCTTTACCTTGTCAAATGTGTGTTGAAAGACAGATAAGTTGGTATGCGGTAAAACTTTGTCAGTTTTCTTCAAGTCCTTCAACGACTTATTTGAGCCGTGCTAATTCTTGCTTGATCCTCAAAGTTATCTTGTCTTTTATACTTTTGTGTTATGGAAATAAGTTAGTTTTTGCGTTAGCTGGTAGGAAAAATAGAGCCATCGAGTTCAACAACTCACATATTAAAGTTAAGTGTAAATTCCACAACTCAAACAGATTCAAATTGAACATAAATTTCGCCGTTTAGAAAACAATTTAAAGTTAGATTTGTGTATTATAGAAAAAGTGAATGATATTTTTTTGCGTCAACAGTTTTGACCTTTTTATTTAGAAATCAATGTAGCTTTAAGGCTTATTTGGGCAATGGACTGTATAAACTACGATAATTCATTCCAAAGTTGCTATTCCCTTTCAAAAAATTCTCAAAAGATAACTGTTATAGCAAAGTTTAAAAATCCAGAATTTTGTTCTGTTTATGATCGATATAAAACCAAAACGCAGTTTTCCTGTACATTTTGATGTGGGCTTCATTCAGCCTTGAAATTGATAGCATTTTTCATCGATGCTTTTTTGACCTATTTATTCTAAATTTCATTTTAGAAAAACACCACCACAAATATTACGCCTGCTAAATTTCTGTCCTGACTTTAATCTTTTATATAAGAATGTGTGCTGTGATATTAATGATTTGTGAAAATGTTAATTTATATTTATTATTCATTTTCCATTTTGTAAATGATTTATTGCTATCAATGGCATGTTTTGACTCGTTGACAGTAATCATCAACAATAATGATTTATAGTATTGTACTGAATAAATTCATGAGATATTATTTGAGGAGATTAAACTAACAAACAAAAACTTGATGCAAAAACAGAAAAAAATATTCTAGATGCTGCTTTGTTGATTTTACTAGCAATATGTTAAAATAATACTGCTTGACTTCAAGAACTAAAGCAATTTGAATTCAGTTTAATTTGATTTTAATTTTAAAATCCCCTCTACTTCTAAAGTGTTATAAGCATCAAGCTATTTTAAAAGTATAGCTGTGTTCGAGTAAAAAATTACTCGTAATATTTTGTAGAAGATCTTGATAAAAGTACTCTTCAGTAAGCCATTGAGTATCATTCATTCGACCTGACCTTGTTTCCTTTAATTGGTCTTCATACTCAATATTTTGTACACAAATGAAAAAATCTTGAAGACAAAGAAATTGAAGACTTTCATAACAGTGTTTTTTTTTCAATTTTTAGATTATGTATGTCTGGAGTGATAGATGGATGACTTGTATGTAAGAGTCATATATCAATACAATGCTACAAACCCTGATGAACTGTCGGCGAATGAAGGAGATGTTATCAAAGTAACTGGACAGTATAATGAACACTGGTATTATGGAGAGCTCAATAACAAACAAGGACTATTCCCTGTCACATATACAACACAAATCTGTAGTGATCTACAGCATGAGATATTCATTGTATCAGAGACATACCATGCTACTAATCCTGAACAACTCAGCTTAACAAGGGGACAGAAAGTTAAAATCATTGAAGAAGTGAATAATGATTGGTGGAGAGGTGACATTGATGGTAGAATAGGAATATTTCCTGTGTCTTACGTTGAGAAGTTGTATGATTCTATTTGTCCTGATGAAGATGACCAAACAGTGTTTTACTGTAATACACCATCTGAGAACAATGAAGGGCTATCCGTGGAGTCGCTGTATAGCTTCACAGCAAGAAACAATACAGAGCTTAGCTTTCCTGTAGGGGTTATTATCAATATTATCAAAGATCTAGATGACGATTGGTATGAAGGCACCTTTGAGGGTAAGACAGGGCTATTCCCAAAGAGTTATGTCCAACCTTATCAAGACATTTATGAAGTTCCTCCAACACCATGTGCTAGATCTATATATCCTTTTGTTGGTGAAAGTGAATCTGAGCTTACTTTTAAAGAAGGAGAGATTATATTGCTACGTAAAAGAGCTGGGTCACAATGGCTTGAGGGTGAAATTGATGGTAATGTTGGTCTATTTCCTGCTAGTTTTGTTGACATTGAAATTGATTTGCCACCAGAACCACAAGAAAATACTAGCTGTTTAGTTCCTCAAAAGGTCCCTTTAAGGGAGGGACTTAGAATGAAGGCACTATATCACTTCTCTGCCTTGCACCCTGGTGATTTAGCGCTCAGTGAAGGTGACATAGTAACTATTGTTAAGTTAGTTGATGATAATTGGGTTGAAGCAAGAGTGAACAGTGGCGTATGTGGAATGTGTCCATCAGCATATTTAATTGCTGTGGATAGTGACCCTTTGACAAATGACATCCCTGATGGCAGTCAAAGCTCCATTTTTAACAAACTCAAAGCAGGAATAAAAGCAAGTGAAAACAATGCTTCACAATCATCATCACTTTCATCCTTGTCTTCACATGACTGCAATATTGCTTACAGACGGGACTCATCAGACTCTGTTTTTGTTTCACCCAGTCATTACTGGGATGGTAAAGCATCATTTAATAAAAGTAAACCAGCTCCTAAACCACCAACTACCAACAGTCAGTCAGATGACTGCTTTGATTTGAATGGTAGTAGTGGTAGTAGTCTACAGTCAAGAAGTCTATCTATGAGTTATCCATTACAAAATAAAAGTACATCTACTGCAACTTCAGCCAGCAGAGCATCTATTTATGCCATTCCTTATAAAAGTTCACAAAGCAGAGTTGCTCAGTTTAGAGGAAAAAGTACTTCATCTGTGAACACTAATACAACACCTGCTAGTGTGACATTAGGTTACCGTAGCAACAGTGATTCCATCAATGAAAGATCACTCCTTGATATGAGTGTATCAAATAGAGCTTCCTCTTTCAATTTGGCATGTCCTCTAGTTCCTTTACCTACTAACACCTCCCCTTCTAAGGAACCTATTATACCAAAACGAAAAGCACCCCCACCCCCTAGGAAAAGTTTATCTGATCAAAAGCCTGCAACATTACCACGGACAACAAAAAACCTAACATCTCTTGACAAAGGGTCTGAACGGTATGGAAGTGCATCAAGTTTGAACAGTGGAGGAAGCAACAACTCTGATAAAACTACTAATTTAAAACCTGCATGGTCCCTAGAGACATCACACAAAAAGCGTCCACCCCCTCCCCCTGCACGGTACAATAAAGATAAGTTTAATGGATTTACAAGGTCAGCCACAGTATCTGTTATATCACGTGATAGCTACCAGCAGAATAGGACAGAAGAAAGTGATAAGGCAACCAGCCCATCAAAGACTTACTCTGTATATTATACTGGTGAAGACAAGGATGGGCAAAACAAGGTATGGCACATGTAACTACATAGAGGGTCAAAGCAATACAACATTATCTATATTAGAATAATGCATTATATCACAGCCCATCATATCCAGTAAATTATGATATTCAAAGGTACTGGAGAGAGAATACAGAGGTTAAGTTGCCATAAAAAAAAAAGAATGTGAAAAAAAAAAATACTTTTAAATTAGTTCTATGCAGGGTTCATTTTGCAATCATGTTAAAGCGAAAATATCTCATAAAAGTGGTCTTCTGACATAAATTTTGTCACTCAAAATATTCCTGTCTATTCATATTTGTACTCTTATTGGACATCAAAGTTAACCTCTCTAATGTCCCCTCTGTGTCTTAGTCATCACATTGTTCTTTCTTCATTTATATAGCAAATTACATTGAGGACACTCGAACCATGAACACTTGTCTTTATTTGGCTTTTCATTTTCTGAGCTTTCTACTGCTTCAAATCCTCTAAAAAGTTTATTATATAACATACAGTGTTTCTCTCATGTGATAAAAATCGTATCAACACATGTGTTCAGTGGTGATATTCCTATTTATCAATTTGGATTTTTGTTCGGCCAATCACAAAGCGAGATTTACTTTTTAAGTTATATAATAAACAGAATAATACATGGTCGCTTGGAGATATGAAATTTATCTCTGCACGTCCATGTATTATTCTCTATATATTTGATCTCAAATACACTGTGTTATCAAAATGAAAATGTTTTCAGATCGATTCACTCAAAGGAAGCATGTTAAAAAAGTATCAAAACAGCACAAAGTGTTCACAGTTTGAGTGTACTCCCTGTAATGGTTAGTGAGAAAATGAATGACATTGCGCTATAATAAACCAGAAATGTTCTAGTTAAAGGTTTTATTCCTAGCTAACCAAGACCAACAGCCTAGAGGATATAAGACAGCAGTCCAAAGATACAATCCCCCATGACAAGAACAAAGATGACATACCACAGAATGAAGAAGACTGCCAAGATATGGACCTTGATACTGTCAACACTAGTGAGTACATAGCACTGTAGTGGCCAGTCCAGCATCATAGTGGCAGTGAACACAAAAGTTGAACAAGAAATAACAAAATCTGTAATGTTATCATGTTTAGTGCTTGATGCTAACTAATAAATAGATCCCAAACATAATACTTATGTTACTTGATTGTTTTCCAGAAATTCTTGCTCACTTTGTCTGTGTCTTTAATTATTTGATCCATATTTTTATTCTAAAAATATGATTCTCATTATTATCATTATTACCAGCTTTAATTCCTGGAATACAGGATCTGGACAGAAAGATAGCTAATGCAGAACACAATCTACAGGTTGGTATATTAATACTTTTCTTGCAACGGATGCATAACACTTCAAATGGCAGCTTTATAGTAATCATGTTTGAATGGTGCTGTTTATAGGTAGAGTGGAGAGCCTGCACTGGAATGAAAACAATTCTACAGGTATGAATACAACCAACCAACCGAACAACCAACTGACCAACCAACTTACCCACCCACCCACCCAACCAACCACTT
Organism: Diadumene lineata; assembly: GCA_918843875.1. Taxonomy (NCBI): domain Eukaryota; kingdom Metazoa; phylum Cnidaria; class Anthozoa; order Actiniaria; family Diadumenidae; genus Diadumene; species Diadumene lineata. The sequence goes on from OU974080.1 coordinate 13,858,807, forward strand.
ATTAGCAGTAATCATCATCATCACTATTGTATAGTCAAGTATATTCTGTACTGATACTCACATTAGTAATTATGTCATTACAACTATGGCACTAGGTAATAATGATGATGTTGGAGATGTTTTTAATGATGATGATGACAATGGTAATTACAGAATTGATATTATAATGATAGTGAATACATGGTCCCTGCTGCCTGGCATTAAAAATAATGTCCTTAAGAGCATAAATTTGCTTTCTGTAGATGTTGGTTCATGATGTTGATAAACACAAAGAAATGGATGCAAAGATCTCACGCAGTGAACAGAAGATTAATGAATGGAAAGATATCCTGAATGGACTCAAAAGTAAAGTTGTCAATTGAACTAATTTATACTCATTTTGTCTTCTTTTCTAAGAAAATTCAAATTCCTTAGTCCGTTTCACTCTTTTTCTACAAATTATTATCTTATAGCAAACATATAAAAAAGCATGAAATAAAAACAAACTAAATACTAACAAATAGAAGCTATTTAGTAACTATCATGAGGTTTAGCAATAAAAGAAAAGAAAACCAATTTGACACAAAGAACTAGACCTTGTATCATTGTAAAGCTTGTATAATTTAAATGTCCAACAACCCTAACTTCATCTCCATGTATGTGTTTTCAGATGAGAGAAGTTTTCTGATCAAGTCGTATCCCAAGAGAAAAAGAATAGAGGACAGTATTTCCCTGTTAGAGGCTGACTTACAGGTAAAAAAGTGATTGGAATACCCCACTAAATGCACTTAATTTTTTTTATGCATACTTATTAATAATTACATATTAATCATTTCCAATGCCAGCAAACTGCACAATATCTATTAACAACATTAATGTATGGTACAATGTGGAATGGGAAAAGGAAAGGTAACTCTATTTAATGTCGTTAGTTGCTTAACCTTGAAGCAGATTTCCCAGGAAGCTGACCATAGGCACTTTCCCCCTTCTTTCCATCAAATAATGCTTCTTTTTACACATATTTCAAGTCACTACAAGCTACTCAGAATAGAAAGAGGTTGAAGCAAGGATGCGAACCCACTGGGAATCAAACCTCTTGCACAGATGGATGCACACTAACCAACTGTGCCATTCTTTTGTGTTAAACCCTTATCACAGTGGTGAAGGTCATTGCATTTATTAGAAGAACAACAATCAGTTCATGTTGTTTATTGACTTTGTTTTCTTTTGATTAGAAACAAATCAGAAGTCAGCGAAGTCTCCAAGTCCTGTTGAATGTTGTAGAAGACAGTCGAAAAGAAGAAGTTCTAGAAAACATCACTCTCTGTGATAATATTATTGATGATTTACAGACCAAAATTAATGAGAGAAAAGGTTTGTTGAAAATGATGGTATTATCAACACAATTTGATGGTATAACCATCAATGTTAACCTTGTAAAAGAAATAATTAATAGAGTAAAACCTTTCAGAAACCAAACACAATTAACAAAACTGACCATTAATTTACAACAGCATTCCTTATACTTGGGTTCAAACCATTCAACCATCAAACACTAGTTAACACCAACAGTATTTTCAATTGTAAGATGGAAAATATCCACTCAGAGACAATCATTCCATACTATTCAAATATCAGACCAGACATATCTCTTAAGAAACCCTTTGCACCTTTGTATCTCTTTTTATCTCATTTGTTGAAACATTCAAACATGGTTAGATGTTTTAGTGAATTAATCAATACCACCTTTAGAATCTCTTCAAAGCCTCAATCAAGCAAAGTCCAGTAAATCAGCCCAGGAACAGTTTGCTGACCAGAGAAAGAAAGTTGTAAATGAACTTATTCACACAGAACAAGATTACTTAAGGGATTTACAGCTTTGTCTGAAGTACTTTGCTGAAGAACTCAAGAATTCAAAGGTTAGGATTTTTAAGTGTCTTCCTTACTATCTGCATCATCTCAAATTCTAGCAGCATTTCAATCCATATAATTTAGAAGTCAAATAAAGAATAAGAGAAATATATCATATGATCTTGGAGAGATTTAGCAGTCAATCTATCTCTGACATGTATGTTTTAAAAGGTTGTAGAGGCTGATATTTTGTTTGGCAACATGGGATCCGTAGTTGATACATCAAGTAAACTATTAGCAAGCTTTGAAATGGCAGTCAAAGGAAAAGACATCCAAGAACAGGAGCTAGGTTGGCTATTCTAACTTCTATTTAACCATTGATTTATCACTCGTCCTATCCTTCATTCACACATCCATTGTTTTGTTCATCCATCTCTCCATTCATCGTTTCATTCATTCATCTGCATATCCATCCATCCATCCACTCATTCATTTGTGAATTTGTCGATTCATCCAATCATCTCTTTCTCAGCTCATATATCCAATCATTCATTTATTCAATCATTTATTCATTCTTTTATTCATTTTTTTTTTCATTTCTTCTGACTAATTATTGTTATATTCCATACATAGCTTAGGTGAATTATGTACGTCAGTATTTTGTCTGGTAATATGATCTTGTCTATGTACAGGTAAATGTTTTGTGGATATGGCTGATCAAATCAAAGATGTTTATGGTCAATACTGTAGGAACCATGATGATGCTATTGGTCTTCTTGAAAAGGTGAAATAACTGCTCATTTATCACCTGAAACTAAGATTTGTTTTTTCTTTCATTTAGGCAACCATCTATCTTTTCATTCATTCATGCATGCATTCATCCATCTATTCATTCATTCATTCCTTTGTTCATCCATTCATTTATTCATTTATTCATCAATCACTCTATTCATTCATTCATCCGTCCATCTTTTTACTCATTCATTCATTCATTCATCCATGCATTCACTGCTAATGTCCTTTCTTTTCATTCACCCAACCATTGCTATTCATCTCATTTCATATATTTGTTGATTCATTCATTCAATTAGTTCATCTATGTAGTCACTAATTATGTCATCTATTAAAATAGTATGAAGAAGTACCAGAAGCTCAAGAAGTCTTCAATAAATGTTTGAATGCTATAAGGTACTGAATATAACTAACTATTTATTACAAATTCATTTTTTTATTTTGCATGGTATTTGATTTGTCTACTGACCTATATTTTGATGAATTACAGACCATGTCAGTCTTGCCATTATAGCTAAATATAAAGAGAAAAATATGAATTTTCCTTTGGTGGGACTCAAACTCACATCTTCTAATTGACTGCGCAACACGGACCAATCATACTTGTAACATAGCTGGAACATCTAGCAATGGGCAACCATGACCGTCACAGATCACTAGTATTTTATTTGTGGTTCTGTATGTTGAATAACCATAAGTAAGATGCGTATAAGGAATCAATGCTATGCAGTACGAACTTGTTTGTTTTTTGTTGTTGTTTGTTTGTTTAATTGTTTGTTTGTTTGTTTGTTTGTTTGTTTGTTTGTTTGTTTGTTTGTTTGTTTGTTTGTTTGTTTGTTTGTTTGTTTGTTTGTTTGTTTGTTTGTTTGTTTGTTTGTTTGTTTGTTTGTTTGTTTATTTGTTGCACTAAAAATAACAATCTGTTTATGCATAATACAGAGACAGTACTAAGTGTTGGGATCTGTCATCATTTCTCATCAAACCTGTGCAGAGAGTTTTAAAGTATCCATTATTGCTCAGTGAACTTCTCAAGGTAATAACTAGACTCATATCTGCAAGCTCACTTTACTGTATTTTTATTTCTGAACTTCATTGGTATGTAGTTCCAGTAATGTACAAGATATTATAGTATTTATTAGATTACAAATTGTGCTGGTTGGCTTGATGTTATATAAAACAAGTTAGTGTCTCCAACAGACTATAATAGTAATATGTAACTGAGCTATCTTCAGAATACAATGGTACTATGGACTATATTATTTATGCATGTCTGAAGCCAAAAGCTACTGGTTATTTTAATGGCATAGAATTTCTTTGTTTATCACTATAGTGCACACCAGAGATCCATAAAGACAAGCATAATCTAATCAAAGCCTTGTCTGTCATGAATGATGTTGCTACAGAAATTAATGAAGTGAAGAGAAGAAAAGATATTGGTAAGTAATAATTTATACAAATTTGGTTCATGCTTGGTGATTGTTGGTAACTTGAGAGTGTGTGACCGGCAGAATCCCATCCAAAGCAAAAGGTACATTTGTTTTGTTTAGTTGGATTTATTTTCATTGTTTTCTTTTTCGGTCGAAATATAGCAACTGGAGAAAAACGGTGTGTGATGCGTATGATGTCTTCATGGCTTCAGCATGCGCAGAAAAGATGGGCGCGAGCAACTAGCGCATACGTCCTTAAAGACATTCAACTGCTAATGATGATTATTCAGACTTTGATATGTTTTCTGTTTGTATAACAGTTCTGAAATACAAGAGAGTAGAAGAGACTGGTATTACAAAGACATTTCAAAAGTTGAACTGGCATTCTGTTTTAAAGAAGAGCTCAAGGTTTAATCAGAGAATAACACAAATGACTGGACTTGTAGCTCAGGTATTATGATTATGCCGCTTTCTTAACCACAGCCAATGAGCAAGGACCTAGTTATAATACACTGTATTTAAAAATGGTAACTAGAATTACACTGCATTATTTTCATGCAGGCTCTAAGCAGTATTGTGAAAATATAGCTGTACTGAAATGTGAAGAGCATAGCAAAATATTCATGTACTTTTAGCTTATAATAATAGTAATATCTCTGATGCATTCATACCAGAAGGTACCATTATCATGTGGGTGATGATAATTATTATTATCTCCTGGGTGATGGAATGTTGATGTATTGTTTATCTTATTATTATCTCCTGGATGATGGAATGTTGATGTATTGATTATCTTATTATTATCTCCTGGATGATGGAATGTTGATGTGCTGATTATCTTATTATTATCTCCTGGATGATGGAATGTTGATGTATTGATAATCTTATTATTATCTCCTGGATGATGGAATGTTGATGTGCTGATTATCTAATTATTATCTCCTGGATGATGGAATGTTGATGTACTGATAATCTTTTTATTATCTCCTGGATGATGGAATGTTGATGTGCTGATAATCTTATTATTATCTCGTGGATGATGGAATGTTGATGTACTGATAATCTTATTATTATCTCCTGGATGATGGAATGTTGATGTACTGATAATCTTATTATTATCTCGTGGATGATGGAATGTTGATGTACTGATAATCTTATTATTATCTCCTGGATGATGGAATGTTGATGTGCTGATAATCTTATTATTATCTTCTGGATGATGGAATGTTGATGTACTGATAATCTTATTATTATCTCGTGGATGATGATGTACTGATGTTCTTATTATTGTAGACTGTAGATAAGAGGTTTATTGAACAAGAAAAGAAGTTTATTTTGTTGGAGAAAGCTGTTAAAAACCTTATCAAGAATATCACTGCATATATGGAGCAATTCCAGGTAATACTGTTGACTCTCTCTTGAAAATAAAAGTAACAAGGAGAAAGTGTGCTTGCTTACAAGAGATGGCCACTTATGAGATAGTAAATACAAGAAGCCCATACAGTACAAATGCTTGTACAGGAAGCACAAATCATTCACAGAAGGACTGTTATTTTTGTAATTTAACTGTTGTCAATGGTTGACCTGTTTTTATAATGATGATATTTATGATAATGATTAAAAATGCCACTACTTGGCAGATCATTGAACATGTATCAATGCTGAGACTGGCTGTGATCACTTTAGGATTTTCTAATAGTTATTGTTAATAATAATATTAATAATTTATTAATCCATTATGATTATTGATTGTTATATAACTTAGGAAACAAGGTCCCTGCAGTGTGCTAATGGGAGTAACATACAAGACTACTATCAAGAAGCTGCCACATGCACTGAGGTCTCTCTTTACCAGGACACTCTTAAGAGAGTCAACAATCAACTGACTGAAAAGTTTGTAAGTCATCTTTGTTATATGATTTGAGTATTGAACATTTGTTATGCATGAATGCACAAAGGAAGATGGGAGGAAAGAACAGTTTTATCATAATAATGACTCATTTTATAACCTCTTGAAATTAAAGATAAACTTAAGGTTATTTCCTGATAATGAATGCTCTAAAACAGAAATTGTATGATTTCTATTACTTTTTCAATACAATTCTCAACTGATGAAGGCCATAAAATTGTTCAAACCATTGTAAAAACAGCTAATATAATGACAAAAATCTCTCATGTAACATTGTACCAGTTAAATCTGTACTTTTGGGAAAGATTTTGTGACAAATATGCATCAAAGCTTACATTCAATGAAAAGATGCATTCTGATTGGTTAAACTTTGAGTCACACAATCTTTTTCAAAAGTACAGACTTAACTGACAGTAGACTGTTATGTATAATATTACGATAGTTATTGACTAATAATAATGTGATGTGCTGTTTACCAGGACAATGATGTTCAAAGGCTGGTCCTGTCTCCCCTCACTGCCCTATTAGCACTCTTCCAAGGCCCACAAAGACTAATACAGAAAAGACAGCATAAATGTCTTGACTATGATAGCAGATCAAACAGGATTGAAAAGATTAAGGACAAAGACAAACTCAAAACTGTGAGTTATGGCATAATATTATTGATGGTGTTAAATCATTAACTTGAATTAGTCTATTACTATGTCCCCCATGGAAACAATCCAAATAACTGTTTAGATACCAAGGGTCATGGTGAAAAGACGTCACATCTATGCAAATTAACATCAAATGACTTTAAAACAGGTCTTATTCCATGTAAAACAGGTCTTAATCCATAAACAGGAGTTTAATATCCAATACATACACTGAATATTGCAGTATGTGATATGACGATTGACATAATAATCTGAAAACCAAGCTATTTTCCTGCATGTAAAGAAGTCAATACTTGCAAAGGTTGGCTAAAAATTAAGACATAGTGTGGTTGTCAAAATTTAAACTGAATCATTTCCAGGTTTTGTATGTTAGTTGACTTGAACATCGCTTAGATTCAATTTGAGAAAGGTTGACATTGAGATAAATTATGATTTTGTCTGTAGGCCAAGACGGAACTAGAGAAAGCTAAGAAGGACTATGAAGCTCTGAATACCCAGCTACTAGAAGAGCTGCCAGTATTCTATGATAAAACACTGCAGCTCGTCAAGGACTGTGTACTGAACCTAATGCAAGTAAAGAGAACTTTTCATGCTGTCTTCCTTGGTGAATATACCAACTTGATGCTGGTAAGATGTCCTACTATCACCAATGATGTAATTATTAGATAGACAGACAGTCAGGCAGAAAGCCAGGCAGGGAAACAGCCAGACAGACAGACAGACGAAACAATAGACAACATATAACAAAAGAACAAAATAATGAAGACTAAATGTTCAAATCCAGATTCAGTAGAATCAGTAGTTAAAACTGTGTTGCTTGCTTACAATTGTGTTGCTTGCTTACAACTGTATTTCAGCTTCCATTAGTCAAAGATGAAGGTGATATTGTGGAACAACAAACAAGAAAAACAGAGATGATAGTTGAGCAGTTGGCTGACCTTAGTTTTATACCAACACTGTTCCTGGGTAAAGAATTGTTGAAGAAGAAAAGAGAAGCCAGGAAACAGCCGTTGATACCTTTATTGCCAGTAAGTTATAATACAATAGTGATCATTATCATCTACACCACAGTCTTAATCATCATCATACAACCCGTAAACACCACCACCACAATATGAACTATCATCATCACCACCATCATAGTCATTATCATCATTACCACCATCATAGTCATCATCATCATTACTACCATCATAGTCATCATCATCATCACCACCATCATAGTCATCATCATCATTACTACCATCATAGTCATCATCATCACCACTATCTTAGTCATCATCAACATCACAACCATCATAGTCATCATCAACATCACAACCATCATAGTCATCATCATCACCACCATCTTAGTCATCATCATCATCACCACCATCTTAGTCATCATCATCATCACCACCATCATAGTCATCATCAACATCACAACCATCATAGTCATCATCATCACCACCATCTTAGTCATCATCATCATCACCACCATCATAGTCATCATCATCATCACCACCACCATAGTCATCATCATCACTACCACCATAGTCATCATCATCACTACCATCATAGTCATCATCATCATTACCATCATAGTCATCATCATCATTACTACCATCATAGTCATCATCATCATTACCACCATGGTCATCTCTACCCATCATAACCTGTTAGAGAAGTCATGATATAATTCATTATCATGATCATCATCACCATCATCATCATTACCATCATCATTTTTTAGTGCCATAATTATCACCTCTATCATCATTGTCATCATGATCATCATCACCATCATCATCATTACCATCATCATTTTTAGTGCCATAATTATCACCTCTATCATCATTGTCATCATGATCATCATCACCATCATCATCATTACCATCATCATTTTTTAGTGCCATAATTATCACCTCTATCATCATTGTCATCATGATCATCATCACCATCATCATCATTACCATCATCATTTTTTAGTGCCATAATTATCACCTCTATCATCATTGTCATCATGATCATCATCACCATCATCATCATTTTTTTAGTGCCATAATTATCACCTCTATCATCATTGTCATCATGATCATCATCACCATCATCATCATTTTTTTAGTGCCATAATTATCACCTCTATCATCATTGTCATCATGATCATCATCACCATCATCATCATTACCATCATCATTTTTAGTGCCATAATTATCACCTCTATCATCATTGTCATCATGATCATCATCACCATCATCATCATTACCATCATCATTTTTTAGTGCCATAATTATCACCTCTATCATCATTGTCATCATGATCATCATCACCATCATCATCATTACCATCATCATTTTTTAGTGCCATAATTATCACCTCTATCATCATTGTCATCATGATCATCATCACCATCATCATCATTTTTTTAGTGCCATAATTATCACCTCTATCATCATTGTCATCATGATCATCATCACCATCATCATCATTTTTTTAGTGCCATAATTATCACCTCTATCATCATTGTCATCATGATCATCATCACCATCATCATCATTACCATCATCATTTTTAGTGCCATAATTATCACCTCTATCATCATTGTCATCATGATCATCATCACCATCATCATCATTACCATCATCATTTTTTAGTGCCATAATTATCACCTCTATCATCATTGTCATCATGATCATCATCACCATCATCATCATTACCATCATCATTTTTTAGTGCCATAATTATCACCTCTATCATCATTGTCATCATGATCATCATCACCATCATCATCATTACCATCATCATTTTTTTAGTGCCATAATTATCATTGTCATCATGATCAACCAACTTGTTAATCACCATTGTAATACCAGTGTCATTCCATTTTTTTTCAGGCATCAACTGGTGCTGTTATTCCAGGTCAGAAAGAATCAACACAACAGAACAGATCTGGTAGCCTTTCCAGGAAACGAATGGCTCCCCAACCTCCTCCCCGGTTGGGTACTACTCAAGGAAGAAACCACGAGAAACCAAAACCAGTGCCAAGGAGAAATACTATCCATTTGCCAACTGTAAGTGTCATGGGATGTGTGTTTATTCACTATTATACAGTTACAACTTACCATTGTTGTTACCACTACCACCATTACCGTCACCACCACCAGCATCACCATAATCATTATCATCACTATCATCTTTATTGTGGTTGTCATTGTGATCATCATAATCCTTGTGAAAAGTAAAAAAAATTATTCTTATGTCTTTGTAGATGCCCAACAGTGCCAATAATGTAGAAATCACAGCTAGTAATTTTGAACCATTTGTTGCAATATCAACATTTGCAGCACAAAACCCAGGTGAACTGTCTGTGAACGAAGGTGACTTGTTAACTGTCCAACGTTACTGTGACACTAGCGGCAACACAGAATGGTGGCTGGTTACATCTTCAGGAATGTCTGGATATGTGCCAAGCTCATTCCTTAAAAAGTACTCTGAATACAATGATGATGATGACAAAGATGATGATGATGACAAAGGTGATGATGACAAAGAGAAGTCAAGCACGTCTTACTATGCACAGTTTGAGTTTGAAGGTACAAGCCCTGCTGAGCTGAGCCTTGACGAGGGTCAGGTTGTAACTGTCTTACAGTTCCATGATATCCAGGGTAATGATGAATGGTGGTTAGTGGAAGCTGCTGGCAGAAAAGGATATGTTGCTTCTAACTTTCTTGCTCCACTAGAACAACAGCAGCAGCAGCAGTAAATTCAATCAGTTAGAATTAATTAACACAATGTGTCTTTCTTGGTTTTGCAAGACATTAATACTAGTAGATTACAACAGGTTTGTATACAACACAACACCCAGTGTATATATTGATAAATACAAACAAGGTAGTGCCAGAATACAGTGCCCCTGTGGGGTGGAACCAGGGATCAAAAAAGGGGGATGGAAAGAAAGAGGAATGGAAAGAAAGAGGGATGGAAAGAAAGAGAAATGGAAAATTTTGCAAAGACAAAAGCTTCTATTCAGTTCACAGTAAAACCAAACATTTCTTATTTTTTACAGCGCAAAAGTGTCATAATGGGGGGGGGGCCTCCCTAGATCCACCTTTGCCTTGCAGCACCAAGGAAAACACAGTTACAAAGATATGATGACTTATTATAATTTAGTAGATAACTATATTTAGATATTTTTTGAATGATAGGAATAACAGTATGATATGAAATGACACCCAGGTCAATAATCTGAATTGGCTTAATCAAAATAAATAAATAGAAATATTGCTTAAATATATAGCAAGGCACAGATAACATTTTGAAAATGGAAGACATTCTTGCTGTTTTTGAAGTGTCACAAGTATGATGCGCAACATTGGCTTCTGTTTAAACCATTTGTATTTCATTGCAAATAATAATTATAATTATTCATAAGTTACTGTTATAGGCTGAAATGTAGAATGGGGTATATTAATACTGCATTATGCCTGGTCATACTTTGAAGTAGACAGTGTAATTAACATTATACAGCAACATGAAATGACTGACGTATTGACAGATTGGTTTATGGACTAATTGACTAGTGTCAAACTGTATGAATGAATGAATGAATGGATATATAGATGAATGTTTGTAGTAGCTTATAACTTATTTTTTTGGCTGATACTTAATTTTTCAAAAAAGCAGCATGCATATTTTACAGGTCTTCAATTTCAAATTGTTTTGAAAATGACAAAAATTAACACCTGGAAAAATTAGAAGCAGTAAGGTATGTCAGTGATAATATTGACTGTCCAGTATGTCTCTTAATATAACAGCTATAATATTGACTGTCCAGTATGTCTCTTAATATAACAGTAATAATATTGACTGTCAGGTGTGTCTCTTAATATAGCAGGTATAAAAAAAGAATTATCATAGGATATTTTTGTTTGCAATTCTGTGTATTTCACATCTCTAATGTACAAAGTATATCAATGTTCACATTAGTATAGTAACAACTAGAATTACAATTAAATGAATTATTTTCTATCTCAGGTATTTTTGTACTTTTTGAGGGGCAAATTATGAAGAAGTGATGATGAAAGCCTTTGATGAGGTTGATGGACAGAGTGGTAACGACAATGAGATATAGTGGTGATGATATGATTATGATGATACTCCAGGATAATGGTGGTGGTAATAATGACAATGAAAATCTTACCAATGGGAAAGTGATGATGACAAGGCTAGTGGTGATGAGAATTATAGTATTTGTGATGATGATAGTATTTGTGATGATGATAATGACGATGATGATGATAGTATTTGTGATGATGATAGTATTTGTGATGATGATGGTATTTGTGATGATGATGGTATTTGTGATGATGATGGTATTTGTGATGATGATGGTATTTGTGATGATGATGGTATTTGTGATGATGATGGTATTTGTGGTGATGATAGTATTTGTGATGATGATGGTATTTGTGATGATGATAGTATTTGTGATGATGATGGTATTTGTGATGATGATAGTATTTGTGATGATGATGGTATTTGTGATGGTGATAGTATTTGTGATGATGATAGTATTTGTGATGATGATAGTATTTGTGATGATGATGGTATTTGTGATGATGATAGTATTTGTGATGATGATGGTATTTGTGATGGTGATAGTATTTGTGATGATGATAGTATTTGTGATGATGATAGTATTTGTGATGATGATGGTATTTGTGATGATGATGGTATTTGTGATGATGATGGTATTTGTGATGATGATGGTATTTGTGATGATGATGGTATTTGTGATGATGATGGTATTTGTGATGATGATGGTATTTGTGATGATGATGGTATTTGTGATGATGATAGTGACAGATTGATGATTATAGAGATGCAATTGTTCATCATGACAAGAAGGTTAATGGTCACTTAAATAATGACGGGTAAAGATGGTTATGTTGTATTTTATTAGTTATATTGCTGATCAAACCATACATGAGTTGTATGCATTTATATCTTATTTACAGTATCACATCAAATCTTTACAGCATTGAATTTCCAGACTTAATTTACATCATTGGTGATATTGGTCTGCAAGCAGCTAACTTTATACACATTATTTTAGTCACTTTTTTGACAAATGATTAATTTTCATAATTGTTGCCTAGATTGATTTATTGAGTGGGAAACAGTATAGCTACGACACCACTTTGCTATAGTCCATAGAATGGTTTCATAGAAATAGTACTGTCATGATATACAGTATCCTGCTCAAACAGAGTTGACTCTATAGTTTAAAATTTCCCATTTTCTTACTCTTTCATCATACTTAACTTTTTAAAAGCAGATTCATGCACAACAAAACGCCATAGATTAAGGGAAGGAGTCTTGCCAGCTTTCTATGGCATGTTACTTCCAATCTATCAGGGACATGTTTTAGGGGGGAAGGGTTTTCTTTACACACATAGGACTCATATATTACATACACATATTCCCTAAACATGATATTGTTTCTAAATGGTAGGTGTGGTGTCGCAGTCATCCCCCCCCCCCCCCCCCAGGGAAAGCCTTGTTTATTCTGACAAAAGTGCACTGTAATTGACATAATGAGATATTGCTGATAGTTCCTAGTACTGCAGTCTCTGACATTGATGTACAAGTTACACTTTGTGTAACTGTGATAGATAAAGAGTCAGAGACTTGCTAATATTTATTTAATGTTCATGGTAGTCCAACAGATAAATTAATAGATCACTAATATTCATTGATTGTTCATGTTTTTTTGGGTAGTCTCATATCAACTGTCTTTTATTAATTGGTTGCTAATATTCATTGATTGTGGACTTGATGTTGCCCATATTAACTGCCTTTTATTATGGGATCACTAATGTTCATTGAGTTTGAATGATATTCAGTGATTGTTCATGGTTTTGATGGCAATCCCATAGATCCCAACACTCTGTCCTTAATTAATGGGTCAAAACAACCATAACAGTTGTCAAACATACACTGTGGCTTGTTGTATTCCAGTAAACGCTGTGGTCCAACAGTTAGGAAGTGCTCCATGCTGTAACCTACACAGGTTATATGCTGTTCCTGGTAATCGTCAGACTCCTTGCAAACATACACTTTACCGGTACTTTTACCAACAAATAATCCCTGAAAATAAAGTGATTGTGTTATGATCATCTGAATGTCTTCACAAAGACTATTAGTGTGTTATGATCATCTGTGTGTCTTGACAAAGACTTTTAGTGTGTTACGGTCATCTGAATGTCTTCACAAAGACTGTTAGTGTGTTACGATCATCTGAATGTCTTCGCAAAGACTGTTAGTGTGTTACGATCATCTGAATGTCTTCACAAAGACTGTTAGTGTGTTACGATCATCTGGATGTCTTGACAAAGACTGTTAGTGTGTTATGATCATTTGAGTGTCTTGACAAAGACTGTTAGTGTGTTACGATCATCTGGGTGTCTTGACAAAGACTGTTAGTGTGTTATGATCATCTGAATGTCTTCACAAAGACTGTTAGTGTGTTACGATCATCTGGGTGTCTTGACAAAGACTGTTAGTGTGTTATGATCATTTGAGTGTCTTGACAAAGACTGTTAGTGTGTTATGGTCATTTGAGTGTCTTGACAATGACTGTTAGTGTGTTACGATCATCTGGGTGTCTTGACAAAGACTGTTAGTGTGTTATGGTCATTTGAGTGTCTTGACAAAGACCGTTTGTGTGTTATGATCATCTGACTGTTAGTGTTTTATAATCATCTGGGTGTCTTGACAAAGACTGTTAGTGTGTTATGATCATCTGGGTGTCTTGACAAAGACCTTTTGTGTGTTATGATCAATGGGTAGTGGTGGTGGATCTAGGGGAGGGGTGCAGGGGATGTGCACCCCCTCCCGAAAGGATTTCACATCTTTGTATTCTTAAATATTTTTCCAAAATATCCTCAGTATTTCATGGTTACTGGGTAGTGCACCCCCTCCTGAAGATGGCTGCACCCCCTCCTGAAAACAAACCTGAATGTGTCCCTGTGGGTGTCTTGACTTTTAGTGTGTTATGATCATCCTTGATTATTCAAAACGTACAACAGTGAGATGAAAACATCATAACACACAAACAGTCTTTGTCAAGACACCCAGATGATTATAACACACTAACATGCTTTGTCAAGACACCCACAGGGGCAGTTCCAGGATTGTTTCCAGGAGAGGGTGCACCATCTTCAGGACATATGAAATAATTAACTCCTCAAAATCCTAATCTTTCTTGCTAATTTAGTGCAGTGTATGTTTTTGACATGAAAAAAATATATCTAGAAAAAATCATTCAAAATTTGAAAAAAATGTCTAAAATTGTTGTGAGTGGGTGTGACCTTGGTCATTGGTACTCAATTGGGCATGGACAAAAAACAATTAAAATTGCATTGAAATAGCCTTCATGCCCTTACAAAAACCAGAACTAATCTAGAAAAGTGCATTAAAAGATTACCAAGTAAAAACAACATAATTAAATTGTCAATTGATAGAATTAAGTTGTGACACGTTTTTTCGTGCTTGACAACAGGTGCAAAATTTTCTATTAAACTTGTATGACAAAACCATGTGGAAAGACTGAATGCTTCGAAACATTAATGAGCCAGATAATTGATAACATCATTATTAGGAAACTGCAAAATGGTTCGAACCTTTTTTGACGTGATAAATGATATTTCATACGGTGAATATAGCGGTTTCGCATTTGGTTTCTAATGAGTTTACTACAACTTTAAATATCAAAATTTAGGCGTGTTTATAAGTGAATGCAATCAATAAAGTAAAATATAAAAGAGTAAAGTAGAAGAACTTGATATTGAACCCATTCAGTCTCTTTTTGTCCTGTTGTCAGCAGCATATTAGCCAATGAATGGAAAAAGAAAGGTAATTTAAATACCAACAATAAAACAACACAATGAACAAGTCTTTATGGAATTGTTTATCTAGGTCTCTAGGGAGTGTTAACATCACCTAATAAATTTGAGGTGTACAATTTGAATTTTTTCAAGTTTGTATTTTACCTTCGAACCGACTGGAACCCAACAAAGTGCTGTGACAGCCAGCACTCGAATGGCTTTCGATTATAGTGAGTCTGATCACTCAAGCAAATCGACGGGTTAATGTTTATCTAGATATAAATAGTAGATATTCAGTTACCTCTAAAGGAAAAGGTAGGCTTCCTTGTAGAATACCTATCTGTACAACATCTTCATTCACGTAATATTTCTTCCATATTTCAAGAATAAAGTCATCAAACAAAGCCGTTGCTTCTCTTCCCGCGACTATTAAATCCCTATTCAGTCCTTTTACAGAAAGCTTTTTGAATTTGTACTCATCCAAGAACGATGACAATGCTTGCTCATCATTGACATCTAGTTTGATCAGCCTTGTGTAGAATTCTTCTTGGTCAACATCTTGGTCGTGAAGGTGAAATGCACTCGACACGCTACCCGCCATTTTGAAGTCGAGATGAGATAGGATTTCACACCTTGATTATAAACTGAAACAGGAGAAAAAACACTACAAATTTCCTTGTTTTGTTAACGGCGAACTAGCGTATTGAGACCATAACTTGGCATTGGATAGAGGGCTTTTCTCGAGCATGAATGTAATGTACGAGTGGTTGTTATAATTTATGCACTTTCTGTCACTTGACTGACTGACAACAATCGATATAATATATGCACAGCGGCTAGGTGTGGACATCCAATGTGTATTTACTAACCAGAAACTGTCACAATTTTTATTGTTCCTTTTTTTTATCCTATACCCTAAAAACACACGCACAAAAAATTGTTAAAATTCGTAAACTACATAAATCAATAACTGAAACATATTTCAATCGCTGGCGCTTTGGACTGATAGATTTACGATTTAATATTGAATCTTAGAAAAAATAACTGTTTTAATTTCCTGAGTAAAAACAATCAAGTTGTTTAGTCAAGGGGTTATAGCTATATATATCGATGATAACGTAGCCAAATGGCTACAGGGCGCATGGACAACTTTGATTGATCAACAAATTTGACATAACGCCGTGAGAAAAGCTCTCTTTCTACTATTTTTAGCGTCATGAAAGTCTTGAGAGGTAGTGTTGGTCTTCAAATAGATCAGAACACACCCCGTGACGTTTGGCTATCAATGATCGCCTGTTGATGGAAAAGGCCAGACAACCTTCCAAAATCGACCCCCTAGTCATCGTGCGTCCATCGTGCGGCGGCCCACTTTTGCACACATGAAAACAATTTGCGATCTAAATAACAATTTGTGTAAATGTTGTCGAATCAATTTGTGTTAAGTAATATGATAGATTGAAAATGAAAACTTTTAAAGCGATTTTCAGGGGATTTTTTTTTCTCACAAATAGATCGATTTCACAATGATTATGCAAATGATGTAAACATGTTCCTTAGTCACGTGACTTTGAGGGCTTTCTTTGGTCAGGCATTTCAAACAAGCGAGAAAATGGCGGCTTTGAGGGAGCTCAGTGGTTATAAATCATAGATATGGGCGAGAAATCATAGCGGAGAAGGCTCCAAAGCCGAGTTATGTCCAAGAGGAGTAACGAGTTGAAGACATACAACATTTCAGTTGTAGGTTTGTGTGGATTGGACAAAGATCAATCTCTATATGGTGTTGGAAAGTCGTGCTTCTGCAATCGGTTCGTACGGCCGTTGGCTGATGACTTCATAGCTAATCATACTTCGGTGTTTTCTACTTCTGATTTTGGTGGAAGAGTCATTAATAATGACTCGTTTCTTTACTGGGGAAGTAAACTACAAACTAGTGATGAAGGAATTGAGTATAGATTTAATATTATCGAGCAAACTGAGTTCATCGATGATGCCTCTCTTATGCCACTGTCTCGCGGCGGCCTTCCCTACCATAAACGAGCCACCGCTACTAAACTCAACTCACCAGAAAAACTTATGTATATTAGCAGAGAACAAGTAGCTTTGCAGAATGACTTTGAACAAGTTCCTTTCCCTACTGGTAAGGTTAATGTTGATGGTTTCATTGTTGTTTACGATGTGGAAGCCACTAACGCCAAACGTCTAGAGGAGACGCAAGAGCGATTTGTCGCAAGTCTGATATCACAAATACAGAAAACTAAACGACCATTTGTGATTGTAGCTAGTAAATGTGACGATACACAGTTAAGTTTACTGCAAGAATTGTACAGATTTATTCAGAGTAAGAAGATCAATGCACCAATAGTCGAATGCTCGGCTATGGAAATGATCAATGTTGATCTTGCTTTTACCGTTCTCGCGCAGTTGATTGATAAAGGCAAAGTTAGAGCTAAACTTACTCCATATTCCGAAGCGCATAAACTTCACCAAGAATTATTGGATAAAAAAATGCAAGATTACCAAGCCTTAATTAATCGTACAGTCAGCGATTTTCAATGTTTATGGAAGAATGTCAAGAAATCAATCGAGGACAAACCCGAGTATGTGTCGTATCGCGACTTGTATGGCTCCGACGCGTGCAAGAAAATATTCTCCAAGCACATTAGGAAATTGCGCCGTGAATTTGAAGAAAGAAAGCTTATGGAATATATGCTGAAGCTCCCTCATGCCCTAGATGAACTCGTACCGTCTATTAGTGCGGTAGAATTGTATCAATGGAACTGGCATATTTGCCAGACGATGCTCCGAAACCATAAAGATTTTTCAAAGTGGATGATTGTTCTTCCCGATCGTACACCATGGAATGAGAGTGATTACATCTTAACCGATGATTGTCGCATTCCCTATGATGTATTATCCCTTCCACAAGCTGCACAAGCTTTCCAACTTCACATAGAAAAGCTGAAAGCAGCAGAGAAGAAGAATCGCATGAGAAGTGAATTCAGAAAACTTTTGGAACTCACTCCTCAAATTCGCCCTGGTAGTGAATGGAGGGAGATCGACTCAGTCCTTCAAAACGAGGAAAGTTATCAGTATTTAGAGGAATCAGAAAGACTGAGAATTTTTGATTCTTATTTACGAGATATTACTGAAAAAGCTAAGGCGGATTTCCAGGAGTTGTTGTTCGAATCAGCAAGTTGTTTCACCAAAATAGGTCTGAATACTACTCCATCGGAAGATGATATGCAGGCCATCTATGCAAGTCTGTGGCTCGATGACCGTTATAGAAGACTAGATAAACTAGAAGCTATTCGTAAAATACGAATCTTGAATCATATTGCTCTGTTGAATAGTCCATCACGATGTCTTTGTGGGCCAGACAAGTGTAGTGATAGGTTGATGCAAGAGATAGTCGCAACAACAGCGTATCGGTGAGTATTACATGATGATTTTTCTCTACCTACTAATTCTCTAATATTAGCTGGCATTCAAGGCCAAATATAAGATTATAATGCACTATTAATTCGTACTGTTATTTATAAGCGTTTTTGTTTTTGTTTACGTTCAATGAAATTGTTACCGGCTTGAGAGTACGCTGTTTTGTTTATGCCTCAAAACAAACAACGTTTTCCCGTTATTGCAGTAAAATTATATAAAGCCGTTATAGCTTCATGTAATTGGGCTTTAATACCGATTATTTATTGGGCTACGTCAGTTTGATTTATAGCCAAATACACTCGTATAATGATCGTTGATATTAAACACCTTTCAACATCAAATACACCTCTATTTAACATCAACTTTATCATTCTCTAAGACCTAGTACAACCAGCCTTTAAGGCCGAGTATGACCTTAAGCTTAGTATGGACCCATGTTAGAGTACAATAATAATAAGAATGACATCGAGTCGTGCATGTGGTCAAAATATTTACAAACGCCGAGGAAGTCCAACTATGCTTGGATTGTGACTTCATTCTGCAAGACCGCGTGGAAGAATTGAAATTTCCCGTCTTGTGCTGTCTGTGGGCTTCATAAATCTGACCACAAACTTTTCTTGAAGTACAATGTCTAGTAGCTGCTTGTTCATTTCACTCGACACATCACTGATACTTGAGAAAATTCTCAGCATTTTTCAACCAACTCTAATGTTTGTTATTTTCTATTGAAAAATAGCTTACCTCTTGGAGTATAATCTGTAAGAATTTGAAATCACATTCCACATACATACACCCTATTAGAATTTATTAATGCAGCTCATTTTTCTTTTATTGTATAATTAAATTTACTTCAATAATACTATGAACACAGTACTCAATTTGTTTGATATTATGTTATGTTGCATGTATTTTATAAATTATGGTGTATTTTGCAGGCAAATATTTATCAATACATTGTAATTTAAAGCTAGACGGTGTATGTTTTGCATACATTGATAAAGATTCATTTCAGATTAGTATATTTGGTGATATTGTTCTCATGCATTGGTGGTTTATTCACAGAAATACATTCCATAGTGTTGCCTTCATGTGGTTGATATTGTTCCAAAATAAATAGACAATGATATTGACTAGTATTTTGTGGCAACTGCTACGTTTTAGACAACATTTCACACAATGATTCAGTAATGTTTTCTAGACGTCAGGTGCATAGCTGTACATGGTATTGCCTTTCATGTAGTTGTTTTTCTATAACTTTTGGTCAAGTGTTCTGTATGACCCACTGTGGGACCTCTGGGATACACAGATTGTTATAATAACAATATAAATGTATGACCATTGTAAGCAAATATCCATCAGTTATGGCTTGTGTTTCTTTACAAGGTAACATGATGTAATGGCTATTTATAGCCGGGGTCATTGTCATAACAATAAAAACTACATTGATGTAAAAAAGTAGAACTTTAAAACTTGTGATTTTTAATGATGAATACATTGACATACATTGGATACAAAAATACTGTGATGTGGAAATGCTGACAGTAGCAATAACTATGGTTTCAAAGCTATTATGGTGATTAAGATAATAATAAGTGGCTAGAATGATGAAGATTGTGGGTTTGATTCCCAGGAATGTCAATGAATATTCTCAGTGAGACACTCTAATGATGTATTTCACTATGGTAGTAGGGATTCTGTTGATAAGGTTTTTCCCGTAAAAACAATGCCGATGGCAAATAGGTTTTGTAATGAAAAATGGAGCAAAAATGACTGATAAGATTGGTGATATTGATGATGTGAATGTTTAATGACAATGGTTGATTTTGTCTGTAAATAACATACACTGACCACATAACCAAAACTCTCTCTGGTGTTACATTGTTCTATACTTGTCTATTATAAAACTGTCATTAAAGTCAGAATCAATCATGTTTTCATCATTGTCACTGCCATAACATCACAAATATTCACTACCATTTTGAAACTGAATTCATGCATACATTTAGCTTAAGCTGTTTTCATATCATATTTCAAATGTGTGTTAAAAGGTTGTGTTTGTGAAATGTAAGGGGACAGACTTTATGTTAATGTAAGTTGTTGTTCATGTTTTGTGGAGTCCTGCTGTGATATAATACTCATTTAAACACAGCTCACCAACCCCATACAAAGAGAGTAGCTGGAGATTAATGTACTCTGTCAGTGTTCATGGTGGTATATTATGGTTGTGTGTGTTGACAATATTTTATTAGAAAGGCCATTTCATATGATTTTCAAATGGATCACAGAAAAAAATAAATAGATCAATATATATGAATAATAATTGTATATTGTTTGTTGTGTATTCATTTATATTTATCTATCCTTTCTTAACAAATTATTTTTTAGTTCCTGGCAAGTATGATTTTGCCAAATGTGTTGTTCCCTATAGTGATTTGATGTTGTCTATTTTGTTCAATGTTTATCTAACACTTCATTTCGAGTGTAGTTCCCTTTGTGGTTTTGCTTTATGATTGTCACATAGTCTTCTGTAATAAAAATAATTATGAATGAATGAACAAATGAACCAATGGATGGATGAACCATGATTGTGTGTTGTTTGTGTGTATTCAACAAATGCAGTTGTCAAATGTGCAAATGAGTGAATGAACTCCCACAGTGTATTGATCAATATTCAATCAAACTCACTTTGTCTTTGCACCACTCCCTTTGTCCCTTTGTATGATATGATAGGAGATCCATAAAGGTGAACTAACACCTTACTTACCAGACAAATTGCATGCACTCTCACCCAAAATCATACATGTTGTTTGATAATTGACAAGTTTGGTTATATGCATGATGGTAATTAGAATTATTTTGCTCTGGTTTGCTTGCAAAATAATCATTTCATTCCACAAGTACAATGTTTGTACAAAAATTAAAAGTTTTAGTTTGATCTCGTTATTAATAGATATTTGTGTGATTATTGAATTGTTTTGCTATGTACATTGATAAATTCCTCTGTTTATCTTGATAACATGTATTTATCAATCTAATATCATTGCTAATGGATCCTATATTTTCTACTAGACATAACATGTATTGATCAATCTAATATCATTGCTAATGGATCCTATATTTATTGATCAATCTAATATCATTGCTAATGGATCCTATATTTTATGCTAGACATAACAATTGATCACATCTTGTTGCCATAGAGACATATTGTCATTATCTTGTATATATCAAACTATCTGCTATTTAATTCATTCCCAGACTTGATAACTTCCCCACAGGAATTAAACAAATAATCTAACAAGTATAAATGCTTCCTTTTTTAATGTGGAATTAAATGTGAAAAATATGAATTTTATCTTCTTTTTTTCAAATTCACATGATATTTATTAATATTAGAAACTGTTTGTCATCTTGTTCTTATAATATTATTTCTAATTAATAGCAGACTTAATAAATTCCTCATAGAGACTGCTCTGCCTATTAGATGGTGCTGAAGCATACTTGTGGATAAGATTGGAAAGGTTCCTAATTTACTGATAAAATCTTCATTCATTATAATGATTTTATCACCTTCATCTTTGCCCTTTGATAAGATCCATGGTAAAAGCTTCTTATCTTACCAGCATCACAACCTTTTTCTTGATTTACTTTATCAAAATGTACATGTTGATTACTGGTAAAATGTTGTTATTAGTTAATACGTTTTAGCTAGTTTTGTGATGAGTCAATTGACTAGTTTTGTCCCAAGTGGGTAATATTACAGTGGTCATTCATTGTCTATATTCTTGAGTGGAAATAACTTAACTAGTTTTCAGTATTTTAAATAACTAATGAATAAACCTTGGCTGCATCTTGACCCATTTGTACATACAGTGGTGCTGGCTTTGCTTTATACATCAAGAATGTTTTTATTCAACATTTTACTTGAACTTAATGAAAAACAATTTGATGTACATTTATAATGTTTTAAATCATTGTATTCTTTTTCAGTTTTCTAAATTTTCTAAACAAAGGAGATGTTTTTTTGCTAAGAAGCTCTAGTGCAGTCAATAGTTTTAGCATATTAATAAAATGTTGATAGTTCACTAAGGATATCATATATAAGGACAGCTTTGATTACATAGTGATAACCTTGTTAAAGGTTGGGCCAATCAACTATTATAAAAAGTATAGCAATAGCCTAACTTTGATCAAACAGATTACCTTGTATTCAATATCACTCATCTTCATTCAATATTTGTGATAGTGGTGTTATTGTCAGGAGCCTGGCAGGCTAATCTTGTTGATATGATTGTTTTGTTTAGACCATGTTCTGGAAGTGATGAGACACTGGACAGTGATGACAGTCAGCTTAGTATTGTCATCCTAGGCAGTGAGGGACTGGCACAGAGTCTAGAGACTGAGATACAGGTATTATTGATAGATGGTGATGATGATGTACTTGGTAGATGATGATAATGATGACAAATGTTACTGGTGAGTATGATGGATAATGATGATGATGTGGTAGATGATGGTGAGAATTGATGGTAATGATGGTGGTTGATGGTGAGTATGATAGATAATGATGATGATAATGGAGGTGATGACGATGATCATATTGATGATGTTGATGGAGGTGATGACGATGACCATATTGATGATGTTGATGGAGGTGATGACGATGACCATATTGATGATGTTGATGGAGGTGATGACGATGACCATATTGATGATGTTGATGGAGGTGATGACGATGACCATATTGATGATGTTGATGGAGGTGATGACGATGACCATATTGATGATGATGATGGAGGTGATGATGATGATCATATTGATGATGTTGATGGAGGTGATGACGATGACCATATTGATGATGATGATGGAGGTGATGATGATGATCATATTGATGATGTTGATGGAGGTGATGACGATGACCATATTGATGATGATGATGGAGGTGATGATGATGACCATATTGATGATGTTGATGGAGGTGATGACGATGACCATATTGATGATGATGATGGAGGTGATGATGATGATCATATTGATGATGTTGATGGAGGTGATGACGATG
This sequence comes from Diadumene lineata, assembly GCA_918843875.1. Lineage (NCBI taxonomy): Eukaryota > Metazoa > Cnidaria > Anthozoa > Actiniaria > Diadumenidae > Diadumene > Diadumene lineata. Next base: position 13,882,785 of record OU974080.1, read on the forward strand.
ACCATATTGATGATGATGATGGAGGTGATGATGATGACCATATTGATGATGATGATGGTGATAACAATATTGATGGTGACAATGATGATGATGGAGGTGATGACGATGACCATATTGATGATGATGATGGAGGTGATGACGATGACCATATTGATGATGATGATGGAGGTAATGACGATGACCATATTGATGATGATGATGGAGGTGATGGTGATAACAATATTGATGGTGACAATGATGATGATGGAGGTGATGACGATGATTATATTGATGATTATGATGGAGGTGATGACGATGACCATATTGATGGTGATGATGGAGGTGATGACGATGACCATAATGATGATGTTGATGGAGGTGATGACGATGACCATATTGATGATGATGGAGGTGATGAGGATGATTATATTGATGATGGTGATGGAGGTGATGACGATGACCATATTGATGATGATGATGGAGGTGATGAGGATGATTATATTGATGATGATGATGGAGGTGATGGTGATAACAATATTGATGGTGATGATGATGATGGAGGTGATGATGATAATGATGAATGAAGGTTGTGATAATGATGATAACATTGTTTATGTTGATGATAATGATGGTGATGATGATGATGATGATAAAGTAAGCAACATTGAATGATATAGCCTACTATCCTCACAGGGGACTTGTTGTCCTATTGTTAGTACACCTGTGCCTAGAGCACTAATCCTCAAATAAATAATTGTGTTAATCATGATAAAATAAAGATGCTATGATGTTATCATTGTTTCTATAGTCCCAGTGTTCTTATGGTGAAGGTTTAGAGTATGTTCTTGATGGCCGTATGTATGAGTTAGACTTACGGGTTCTTGATGGTGATGTTGATATACCAGAATATGGACTAACTACCACTGATACCACTCCGCATGGTATGTATCAAATCCAAACTTGTCCTCTTTCCATAATCTATTTGGCTGTCTCTGTATTGACATCTCTGTGTTCTTCTGTCTGTCCGTCTGTCTCTGTATTGACGTCTCTCTGTTCTTCTGTCTGTCGGTCTGTCTTTCGGTCTGACTGTCTCTGTATTGACATCTCTCTGTTCTTCTGTCTGTCGGTGTGTCTGTCTCTATATTGATATCTCTCTGTCTGTCTGTCTCTGTATTGACATCTCTCTGTTCTTCTGTCTGTCGGTCTGTCTGTCTCTATATTGATATCTCTCTGTTCTGCTGTCTGTCTGTCTCTGTATTGATATCTTCCTGTTCTTCTGTCTGTCTGTCTGTCTCTGTATTGATATCCCTCTGTTCTTCTGTCTGTCTGTCTCTATATTGATATCTTTCTGTTGTTCTTCTGTCTGTCTGTCTCTGTATTGACATCTCTCTGTTCATCTGTCTGTCTGTCTCTATATTGATATCTCTCTGTTCTTCTGTCTGTCTGTCTCTGTATTGACATCTCTCTGTTCTTCTGTCTGTCTGTCTCTGTATTGACGTCTCTCTGTTCATCTGTCTGTCTCTATGGAAGTCTGCCTCTTTATCTATATATGTGTCTATTCTCTGTGCGTCTGTAGATCATTTATGTTATATTAGTTATATTTCTGTAAGCACTAATTGTTGAAATACTATTTTAGACTGTTTTCCTATTAAATGTTGATAATAATGTGAGCATTGCTAGATAAGACATAAGTGTTAACATTGTTAGTAATCATTTCTGTTTTTGCCATCTATTCCTGTCAATGTGATACATTAATCAATGTGTGTGTCTATTTTCTAGGGTATTTCTGTGTGTACTCTACAGCCAGTTCTCTAGAATACCTGCATGACTTACTAGAAGACATGTACAGCAAGTCACGGTATAACAGTGTGGATGATACATCAATGCTTAACCTGTCAGCGTCAATAACTATCTTCCTGGCCAAGAATGCAGACAATGAAGATGTTGAGTCATTATCCAGTCTAAGACACAAAGGACAGGACCTGGCACAGAGGTGAATAATGGAGTTAGTAGAGATACACATGAAGGGGCAGTGTTGGTGATGATAGTTATCATTAGTGATTGTGATGTGACAGTAATGATACATACACAATACACATGCATCATAAACCAATGATTTCAAAGTGTGTCTTCTTTATGTTCAGATTTAGTGCATCATTTGTGGATATTCCCTTGGCTAGATTTTCTCGTGATAAAGTCATCCATGAGACACAAGTGGTTGACGCCATGAGAATCCTGGTGGAAGATATCAAACAGCAGTCAAGAAAGATGAGCTCTACCGATGACATTAGAGATGCTGAGCCAGATCTCAAGTAAGGGTCACATTGTAATTTTGATCATAGTGTACTGAAATAAGCAGCAACAATGGTTTGAAACTATCCACCTTAAACATTGAAGACATACATACATTGCATCAACATTGTTTATCATGTGTTTATTAAGGACATAAGGATGGATACGGTAGGGTTTGTAACTCAGTTTAAGAATTTATCATATGACATTGCAGATATACTAACAGAAGATTAAAGAGAATATGAATCTTATTGATGGTTTGTGTTATGTAGGATAATGCTGTGTGTAATGTGTGTGGTGATCCCTATCCAGTAGAGCTCATCTTTGGTTATTGATGGTTTGTGTTATGTAGGATAATGCTGTGTGCTATGTGTGGTGATCCCTATCCAGTAGAGCTCATCTTTGGTTATTGATGGTTTGTGTTATGTAGGATAATGCTGTGTGCAATGTGTAGTGATCCCTATCCAGTAGAGCTCATCTTTGGTTATTGATGGTTTGTGTTATGTAGGATAATGCTGTGTGCTATGTGTAGTGATCCCTATCCAGTAGAGCTCATCTTTGGTTATTGATGGTTTGTGTTATTTAGGATAATGCTGTGTGCAGTGTGTGGTGATCCCTATCCAGTAGAGCTCATCTTTGGTTATTGATGGTTTGTGTTATGTAGGATAATGCTGTGTGTAATGTGTGTGGTGATCCCTATCCAGTAGAGCTCATCTTTGGTTATTGATGGTTTGTGTTATGTAGGATAATGCTGTGTGCAATGTGTAGTGATCCCTATCCAGTAGAGCTCATCTTTGGTTATTGATGGTTTGTGTTATGTAGGATAATGCTGTGTGCTATGTGTAGTGATCCCTATCCAGTAGAGCTCATCTTTGGTTATTGATGGTTTGTGTTATGTAGGATAATGCTGTGTGCAGTGTGTGGTGATCCCTATCCAGTAGAGCTCATCTTTGGTTATTGATGGTTTGTGTTATGTAGGATAATGCTGTGTGTAATGTGTGTGGTGATCCCTATCCAGTAGAGCTCATCTTTGGTTATTGATGGTTTGTGTTATGTAGGATAATGCTGTGTGCTATGTGTGGTGATCCCTATCCAGTAGAGCTCATCTTTGGTCCATTGTTGCATCATCAATCATGTTGGCGTAGTCCATCACATCCTGATACCATAGTACTAGAGACTTATGTTGGCTTTGAAAAGAGGAAAGTGCAGATCAAGCTTACATCTTACCATCGTAAGTCTTATAGTCATTAATCTGTAACTGGAATATCCAAAGCTTTTATCTTAACATTGTTAATTGTTGTTGTTGACCAGGTGCTTACACACTAAATTATCACACAGATGGAAGTTGATCTGTTAATTGTTGTTGTTTGCTAGGTGCTTACACACTAAATTATCACACAGATGTAAGTTGATCTGTTAATTGTTGTTGTTGACCAGGTGCTTACACACTAAATTATCACACAGATGTAAGTTGATCTGTTAATTGTTGTTGTTTGCTAGGTGCTTATACACTAAATGATCAGATGTATCATGGGTATATCCTGGTGTATTCAGCTACAAGAAAAGCATCACTGGCCACTCTAAGGTAGGCTAATGACCCTTTGATCCTTTGTCTTGGTAGTGAAACTTCCATCATGTCATGGCAGCCATTACAAGTGTCAGGAACAATAGAATCCTGACTAAAATCATTTCTTGACATGAGAAAGAGTTTACTCACCCAGAGGAAAACTATTCTTTGTCCATGCTTTTTTTGTCAATGTTTTAACACTGCCTTGTTCTGTGTATTAACGACCACTGTCTTTTCTCCCAGTGCATTTTCAGCATCCATCCCTCATGTCCCCATCCAGGTCCTTGCAGTGACAGGGTCAGCATCTGGTGCTAGTGTTGTGTTCCACAGCAATGACGTCCCAGTAGCTCTACTAGCTGATGGTGTTAATCTTGCTAGTAAACTATGTGCAAAGTTCCAGACAACAAACTCCACACTACAACACCAAGGTACACACTTACTGTTGTGTCTTGACTGTTTTTATTCCACTTATTTTTCAATTGTTTGTTTGTTTCTTTGTTTGTTTGTTGATATATTCTAATTGACCAATGATTCTATGGTATGTATTCTAATTGATCAATGATTCTATTATGTTCTAATTGATTAATGATTCTATTGTACGTATTCTAATTGAACAATGATTCTGTTATATGTATTCTACTTGATCAATGATTCTATTGTATATGTTCTAATTGATCAATGATTCTATCATTTCTAGGTGGTCTATTCTCTCCATTCTTTTACAGTGTTTGGGACAAGAAACATGACAGTGAAATAGCCTATGAGGTCTTCCAACAAGAACAACGTCTTGCAAGGCTTGAATTCACTAAACGCAATGTTCATGATCCCCTCCCTGCTCCACCTCCTCAAATCACCTTTGCCAACAAGAGTGATATTGAAGTTACTAGACGGAGAACAGCTAGTGAAAGACTGCCCAGTCCTCCCTCTGTGCATCATAGATTGTCAGCTAGTAATCTTGATGATACGTCACCATATGCAGAGTTCAGTGCAGAGGCCAAGGCCTTGATTAAAGCTAACTCTGCTGGCAGTGAGCTTGCTGTACCTATGACGTCAACACCTAATGTCCTTGGCAACCATGTGTTACCTGGTGATAAAGGAACAACGCCCATTAATACTGATAGGCGTAGCCGTGGCAATGTAGAGGATATATATGCTGAGGTAGGTTAAGTAGTAAGATAATTGAGTGCTTTGATAATCATGAAACTAATGGTAATAGTAGTGGTGGTGATAATAGTGATGGTGGTGATGATGATGATGATGGTGATAATAATAGTGATGATGGTGATAGTGATAGTGATGATAGTGATAATGGTGAAAGTGATGATGATGGTGATCATAAGGTGTGGTAGCATCAATTTTTATAGTACTTTAATTTCGCTTTTCTATAGAACATTCAAAATGCATTACAAATAAGCTAACTACTAATATCTAATATGACATGTATATTGAAGCTATGATACAATAGAATCTGAAATACTAACAATCTAATATAATGCATTCATCTAAATGAATTAATAGAGTGAATGAAGAAGAATCCATAAAATGATACTAATCAATTAAACCTAACCTGTAGTTGATAAAACTAATCATAATGTTTCTGCATAAATGTGTCTAATAATTTGAAGTAATGAATCCTGTCTGTCTAGCTTCAAATGGTAGTAAGTCCTATAAGGTAGGTGGTTCCTCCATGAAAATCCTCACAGAGACTACCAGTAGCTTACTCTGTGTTGTTCCACAATATTTGAAATCATGTGAAAATGTCACTACAATGCGTTCATGATACTAGAAATGAGAAAAGTATCCAAAATGAGTGTGTGGGTTTGACATGGTCATTGTACCCGTCTCACTGCTATACTCCCACTAGGTTGATAAAACCAAGAAGAAATCTATGAAAAGATCTAAAGACATTAGCACGATGAATGAAAGTGAAATGAATCTAATAGAAAACTCCCTGTATGCCAACCCCAACATGGCTGCACAAGCACATCTACCAAGTGATCAACCTCCTCCTCTGCCAGACCGCCCACTCAATCTTGATGACGACTACAATCCTAACGACTCCGGTGTTGATACTCTACGTAGTGTCTACAATGGCTACTCTAGTATTTCAGACCGACGACAAAATAAAGTGTATGAGGAGATACCCCACACTCCATCAACACACAGAGGCATAGACCAGGATGAGCAGGATCCCTATCAGCTGGAGTTTAATAAAAAGGTACAGATGTTTAATGAGAAAGCTAGAGAACCAGAGAGTGAGGTATGGATCAAGAGACGAGATCACAGAAATTCTGTGCCTGATTTGTGCAGTAAAATGAAGAAAGCACCTCTAGCTCCACAGGAGGTAATGTGTTGCAAACAGCAGCAAAACAAACAACGCTAACACCAGTAACAAAAATAACATCAACAGTGACAACATCAGCAACAAAAGCGCAGCTTCAGCAACAACATAACAACATCAACAAACTTAACGATGGAAACAGTAATAATAATGACACAACAACAACACCATTGACAACAACAACAACAAAACTAAGAATGGAAACAGTAATACTAATGACACAACAACAGCACCATTGACAACAGCAACAACAAAACTAAGAATGGAAACAGTAATACTAATGACACAACAACAGCACCATTGACAACAGCAACAACAAAACTAAGAATGGAAACAGTAATACTAATGACACAACAACAGAACCATTGACAACAGCAACAACAGCACCATTGACAACAGCAACAACAAAACTAAGAATGGAAACAGTAATACTAATGACACAACAACAACACCATTGACAACAACAAAACTAAGAATGGAAACAGTAATACTAATGACACAACAACAACACCATTGACAACAACAACAACAAAACTAAGAATGGAAACAGTAATACTAATGACACAACAACAGAACCATTGACAACAGCAACAACAAAACTAAGAATGGAAACAGTAATACTAATGACACAACAACAGAACCATTGACAACAACAACAACAAAACTAAGAATGGAAACAGTAATACTAATGACACAACAACAGAACCATTGACAACAGCAACAACAAAACTAAGAATGGAAACAGTAATACTAATGACACAACAACAGCACCATTGACAACAGCAACAACAAAACTAAGAATGGAAACAGTAATACTAATGACACAACAACAGCACCATTGACAACAACAACAACAAAACTAAGAATGGAAACAGTAATACTAATGACACAACAACAGAACCATTGACAACAGCAACAACAAAACTAAGAATGGAAACAGTAATACTAATGACACAACAACAGCACCATTGACAACAGCAACAACAAAACTAAGAATGGAAACAGTAATACTAATGACACAACAACAGCACCATTGACAACAGCAACAACAAAACTAAGAATGGAAACAGTAATACTAATGACACAACAACAGCACCATTGACAACAACAACAACAAAACTAAGAATGGAAACAGTAATACTAATGACACAACAACAGAACCATTGACAACAGCAACAACAGCACCATTGACAACAGCAACAACAAAACTAAGAATGGAAACAGTAATACTAATGACACAACAACAACACCATTGACAACAACAAAACTAAGAATGGAAACAGTAATACTAATGACACAACAACAACACCATTGACAACAACAACAACAAAACTAAGAATGGAAACAGTAATACTAATGACACAACAACAGCACCATTGACAACAGCAACAACAAAACTAAGAATGGAAACAGTAATACTAATGACACAACAACAGCACCATTGACAACAGCAACAACAAAACTAAGAATGGAAACAGTAATACTATCCAATAATCATACAAAGCGCCATCAATTTTAAACATATCTTGGCCTATTTATCAGTAATTGTTGTGCCATTTTTCTTCCAACTGGAAACTGTAGTAGTATCTCTTACTGTAATAGTATCTCTTACTGTAGTAGTTAGTAGTATCTCTTACTGTAGTAGTTAGTAGTATCTCTTACTGTAGTAGTTAGTAGTATCTCTTACTGTAGTAGTTAGTAGTATCTCTTACTGTAATAGTTAGTAGTATCTCTTACTGTAATAGTATCTCTTACGTTGTTGTTTTGACAGGAGGATGAAGACCCTGACTATGCCCGTGTACAAGATGATATCAAAACAACAGTGGCTATGAAAGACAGTAATGTGGAAACACCAACTGGATACTCTACAGGGACACTGAGATCATCTTACTCTGCTGAAGAACTCACATCCACTACTCTGGAACGACCTAACAAGAAATCTGGTAATGATGATAGTTGTGATAGCAATGATGATGATGGTGATGATGGTGAACGCATTGTTTTTCCGTTGTATGCGCGCTAGAAAAAAAGCAAAAAGTGAGTTTTTATTGTTGAAAAAATTATCTATGTTATAAAAGCAATGGATCATAAGTAGCTGTGCATCCATCGAGTTATGTATGCACTTGGGAGGCCGCTAAGCACTCAAAAGAGGTAGAGATGCTTCGCATCGTGCAGCTCATTACGCTTTTTTTTGTGCTTAGCAACCCCCCTGTGTGCATCCATAACTCGATAGATGCACGCTACTTATGATCCATTCCTTAAATGACAATTATATGGAATATGAACTTTTATAATTGGGATACTACAAGTGCTGTGATTGGTAGAAAGTTGTATGTTATTGGATAATAGACACATCTAAAATAAATAGATTCCATGTTTCGGTGCGTCTGTACTCACTCTTGTAGATGCACAGATGATGTTGCACTGTGGAGAGAACAACAGTGACACACTTGACAGTATTTCTTGCTTACTGTCCTGTTCTCACACCAATTTGATGGCATCTGTGCATCTATAAGAGTAGAGACGCATGGAAGAATGGAATCTCATTCTTAAGATTAAAAAGTAATACCAATAATACCTACCAAAGGTAACAGCACTGGACAATTGTGATCTTGGTAATAGTTACCAAAGCTGAACTGTTCTTAATCCTTACAGGGTTCATCTTCAGACGAAACAAACATGACTTACAGTTGCTGGATGGGGTGACATCCGATGGAGGAACTGGTGACGAGGATTCAATGTCACGTAAACATGATCGTGAACGAAAGAAGAGACTGAATATAAAAGTGCGGTCACGCAGGACATCACCTGGGCGTGTACGTCACAAGAGTGATGATGCTTCGTTGGAGCATGATCACTCTAAGAACAAACACAAGCATAAAGGTACATAGAATTTACCCTTTGTTTGGTTTGCCTGTTCATTTGTTTGCTCATCTACTTTTTCTTTTAGTAGAATCCATTGTTGAATTGCTTCTTTGTCCATTCACTGGATTAATATATACCTTTTGTTTGATACAATATAATGGTTCGTGTTAGTAGGGTCCAAGAAGGACAGTAGGATGGAACCTAAACATCTTGACTCCAATGAAGAATCCTCTGATACTAGTAGTCTAGAGCACAAGAAAAAGAACAATGGATCAAAAGCAACTTCTACATGGTACTCACCAGGGATAAAGGTAAACAACTTGGGGATGGTGGTGATTGAGATGATGACTTTGATAATGATGATAGTGGCAGTGATGATGATGATGGTAATGATGATGATGATACTGGTGATTGAGATGATGACTTTGATGGTGATGCTGATGATAGTGGTAGTGATGATGATGTTATTGATGGTAGTGGCGGTGGTGGTGATAATTATGATGGTGGTGATGATGACATTGGTTGTGACAACAATCAACATAAATGATAGTGTTGATAATTATTACTGTTTTTTAGACTGATTCTCTAGAAGTTCCACAGCGACAAGACTTGAATGAGTCAGAAGAGGTATGTCTGTTTGCTTTGTCAATCAACTATTTGTGGATCTTAAAATCAATCTTATTTTAATTTTTACTAAACTTAAGCTTTCTTATGTAGACTATCATACCAGTTCATCTTAATCGCTTTGACTCATTGAATTGTTTGACTTGACTAAATTAAAGATAAATGAGAGAGGTCAGGCAGGTCAATATAATAAAATATAAACTAAATGAAAGCAGTTTTCTAATTGAACCTGATATTCTAATCTGAATTCTTGCTAAATATTTTAAAAAGCAGTGGAATTTTGGATGTTGTTTTTACTGGTTTAGAGAACAGATTACTATTTGCACTAATGTCTTGTTTCTTATCACAAAATAATGTGCACCAAATCTCTATGGCAATCAATGTGCATGCCTTTTGTTGACTAACACTGACCACAACCTTCCTGCTTGTGCCCACACCATAATACTGTCAATGAGCATGCCTTTTGTTGGCTGCATGCTGACCACAACATTCCTGCTTGTGCCCACACCATAATACTGTCAATGTGCATGTATTTTGTTGGCTGCATGCTGACCACAACATTCCTGCTTGTGCCCACATCACAATACTGTCATGTGCATGTATTTTGTTGGCTACATGCTGACCACAATGTTCGTGTTTGCACCAGGAGACTGAGGAAGACATGACTCAATCACCAGCATCTAGTCTGTCTAGAAAACATGTAAGCACATTGTTACTATGGATACATTCATATTACGTATCATTGTATATACACTGGTCATGTGACTGTTGAATTCTTATACATCACTAAGATAAACAGAATACATTGATAACTTTGTAAAAAAATACTTTTAACTAATTTTAAAATTTTAGTAGTATTCATTAAAAATAACAGTATTTGATAACTCCAAGTTTACATTGATTAACATTACGTTAAACCTATTTAAACCTAAAGAATACCATAATTCTTTGTAAATCATTTAATTGATAATATTCAATAACATTTATTTTGTTCTTTGAATCATCTTAAGATCAAATGCTAAGTGATTCATGATAACAATGCTAACCTTGAAGTAATTATTATTTTGTTGTTGATTTATTGTGTGGTTGTATATTTGGTCAGTTTGCCTAACTATGATTTGTTTGTTCTTTGTTGGTTTATTGTGTGGTTGTGTATTTGGTCCGTTTGCCCAACTATGGTTTGTTTGTTCTTTGTTGGTTGATTGTGTGGTTGTGTATATGGTCCGTTTACCCAACTATGGTTTGTTTGTTCTTTGTTGGTTTATTGTGTGGTTGTGTATTTGGTCCGTTTGCCCAACTATGGTTTGTTTGTTCTTTGTTGGTTTATTGTGTGGTTGTGTATATGGTCCGTTTACCCAACTATGGTTTGTTTGTTCTTTGTTGGTTTATTGTGTGGTTGTGTATTTGGTCAGTTTGCCTAACTATGATTTGTTTGTTCTTTTGGTTGTGTAGCTGGGCAGGCATTTTGTCTGTCTATTTGTGCGTCTGATGACGTTTCTTACTTTTGTATTTATTCTTTTTACAGTCTCAGTCCATTCTTTTGTTTCTTTGTTTGTTCGTTTGTTTGCTTGTTTGTTTATTCGTGTGTGTTTACTTTGTCTTTTTTATTGTTTTGGCCATGATGGTCTGTTTTTATATATTTTCTGTATTATCTATCCAAGGTTCATCTCCTTACTACCTTTTATAACCTTCCATATTCTTCAGAATTCTAAAAAGAAACGCAGTAGAATAGAGAAGGAGCTGGAAAAATCCAAGAGAAGAGAAGAAAAGCGAAGAAAACAGAAACAAAAACAACTTGAGAAAACTCGTAAGAAAGGAACAACCTACGAGAAACAGAAGAACCGTGAACTAGCACCAAGCACGTACTTTGGACGGCCATTAGAAGACATTTGTGTAGACAGGGTTACACCATTGTTTGTAGATAAATGTGTAGACTTTGTAGAAGAAAAAGGTACATAGCCATGGAAGCAGTTATGGTGATTACATGATGATGATGATAGTGATGACCATGATAATGATGACGGTCGTGATGATGATGGCCATGATGAAGCTGATAATGGTGGTCTTGTTGGTAATGATGGTGGCCATGATGAGGTTGGTCATGTTGATGATGATGATGATGATGGTCATGTTGATAATGATGATGATGATGGTCTTGTTGATAATGATGGTGGTCATGTTGAGGTTGGTCATGTTGATGATGATGATGGTCATGTTGATAACGGTCATGATGATGATGGTGGTCATGTTGATAATGATGGTGGCCATGTTGAGGTTGGTCATGTTGATGATGATGATGATGGTCATGTTGATAACGGTCATGATGATGATGATGGTGGTCATGTTGATAACGGTCATGATGATGATGATGGTCATGTTGATAACGGTCATGATGATGATGATGATGATGGTCATGTTGATAACGGTCATGATGATGATGGTGGTCATGTTGATAATGATGATGATGATGGTCATGTTGATAATGATGATGATGATGGTCTTGTTGATAATGATGGTGGTCATGTTGAGGTTGGTCATGTTGATGATGATGATGGTCATGTTGATAACGGTCATGATGATGATGATGGTGGTCATGTTGATAATGATGGTGGCCATGTTGAGGTTGGTCATGTTGATGATGATGATGATGGTCATGTTGATAACGGTCATGATGATGATGATGGTGGTCATGTTGATAACGGTCATGATGATGATGATGGTCATGTTGATAACGGTCATGATGATGATGATGATGATGGTCATGTTGATAATGGTCATGATGATTATGATGGTCATGTTGATGGCCATCATGGTGTTGATGATAGAGATGAGGGTGGTGTTGATACTGTTGATGATAGATTGTGATGATAGTGATAATGATGGTGTTGATGATAGAGATGAGGGTGGTGTTGATACTGTTGATGATAGATTGTGATGATAGTGATGATGATGGTGTTGATGATAGATTGTGATGATAGTGATGATGATGGTGTTGATGATAGAGATGAGGGTGGTGTTGATACTGTTGATAGATTGTGATGATAGTGATAATGATGGTGTTGATGATAGTGATGATGATGGTGTTGATGATAGAGATGAGGGTGGTGTTGATACTGTTGATGATAGATTGTGATGATAGTGATAATGATGGTGTTGATGATAGAGATGAGGGTGGTGTTGATACTGTTGATAGATTGTGATGATAGTGATGATGATGGTGTTGATGATAGAGATGAGGGTGGTGTTGATACTGTTGTTGATAGATTGTGATGATAGTGATGATGATGGTGTTGATGATAGAGATGAGGGTGGTGTTGATACTGTTGATGATAGATTGTGATGATAGTGATGATGATGGTGTTGATGATAGATTGTGACGATAGTGATGATGATGGTGTTGATGATAGATTGTGATGATAGTGATGATGATGGTGTTGATGATAGATTGTGATGATAGTGATGATGATGGTGTTGATGATAGATTGTGATGATAGTGATGATGATGATGGTGTTGATGATAGATTGTGATGATAGTGATGATGATGGTGTTGATGATAGATTTTGATGATAGTGATAATGATGGTGTTGATGATAGTAATGATAATGGTGGTTCTCACTAAGATATTCTAACTCTCTAGGTATGGAGATGGAAGGTATCTACCGTGTTCCTGGGAAGGCCATCGATATTAGACTCATTGCTGATCGATTTGAAGAAAGTAAGACAAACGTATCTTGATGATTGTGGTGATAGCAGTAGTCAAATGACAGTGAACATGACGGTGGTGATGATGATGACATTGTTTGTAGTTACCATACCGCTACTGTACAACAAAGGGCTGGATTGGTTTCTTATAGATTACTGTTTTGATATTATACAGTACTTATTCCCACTCATACGACATTTGCTGTGCTGAAAGCCATTATAGTATGGTAACCGACGCTAGTTCTCCTGTATTTATTATTTATTTGTGTAGATCCCGTTATGGACAGGTCTAGTATCAACTAACCCTAACCCTAGTTCTCTTGTATCTATTGCTTATTGTGTATTATTGGTTTGTGTAGATCCCGATATGGACTGGTCTAGTCTCAACGTCACGGCGCATTCAGTAACAGGAGCGTTGAAATCTTTCTTGAAGCGACTACCAGAACCACTTATACCCAACCATCTACAGCATGATATATTAGAGGCCATAGGTACAACGACTAGCTAATGTAATGATGGTGATGATAGTAATTGGTAATAGTAGTGATGATAGTAATGGCGTGATGATGGTGATGATAGTAATGATGGTGGTGATGATAGTACTGATGGTGGTGATGATAGTAATGATGGTGGTGATGATAGTAATGATGATAATGGTGATGGTGATGATAGTAATGGTGATAATGGTGATGGTAATGATAGTAATGGTGATGATGATAATGGTAATGGTGATGGTGATGATAGTAATGATGGTGGTGATGGTGATGATGATAATGGTGATGGTGATGATAGTAATGGTGATGGTAATGATAGTAATGGTGATAATGGTGATGATGATAATGGTAATGGTGGTGGTGATGGTAGGAATGATGATTGTGATGATAGTAATGATGGTGGTGATGGCGATGATGATAATGGTAATGGTGATGATAGTAATGGTGATGATAGTGATGGTGATGATGTCAATGATTGTAAAGATAGTGAGATCTATCATAATGATTATAATGTTGATGTTGTTATGTTTTATTTGTATTTTGATGGTGATAATGATATAGCTGGTTTTGATGAAACTACTAATGTTGATTTCAGCGATCATCGATGGTAGTGAACGTCTGTCTACTCTTAAAAATCTGATCAATGATATGCCTCCTCTACACTTTGCTCTCTTGAAAAGATTCATGTTTCATTTGAACAGGTAAATACTGTCATAATCATCAAGCTTTTATGTAGAGTTTTGCACTTTAACAATATTCTTCACTATATTTATAATAGCTTCAAAATGTCCTTATGATTTAAAAACGTAAATAAGTAGTTGTGCTAACCCTTTCGCTCTGTTTGTATCGTCTAGGATAACTCAATACTATACTAACTCTGTTTGTATCGTCTAGGATAACTCAATACTCGGAAATCAATTTCATGGAGTCTCGTAATTTGGCCACTGTGATTTTCCCGACTCTTCTCCGGATACAGTTCGAGTCTCTGCAGTCCATGGCTCGACAAATGAACTTTGGTCTCTTCATACAAACATGTATAGAAAACTGCGAATATCTGTTTGACGCTGAAGACTAAATATGGTATTAAATGGTTGCTAATGGCAACAGCGACGTCATCTAATTATCGAATTGGTTGTAAATAATATCACTTGGTGATTGACAAGGACAGCAGTGACGTCACATGAAATCGCGACGTTATCTGATGATTTTGAGAGGAATCCCTCAGAAGCTATTACGTCACTAAATGAATAGTTACGACTACTGATGTCTAACTTGTCGTCATAAAACAGTGACGTTAGCTAGATTACGCTAGCGAGGCGCATGCATATTGGATGCCAGTGTATTATATTAGCAAATTGTTTTCTCCGTGAAATATTAAGATAATAGGATGACAATAATGATATTTACTAAACAACAGTTAGGGTTTTATTCAATGCCAGTCACGTGACATGCTGAGCCAATCAGAGACTGATCAAAATATTGATAATGTTTGTTTCCAGGCCTTCCCGGTAATGACGGTAAAGGAGGTCTGGTTACGAGTAAGATAATAATTTGGAGTGACATAGTAAAATGATTGTTTTTTTATTTTATTTTTTGAGGCTGGTGAATAGACACAGTCTTGTAAAATAGCCCGCTATCCAATAAATAAATCACACTTTTTATCAATAGAAGTCATTGGTAGTTCTTATAAAACAGCCATCAACTTCTATGTCATAGCCTATATACTACACATATCATAGAAATGTCATATTTTAGAAAGGGTAAGTTTTTACAATGAAAACAAAAGACAATTTAGTTGATAAGCGTGCACTGGAGACATAACTATTTAGTTGAATGTAACATGAATTACGTGATCTTGTGACCGTTACATTTGTGAGCTGTCAAACTTATTCGCACCATTTTATGCCCGGGGGGGGGTACTCCCTTCAGATCTGGGTGGGGTGTTCCGCTGGGATCTTGTAGGGGTTACCCTGTTTATGACAAAAAATACGTAACTTCCATACCCTGTTTATGACAAATTACAATTGCTTACGAACATTGTATGATTTGTACAAATATATCAATTCAGACACACGTGCTGCTCTTATCTTTTTTTAAAGTCAACGATCTTATTGTTGCCGATTT
This sequence comes from Diadumene lineata, assembly GCA_918843875.1. Taxonomy (NCBI): domain Eukaryota; kingdom Metazoa; phylum Cnidaria; class Anthozoa; order Actiniaria; family Diadumenidae; genus Diadumene; species Diadumene lineata. The sequence continues at coordinate 13,898,774 of OU974080.1, forward strand.
CCTGAATGCAAACTAGTTTTTTCTCATTTTTTGGGCCCTGATTATGACAGAAAATTTGGATTAAGGTGGCTCCATATAATTTCAGAGCGCGCGCTCGTGCATGACCACGCACATGCGCACATCTCAAACTTGAAGAATTTTTATTTTGATGACGTCATGAAAATATACAACGCGCGCTTTTAAAAAATAAAAAACCTCAAAAACTGAGCGGTAATTTTTTTTGAAATTTTCAGAATATTATTTTAGTTGTATAATAGAGTAGTTTGCAAATTTTCAACGATTTTCCAACTGCAGAAATGGAAATACCATTATTCCGTTATTTCTGAGGTTCTACAGTTGGGATTCTTTTGTCACGGTCATATATGCTAGGTCCTCGTACTGAAATCCATATACAATGTTGTCAAAAAAATTTACCGCTTAAATCTAGAGTTATTATTTTTTCTACGTTAAAAATGAGCTTTATTATGACAGCCATAGCGTTGCTATAGTGACGTGATCATTTGTGTAAAAACAAAATCTTTGACTCAAAGTCTTTGAAATATAGTCCTCCCATGAGCTTTGTGGGCAGTTGATTTTTAATAAACCTCTAAGATCCTAGACGCCCCATAACTATATGGAGCCTCCTTAAATCGGAAATAGAGTAGAAATAGATTCCCTGTTCATGACACCAAGGTCAAAAAACCATACCCTGTTCAGCGGATCATCCCCGTATAGTCGATATAGGGTAGTACCCCCCCGGGGATTTTATGTCCTTGAATGTGAACAATGAGGTCTGTGCACACGGCTCTTTCTCAGTGTATATAACACTGACAAACAACTATACAGTGTTGTAGTTGTATTGTGGTGTTTCGTTAGTGTTGTATACACGTTCTAGGCTCAGCGACTCGGCACTTTCAGCACCATTGTTCCATCTAGAGTCGCCATCCAAGCACAAAGGAGTCCTCATCGCTACTATAGCTATCGACACAGTCCAAACTACGGGTTTTCTTCACATGTCTCCGTACTTTATCTTCACAATTGTTATTATACGTACTAGCACAGCACTCTTTATCACGTGACTTGTCTCTACCCATGCATCTAATAATACTATAGATATTGTACATCGTTAAGACCATATAAACCCATGCTAACACTGCTAGTCCATAATCGCTGCTTAACGACCTGACGTCATTGGTCTTTAAGAAACATACGTGGGGCATATTTGAATGTTCATTCTCTAACCAATGAGAAAACCCCATTGGTTGTATTAATAGTTTGTTTAAACTAGTGTATAAAATAGACGATATTAATCGCAGTGTAAATCGAAATGGCGTCGAGACAACCTTCCAAATGATGCCTTCCTTCATATTGGCATCGTCTAGTACAGTCGTATTAGCGAACAACCTTGTTATGCAAAAACCATTGATTAATCCAACAACCATTATCGCATAATAAACCCATAAATGGTTCCTTAAACTTACAAGTCTCTGCTTTAGTAAAATAGCAAGCAAAGAAATAAATACATGGATTGTTGTTTGCACCGTAAATAGCGACGATGAAATGCTTCTTTTGGTAACTGTACAACACCAACAGTCTGTGTCGTCTTCTTCCAACGATATTACAGTGGTCCAAGCTGTGTTTCCAAGACTGCTACTGCATGGTTTATATTGGCAGTCGTTGAGGGTATAACCGTTTAAAAGATGCTTCACAGCGACCGTTATCACTACTGTGTGGAATGCGATGATAACATCCTTGATAAAAGCCATTCTAACATGATATTGCAATACAGTTCATAATATCTACTGTAGCCAGCTAGAATATACCCTGATGTTGGTGCCAAAACAACTTAGCGTATCATCTACTGAGTATTTCAATTGTTTTCTAGGGAGGAGACAGTAGGGGAGTTTTTGACTCAAATTCTACCTCCAGACACGCACCACCAATCATGTTTTTACATAATTAAGAAATATGAAGAAGTATGTAAATTCTAGAAATTAGGAAAAATAGACCTTATCAAACTTCTAAATTCAATGATATTCAAATTGTGAACATTTTTTCTATCAGTGTCGATCTCTTTATGAGGAGGACAGACCATCCCCACTGTGGTCCCCAAGCGAAGAATGTGGTTGTTTTTCCAGCATGTTACCATGGTGATAGTCATTGTACCTGCTACCACCCGTTCGGGTTGTCATGGTGATAGTGGCTGTTTTGGCAGTGTATTCGAATATACGATTGATCCCTAGATAACCACCATTTGATCGAACATGGCAGAGAAATTCGGCGTCAGTATAGTTTACTTGCAAGTAAGCAAGGGTCCTCAAGGTAGCCGACGGTGCGCGGGTTATCTCCCATGTGTCGCCCTGTTGTTCTTCTCTTGTAACATCGATGTTCCTATGTAAACGTACAAACGCTAAAGGTGTGCACAACTTTAATTAGGATAAGATAGCACTTTGTAATGGTTGTTATGTTTCACACTTTTAGATTTTTTTATTCTTAATAATTAAAGTAAAAAAGTCGGTAGAAGAACGAAAATGGACATTGTGGGACGCGAACGTCTCTGTGATAAACTAGAATTAAGTAGGTGCACCGACGCATCAAAGTCGTTACATGTCCATGCAGTGCACATCATGCAAACAAATTAGATATTAGATATTAGAATAGATATTAGATATTAGAATGAACCTTAGGATAGGGAGATATAAGGACTTTCAAAGTAAGTGCACTTTGATCTATTGTTTATAAGATAATACTGCGCGCGCATGTTCTCTCAAAAACATTGTATTTCATCAAGAGAATATGATATTCTGTTGATTTCATGTAACTAGAACCCAGCTCCTGTCCCCACCTCGCTCCTTTAACCGTTGATTAGGGAACCATTTGTAAACATCAGAATGCTCATTGGAATTCATGCCAACTGTACTGCCTCGGGGAAGCAACACAACTTCTTGCAAGAGAGAGTGAGGTAAGATAACTGATCCCCCACACTGATCTGAGCACACATGACAATCATTCATTTTGTTTTTCAACTGAGTTATTTTGGAAACGGAATGTGATTGGCCAGATTGTAGGAGGCGTGGTCGCATCGTCAAGCTAAAAAATGAACCGATGCAGGGGACACCCCCCCCCCCCCCTAGGGGTTGAGAATTTTGCTGTATTATTTGAATATTGTTACAGTGCTACTACTCCAACCAAAGCCACCCTGACAGATTTTTCACAAATTGTCCAATCACGTTCGAGCATTTGAAAAATATTTGCCAAAATAATTTGCACAATACATTGTTTCTCGCGATCTATCAGTTGTTGCAATATTTGAAATTAATGGGAAATATATTGTTCAAATGATCGAACGTGATTGGACAATTTGTGAAAAATTTGTCAGGGGGGCTTTGGTTGGAGTAGTAGCACTGTAAAAGGATAAGAAGTATGATTCCATTTCATCATAGTTTTAGATTTTCACTTTGCTTTAATGTGACATTCTATATTAGTCCAAAAGAAGGTGATCTAAAAAATCACAATACGTATTGAGAGATAAGATTTCAATCAGCGTAAGTATTTCAAGCTACGGAGAATTTCACATTTAATCATTTCATATAAACACTTGAGCTGATTGGCACACTTGACTGACAGCCATACATCCTATTCAGGAATAATTTCAAGTTTTGCTTTCATTATCCAGTTCAGTTTCAGATACATTCGTCTCGTAGTTGATTTTACACTTTATAGCTACATATTCATAGATTATGAATGGTAGAGAAAGTCCCTAGTACTTTGGATATACCATTTTGCTATTTACACACGGTAAGTGTCAATTTTACTATAAATATATCTAGTTCAATGTTGCTAATTTTGATTCTCTTCTCATGCAAAACACTTGAATTCTCAGCTTATAATTCCGTAAAATGTGTTAATACATATTCTAAATATCGCTGGTGTTTTTCCCTTTCTTTTATATATTCCCAATTTTCACCATTTTACCGGAATAATTGTTTTCAAGTTTAAACTTCAGACTCCAACGCTCACATGTTACAATTAGTATTAAAAGTGAACTTTTGTTTCCTTCCTGAAGACTTTCAATTTAATATTTGGGCTTATATCGCCATAAAATGTGCAATTATTTTTGTATATTGTTTATATTATTTTTTCCCCTTGATATTCCAATTTTTTGTACATTTTCGTGAAATGCGTTGGAAATAATCATGTTTATTAGTTCGTATTTCAAATCTCTGACACATGGTACAATTTATGACGTTTGCTTTCGCCCTGAAAACATTTAAGTGTTTATTGCTCTTTTTTCGCTATCTGAAATGTTCGTTTAATATTTACATCTTATATTCTAATGATGCTTTCAAGCTGGAGAGAAAATGTACTTTTCGTACAAAATTGTACGGCTACGGTGTGGTGTTTATGGGTTTTTATCCGATGTTTCAACTCGGCATACATATTAATGCAGTTCTCCTTTTATTTTAATTTTCTCTATTTTCTGTTAGTATTTTTGATTTTGCAGGACTGTAAAACTATATAAACTATATAAAAAATAATTATATTTTGATCATTTTTGTTACGTGCACAATGTTATTTTGTTTCCAGTTGATTTCACACTGTATTTTAATTTAGCTTTCTTTGCTAAGTTAAAATCAATTAATATTCTGACATAATTGTTTTTTTTTCTAAATCCCAAAGCATCAAGACATAAAAACTTTTTTTCTGATGGAATAGGTTACTATCTCGGTTTTATTTTCCACTAATATATTTTATGAGATTTTTAACATCAATAAAATATCGCAAAGTTTGAGTGTCGTCTGAAGATGCGGTCAAATTGGCAGACAATTTTGAACAAGGAAATTTTTTTCTTCCTGTTTTACGGATTTTGCCGTTATTTATTTTTAGTTATTTCCTCTTTTATAAATAATGTCTTTTATTTATCCATTCTTTTTTTCCTATGCCGCAAAGTTTCCTTGTTTTATCTTTTTGTTTGTGTAATTTTCTTGTTTCCTTCATTTCGGTTTTCTTTTATTTGGTCCTTCATTCTGTCTCTCTCAATCTCCTTTGTTCGCCATCACACACACACACACACAAACAGCTTAAAATAAAGTACAACAAAACTGCAAGCCAGCAAGCTACAGTGACAATCAGTTCTTTTTGACTTTTCCTTTATTATTCTTTTCTATCTTGCTTTTCTTCGTTTGAATATATAAAATGAATATGCAAACATACTAAAGAATAGACCATATAACATTAAAATAACAAGTTAGTTGGTCATTAAGATCTATTAAGGTACCAACATTATTAAACTAACTGCAAGTTGTCATTGTTCTGATGGATGACCCATCTAACAACTCCATGTTTTACTAGTAGACACTGCTATCTACTAGTAGAGGGCTTTCAATAGTTCACACAATTTCAAAATAGTTGAATACCATTATTTTACTCAATGGTGTGAAGCAAACCAAAGTATTGGACATGATTTTGCCTACAATTATACCGTGATTCGTGGCAAACAAAGACAAATCGACCAGTGATTCGTAATACTGCCTATAAACCTGATCTTTGAATCAAGCTGTGTGATTCGTGAATGTGAAATATTATTCGTGAATCAATGGTGCAATATTAGAAAATTGGAATGGCACTACCCCCTTACTCCCGCTGGTCGTGTTCTTCACCGGTATCAGAGTTGTGATAAGACAGCTAGCATCTTTAACCTGATAAACGGACCCTTAGTTATGTTGGGAGTGTATTTTAAATAAATTAATGAAAAGCTAAGATTGATGACACTTTTAATGATCAAACTTGAATATAACAAGAACTGATTTGGAAATACAATGAATATAACCAAAGGCAATTTGTTAATAAGTGTGCATGCCAGTCTGTAGTCGTTGGAGTGTTTTTATCATGTATTGTGATAGAAAAGACTTTGTTCCTTATCAATTATACGATGGTGATGTCAATAATGAATCGAATCATCAAGCACAAGTTTATTATCCTCTTCTGTTGCTACTGGCAACAATTATCACACACTTTAATTATTTATTATCTTCAAAAGCTAATAACTGTGACTATAATCGTCTATAGAGCTAGACTGTTACGGCTTCCCTATTACCTGACAAGTCAACACTTTGCTGTCTTAGTATTTATAGAGATTTGACATAGGCTTTACACAAACAACAGTGTTCAATAGATGATCTATTTATAACCATGTCACCATGGTTACCACAAGAAGAGTTAATATTTGGATCGATCACGTGCTCTCAATATTTGCCAAATATGTTCATTTCGGAAATGAATGAAAAAGGTCACGTGATGAAGGGAATGATGAAAGAAAGACAAGAAAATAAAACTATTCCTGTGCCGTTCGCATAAATTGTAAGCATTTCTTGCGCTATCTGTAGTGTACGACTGCACGTTCTACAAATAGTCGTAAGACATTCTGTAAGACACGCTTTAAAACGTCGTGTACGATTTTGTGCTGAGATTTGTATATACTTGCGACTTGTGTTACTTTACACTACAAACTGCGCGCGACCAATCTCACCGTATAAGTCTTGTTTTTGGCGGCAAGGTGTTTTAATAATAATAGTGAGGGATAATGCTAATATGATGTCGGTTCATCATATACAATAACATGATATGTGTTCTTAAATTATTTGCTATCTTAAAATATCAAATCAGTGGTGATGTGCGAGGGCGTATACGTTGTCAAACCATTTAATACTGTAAGACTTTCCTCTTTGCATGTATATTTGTAATAGCGCATAATGCCAACGTTGTGTGTCATTTCTATTATCTTGTCGGAGGAAATGAAACCAATAGTAGATCGTTTCTCATTCTCGTTCGCACATGAATTGGTCGCAACTCGGAACAGTAATGAAGTGGAAAACACGCTGAGAGACGACAAGACTTTCATTGTTCTTCTTCTCTTAGCAGTAAACAACATTCTTGTAAGTGAGTTTGGTCTTTTAGTTATCATAGATAATCGGGTGAATCCCCGTACTGCGGCTACTGAAGGACAGCCAGAAGGTGTATGGATCGGTGTCTCGTCAGGAACTTAAAAATTGTCTGTTAATTATCTGATATGTGTAGGTACAAATAAAGTGTGAAATCTTTTATTTTCATTTGTTTAATGTTGTTTGTGTTCGTTGTTCTTTATTTACTTTTTTGTTTACCGTTTTTCGGCCCGACTGTGTATTTCGCGTGTTTTTCTCAACGTGTTAGAAATATTCTCTACAGTGAATAGAAACGTAATAAGTATAATACACCGTTACGATATCACTCCAAACATCGCTTTACTTGTTTTCTAAGTAACCTTCTATTTCATCTGCTCCGTGTCCTCGTCAATAAAAAGGTCTATCAATAAATTTGTTACCAATCAGTGGTCGAATTCGTGACAACCAATCAGGTCTTTGTAGCTCGACTACTTTGATTTCTTTTTTCCGGTCTGTTATTAATGTCGAACATAAATTGTATCTTCCCTTTTTAAATCCTACAAAGCACTCTGAATCACCCTATCTTATAAACGATGTTTGAATTGCTATTTTTACTTCAACTAAAATACGGCCGCAGTTTGACAAGCTATCATATAGTGTTTCATGTGCCCTGTTTTTACTATTTTGTTTCAGAATTCTAAAATTACATCGTTGACTTCATATCGGCCCACTGTTGATTGTCAAGTGAGCTAGCTGTTATATAAAACTATCTTTTCAAAAACATCTACAAAAGGACTTGGGATATGTCTCTCAATTACGTTTGAATTATCAACAAGCAAAAGAAGCCAATCTGACCATCTTATAACACCGTTTACCAGTGGCATCTTTCTTCTTGGAAAACTGAAGTCTGGTATAACTGCCAATATTAAAGAGACGAGGACAAAAGAACAATATTAAGAAAAAAGGAAAGAAGAGAAATAAATGGAATCGCAGAGTTGAAAAGAAACATGGCGCTCAGCTCTGATATTGGTTTAGATGGAAGTGTAAAAGAGTAAACTCCATATAAAAATCTGATGTCAAGACTGTCAAACAGTCTTTGTATGTCCGTCTAATCGTGATTATGGGGAACCAGAACTGTAAAGAACTCACAAGCTCCATGGTATTTACAGAAGACGAAAGTGAAGAAATGAACGAATGGTTAGAAAACACGAACTCGCTACATAGACCCTATTACGACGCGTATTTCCCAGAAACAGAACTTAGACCGGTTCAACCGGTTTATAGCAGTACAGATAATGAGAACAATTGTAACAATATTAGAAAACGAAGCGTGGTGTTTGTCAATAAGGACTACAGAAAAAACAAGGACTGTTTGCCTAGCAAATCAAAGAAGTCGTATTCTATGAGAGAAGAAATTCCCATGCCATATGACAACAATAATATTGGTAAATTGGACTGGCCGAGGGAGAGAAAGATAAATGGGAGAATGCAGGTGAATAGAAGGGAATTGGACGGAAGTGAAGAGGATTTACATAAGGTGAGATATAGATTGATTAATCTTAATTCATCTTTACCATTTATTTAATTTATTAATCTAGAGATAATAGTATAGTGGAGCTTGCATATTTCACATAGCAAGTGCACTTCTAATCTATTGCCATCGATATTCACTGTGAAGCGCATTTGGACATGTTTCACATCAAATATCAACATTTGCATAAAAAAACCAAGTCCATGTCATTATCGATATTGTCATTTGTTTTGAAGTTTATTATCACGATCGTTATAGATGTTTAGTCGAGTCTAATATATATTTGGTTTAGTGATAAGTAAAATGTGAGTGAGTAACGGGTGAGTCTATAGATAATATCGAATGCCTACTATCAGCAATCGTCTGGTTCACAGCTCACGCTAGACTATTATCAATTGAATTTTATTAATATAACAGAGAAAACGTACTTAAAACTGACGGAAAATCTTGTTGAGCGCGCGAAGATCATTCCGTCCAGCTAACGCTATTGTTAACAATATCGCCCATGTTTGTTTCCTGTGAAATGATCGAATACTACATTTGTTAATAGCAACCTCTCTTCCTCTATCTATGTTAATATTTCCCCCATTATCCAATGAAATACTAGTGATAAGGAACCAATTAGAACCACGCTACGTGACGTCACTATGTATTATCGCCATTAAGGGACCCCTTGGTTCCTTTCATTAGCATAGCTTACGGAAAGATCTGTTTGTTGATGACAGGAAATGCAGTGGGTGGAAAGGAAGAAAAGATAGAATGACGGGCACAATGAAAAACGTGCTTTAGACAAGTATCTCTGTGTACAGAAACTCAAACATACATTCAAACAGCAAGTACAGCAAACCGACAAATAGAATAAATATGTGACGTCACTTATATATTGTCATGGTTACGGTTTCCAGAGTGATACCACAGGGATCCCATCTGGTAAAGTATACATTGCTATGTCACATGATCCTATAACGCGTCGGTTAAAAGTGGCAGTGATTAAAGCAAAGAACCTGATATGCAGACAAACAGAGAAGGGAAGACACCAATGTACAGGTGAATATAACTTACAATAGCTTATGACTTTCACTATCATCATCATCGTCATCATCATCACTGTCACCATTATATATCACTTTCACTTTCACTTTCACTATCATCGTCATCGTCATCATCATCACTGTTACCATTACCACTTTCACTATCATCATCATCCTCATCATCATCACCATCGTCATCACCATCATGACATCATCACCATCATGACATCATCACCATCATGACATCATCACCATCATCGCACTAATCCTGTTTTTTATCCTAATTATTATCTTGTTTGATTTCAGCATACTACATGACCGTGTCCTTGGTGGAAGGTTCTCGTGTGATCGATTCCTACACTACTACAGTCAAGACAGGATATCCTGAAGTCCTCTATTATGAAAACTTTGCTTTTCATCTGAACGAACTGAACCTAAGGGGCATGTCTGTAATGATATCAGCTAAACACACCAACAAACAGAGATTCTTGAAACACACTCACCACATCGGTACAGTAGTATTAAATGGTTTATTGGTTGATGGAGAGATGATTGACAGCCATTTAGTTGATGTAACGATGCATCCTGGATGTACTCTGTATAAATGGCATACGATATGGCCAGACAGATAGACAATCGGACAGACAGACAATCGGACGGACAGACAGACAGACAAAACCATCGGACAGACAGACAGATACAATGGTAAACACACAACCAACAAGCTGATATATGAGTAATAAATACAATAAACATCTACACTGAAGTTATTTAGAAAACCTGGTCAAGATTTAATAGCTAATTAAACAGCAGAAATGCTGGTAGGAATTAAGTTACCAAAGCCACTACTTGCAGTTAAAGTGCAGAAAGTACTAGAATCATTGAATAAACATTACATGACCATGTTAAGAACATTGCGTTTGTCTTAATTTAGTTAATTAATAAAACTATAAACAACGTCGGTTTTTGAAAAGAACCGTTGATGTGTTTTCATGTAAGCACCGTGAAGAGACGTCATGGCCATATTCTAACGGAGAGGGGGAGGGAGGCTAGAACTCCTGTTATATTCGTTTATTGCTCAGGGGCTGAGGAAGTAGAAGTATTCAGTTGGAAGCTCTCGAAGGCTCGTTTCCAGCTTTTCCTCCGGTCCAAATAAGTAGTATAGTAACATCCAAAAACCGTCAGCTCCAAAAACCTATTTCTATAGTGCCTAAAGTAGCAGTCATGATGTGTTTAAGTACGCTTGGAATCGAGTCTAGTTTGTCATGTTTTACTATTACATATAATCGAGTCTAGTTTGTCATGTTTTACTATTACATGCATCGAGGCTACTGTGTCATATTTCACTATTACATATAATCGAGTCTAGTTTGTCATGTTTTACTATTACATACAATCGAGGCTAGTTGGTCATGTTTCAGTATCACATGCAATCGAGGCTAGTTGGTCATGTTTCAGTATCACATGTATCCCACTCTAAGGTCACGCTCCAAAGTAATTGAGGCTGGTAAATGACGTTGATTACATGAGGTCTGTGGACTGGAACGGACTGCTATCATCGAAATGTCAGTTTTATTCCCACGGCTATTGTTTCATGCTCGCTAACCAACCAAGACAGTTCGCTTCGGCACCCACAACTTTCAATCCATTCATGCAACTTCTCTTGATGTCGTAAGTCTGTCAACTGATCGAAAACTACGCAATAACAAACAGAGAAACTTAGTAGTGTCTTGCATCAGGTAGAAGCCAAGGAGTTGGAGGTGAGATAGGTGAGTTAAGGGGGCAAACACATCACAATTACAATGCATCTTTTTTGCCTCTTACTGCACGCCGTGAACACACAGCTATATCGACCATCAAATGATTTTTATGAATCCTTATCTAACATTATTTTAGTATTTTTTGTACTTTATTATGTTAGCTTGACTTCATCGTGTAATTAAAGATGTTAGTTTATGAAAATTCGACTTGTGTTTAGAGGGTGTTTAGTTTAGTTAAATAACCTAGTCCAAGAGATTACGAAAACGTCAGTACCAATCTACAAAAGTGATATCAAGTCAAGTTGTTGTTTGATTGCTAAGTAACAATATTAACATATTTAAATAGTTTAAACGAGGTTGCTTATTTCCATAAATCCTACTTGTAATTACACAATAGGACAATTCTACAACACAATTGTTAGTAATGAGCTCCAGAATGCTTCGAAAAGAATTTCGTGATGTGTTTCAAGATAATAATGAGTTATTTGGTTTGTAAACATACTCAACGAATTAAGTTGTCTTTGAGAGAAAGTCAACTTCTATATGACGCGGACTCAAGATTGCCGTCATGACGCGGCGAAGTGATTCTGTAGATGATTAAAGAATCAATCGATAATCAATAAAAAACTATAAAGGAATCATCACGTATTGAAAACAAATAATCAAAAGGTAAAAAATGTGAATCACTAAAAAACAACAAACTTCTTGCGAGAAAAGGTTTTTAGGGTGCGCAAAACTAAAATGCGCACTGTATGTGCACTCGGCACAAGATACGTTCATCTCATTGATCCATAGTAACGAACTATTGCTGGATGTTGTTAACAAATATTAACTACAAAATATTCAGTTATTTTACAAATATGATTTATTTTTTTGTTGTTTCGCTTTTTTTTTTAAAAAAAAAACTATTCTAAAAAAGGGATTTAAAAAATGTGTCGAGGTACTTTATGGTTGAGAACACAAACATTATTTATCATGAATGATATCAAATAAAAATTACATAGGATTTTTTTTAAATAAAAATGTATTTCTTGATTTCATTAAGATTCTTGTAAGAATTTTGTGATTGTAGCTGAATTTTATTTTTGTTGTTGCATGAAATCTCGAAAGAACTGAATTGTTAAAAAGTAATTGAATTTCAATTAGCAAGGAAGGACGTCGTTCGTCGCCGCAATCACCCGAGACTCGACCATACCATGTTTTAAAAGCTGCTGAAGATAACATTTTAAAAACTGTGGTTTTCACTTTTCAGCAAATATGACAGAATGACAAGAATATACAAGAAGTCGTAGATTGATATTTTAGCCATTAATTCAAACGAGCAAAGTCAATGTAAATAAAGTTCTTTACAAATTGGGTTCCCTGTGTCAAGTCTAAAGCAACATGCATGGCGGACTGACTCTGACCACCCGCGAAAGGAATTTCAAGCTTTAAACATTTCATTTGCAGGGAATGGGGAATTGGCAGTTGAAATGTTGGAAATGTAACAAAGACAGAAATGGATAAACCAAAGAAAAGCAAACGAAGAGCGAAAACATCAAAAAGTAAGTGAAAAGGCGTGGTTTAGGTTGGCAAGCTTGGTTTCTCTAATAAAAGTTACTCCAAGTTTCAAAAAATCGGTTAGTGTTGGATAAAGAAAATCTAATCTAATCTAATATATGTCTTTCGTACTGAGGGTAACGTTGGAGCAGCTTAAAAATAGTCAAACGTACCAAAGAAACGTGACGGCGAGAAAGGACTGCAATAGTAAGACAACTTGATGAATAAATGTGATGAGCTGATTAAATCAATAAATGATTCAGACAGATAATAAACTAGTGAAGTTACACGTCTCTAGATCATATCAAGATACTAGTCATCACGTCTCTTGTCGTCTCATCGAGATATCTAGTACAAGAACTATCAGTGGTCGGTCGCCTTTATCTCTTCAGCAGTCTAGATAGTGCTACCGCTTGTTAGGATGGAGTATACTTACAATATATCTTATTTCCTTACTGATAGTAACTTACATAATATTTGTAGTTGATTGTTTATTGTGGTGTAGTACACTATAACTTCTCTGGAATATAGGCAACTTTCTAGACCAGAAGTCAAGAGAATTCTAATTTTGAGGAAAGTTCACATCAGTTTTGTCACGTGTGCCGCAGTTTTGATAACATAGGTCTTTTCGGTTGTGTTCTTAGTTTACAATCTGAGTTAATACGTAGTTAATACTTCATGGAAAGAGCACATCAACTTCCAACCCTCAATCTCTTGCCAATGACCTTATTCAGTTCAGTTACGATAAACTTTCTTGATCTGAGGAACGTCAGTCAGTGGACACTTTTGATTCAGCCACGGGGATCATCATGTATGACTGGTAAAAACATTTCCTTAACGTCAAACCCACCGTTTTTTTTCTCTTGGATCAATGAACGCTAATGTTGGCTTTTGAAATAAGTAATGACAAAGCGTACACCAATATTCATATATATGGTTGTAAATTATTTTAGTACATATAGGGCAGGTGGTTTGGTTAACCAAGATCAATCGATCATCATCAACACATCGCTGATGGTGAATTGGTATAATATCTACCAAGGTAGAACTCTTTAATCATGGTACGACCACGACTCGTTGTTCCTATTGTCAGTAGAGACACTCATCCAACACATGTGATTGTTTGTTCCCTCAAATATGTACTTGACTACTAACAAAACAGCTTGCTAGATCTATTTGATCAACAAGGTTGATTCATGTGTACATTTTACACGTAAAAGACATTTGTGTATACAATGAGTATTTCTGAATACAATTTGTATCTTCAATTCCATGTAATGCCGATAATGTCGGTGGTTTTATATTGCGTAAAAAGTCGGTCCGATTATCACCCATTTACCATGATCAGTTTGCTCTGGGATGAAGTCTTCAAGTTATCAGAACATGGACAATGTCATTTCTCTCGTCGTTATAAAACGGACAACGTCGTTTGATGTGCCGTTTGCTAAACGGGTTGAAAAGCGCACCTGAAAACTTCAAACAACGAAAGAAAGAAAGAAAATAGACGAGACTATTGATGCCTCTACGTTCTTTTGGTAAAACAGGAAAGTAGAGAAGAAAGAAAAAAACGAAATATAGGATATAAGAAAAAAACTGAATTGTGCTTCTGTTGATTAGCTGTGCATTTGACATCATTTTTTCAACGCAAAATCATTTCAGTATCTTTACACCTCTGTCAAATCTCATTCGAAAAATCATTAAGACTTTGATGCCATGTGAACATTATAGATATGTATATGAACAGAGAGGAGATTGAATGACCAAGGTAAAAAAACAAACATAGGAAATTAAAAACACGTTTTTACGACTTTTCTCACTTTGTAACAAATGTTTTCAGCTTTTTGTTGCGCTCATTCATGGTTTAGTTGTTTTTTTTAACTAATAGGTTGCTTTATTCCAAAAACCTGTTCTTTTGCTTCCTTGTTATAATTAGTTTTTATTTTTGTGTTTTTTTATTTTTTTTATTTTGAACCGTTATCAATATAAAGTGGAGGAAATTGTCTGATTATCAAAAAATAGTTTCCTCTGTTGATAAAAAACGTGCATTTTGAAAAATTCCTCACCGTGCATCTCTTACTGAAGTCAACAAAAAAGTCGATAGTTGCGTCATTTGTAAATCATTAGTATCCAGAGTTCCTTAACATATGATGTGGGACTATTTTCTGGCTATTCAACTCACCATACATAGCTCAGTAGCGTTGCCAGTTTTATCTGCATCAAATAAAAAACGCCCCAAATACCTAAATCGCACTCCATTTCAATAGTATGAACAAGATATTATGGCTATTTCATCTTGGTACTGATATATGATATAACGTGTAATTTGCCCCCGTTAACCGTCACAGGTGGGGTGCCTCACTATTTTCCAACTTTAATCGTTGATCTAAAACGTTCCTAATAGTACCTTGAGTAATGTGAAATAGCTTGTTCTACATGTATTGTATTCTGGTTGATATTCCCGTGTGATTATTCAGATACAACACAGCTGATCTATAGCTCGCGATTAAAATGCTTTCTCTGTAGATCGACCAATAAAAACAGCTCGAACACCTTCGGTTATTCATTCAACACATGTTCGCCGAACTCATTAATATTGATGAGCGAGCCGGCTCGCGTGTACGCATTGTTTTGTAGCCAGCTATTTGTAAATAGCTTCCTTATAAGGCAGGCCCTTGTGTTGTTGTGTCCTAAGATTGCAAGATAGGTTCCCACGATCCCCAAACCTTTGGTCTTGGCTTGTACTAGGTGTATTGTTTAAATCCACTGCTCGGACGATCTTTGATTTCAGCACGGTTTGTCGTACAAGATCCTGGTTATTAGATCAACACCATCGTTTTTATTACTGGCTAATCGATCATTTGTGAATGGATGCTTTGAGGTGGACTATTCAATAGATTGCTTTGTAAAACACGTTTTTCCCATCAATGGCTAGTCTTGATTGGAATAGGCCTTTCTGTGGAGCATAGATCCCTCATTGGTAAGATCACTCTACAACCACACATCTATCGCTGTTTAATACAAACGCTACTGACTTCACCTCAGCATAATTCATGGTTTTTATTGTGTATTAGACACCGTAAAATGATCTGTTGGCTTTACTTGCCGTCGTAGGTACTACAAGGAAGGATTTTCAGGGATTTCAAGCTAGTAAAATTGTCTTCAATGCGTCGACCAGCACTTAGTTCGCCTCCCCTTCCAAGACATGCGATTAAACGATTCCATCTTGAGTCAAACTACAGCAGTGAACTAGCTTCACAATCTACGAATGGCTCCTTAGAACAGCAAGTCTATCATCCTCACATCGCTAACAACTTATCAGGTTCTTTTCAGAATGCTACATCGGAAAATCCCTTGGATCGTAAGTAGCTCTGAATCGCATTGCGTTTGAACTTGTAATCTAATACCATCTTTGCGTTTCGAACGCTTCGCGTTTTTTACCTCAATTTTTGTCATCTTTGACTGCTTTAAAATCACTAATAACACAATCGAAGTGGTTTTCTACGTTTTTACACTAAAATTATGTAGTTTTGTTGTGATTTTGTGTGATAAAATGGATAGTATTTTGATAGTTGTGTATTTGATGAATGTAAATGGTCGTATAAACACGTTCATTAAGTGTGGGAATCTTGGCTGTTATTTTCTCACGGCGTTCAAAGCACTTTAAACCATTACACACAAACACCGTGTTACACAACTTTAAACTCTTAAATGTCATAAAATGGTTTATTCTATTGAATTCGCTCTTAAACAAAACTTTTCGAGTACTGTGTAGTGTTTTTAACAAGAAAGAATGAAGGACGTTCCATTCATCTATGTACGCTTTTGAATCGCTCTCAAAATTCATGTTTTTATTACACAAAACCTATCCGAAAACAGCTCATTTTGACTAAAACCTTCTTAAATATACTAAAAATATATTATTCGGTGAGATATTTACGTTTTTGGGTAGTTATTGTGTGTAGTTTTGATCAAAAATATCGTATTTTTGCAATGTTGTCTTTGTCAATAATGTCATGCTTTGAGGTTTGAAATCTACTAAGTTAATTTAATCGCTGTTCATTCGCTGCTAACTATAACTTAATCACACAATCGTACTTTTCACTACATAAAACCAAACCATTATGATCGAAATTCAGTTATTCTAGAAATTTCAAAAATATTCTATCAAATCTAGTCATCTCATTTGATATATTGAGCTAGAATAAAAGAGTAATTTTATCAATTGCCAAACATCTAACACTTCGTCAATTTCAATATTTTTTTCCAAATGGTTTTTCCATGAGTGAGAAACACAATTATATTGGGTCATTTAGTAGATCAATAAAGGTCAACCTATGCTCTTTGATGTCCATAGAGTACAATTTTGATATATTATTCATGTATCTCTCACGAAAAATGTCAAGAATTCTAGTGTTTTCAAAACCAAAA
The DNA here is from genome assembly GCA_918843875.1 of Diadumene lineata. NCBI lineage: Eukaryota > Metazoa > Cnidaria > Anthozoa > Actiniaria > Diadumenidae > Diadumene > Diadumene lineata. Next base: position 13,915,962 of record OU974080.1, read on the forward strand.
CAAATTTCAGAAATGAAACGTTTCGCTTTTCTATTTAATATTCAGTAACAACATTTCATTCAGTCTCAAAAATGTTTTCTTTTTGTTACAATATTGTAAAAGGTTTTGTTGCAATTTGTATTCTTTTGTTCGTAAACGTGGAAAATGTTTGGCATATTACGATCATTATACAATATGTATTTTTTGAGAAATTTATTTTATATGTTTTACAATTTGTAACTTTAATACTTTCAATTATTCTGAGTAGGAAGCTTAGTTGAAGAAACATTAAATATGAGAAATTGCCGTCCACGATAGTAAGAGTTTTGCATTTTGTATAGGTTATCGTTCACACATAAACACAACATCAATGTCCTAAGTGTCATTACAAAGTATAGAATATAGCATAGTGCTCATCACTATTTTACAGTCTTATTTCATTGAGACTCTTATATCCAGAGATATACTTTTATTTGAATAGTGTTACTCAATCAATAAAAGCACTGTTAGCCTTAGAGGCCCTAAAAATCAATGTTGAAAATGTATTAGTATCCCATGGACCTTTCTCATGTAGCAGGTCACTTAATTGTGTCTGGCTAGAAGATTAAAACCTTACCATCTACTTAATGTATTGATTTTGAGCTGACAAAGACTTGATAACCTTTGTTTAATAAACTTGAAGGATTTTCATGGCTTGTTCAAATGTTGTGGTTTTTTTTTAATGAAAATTAATTTTCTCTGAATAATTGTTTGTGATCTCATGAATTTAAAAATGTTAGAAATAGAGGGAAATGAATATGTGAGGTGTTTTAGTCATACTATACTCAAGGTCTGTTTTGTACATTACTGTCTGATTGACAGCTTTGTTGCAAATGGCTGTGTGTTTGTAGCTGTTGTTTATCCTGACACTAGTACACGTCCTGGTGGCAACTTTGATCAACATTGGCAAGATATCAAGCCTTTGTCCTCTAGCTATATCACCTGTTATTCGTATTATATACCAATGCGTACCTGTGCATGTATCTTCAATATTGATGATCAGTATTTACTAGTGTTTTTATAACATGTTTAAACAATAGACTCAACAATAACATTGAAATCCATTGTAGCATATTATCGCAATACACCAAATCTAAAAATGGCAAACAGATTGATTATGTACTGAAGCGAGTTCTCAGAAACGAGGCTAGTCAGTTGTTGCACATTGAGAGTGTTTTGTGTTAACCCATATATCTTAGCTTAACTTCAAATAGAGTGGTTTCCATGACAACATTTTTCAACAATAACAACGAAATCCGAAGATGAACTGTTCACCTAGATGACTGACTAGCCTCATTCACGAGATTGTCCGCAATTTTTTGATTCGGCAAATAAAAACTTAAATAGAGGTTCTCTTGATGTATGAATTATACTGTCAAGTGGTCACTGACAATAATTCTTCTCTATTCACATTATAAGTCATGCTATCCCTACTCTACTCTATATTTAGTATTTATAAAATGAATATTAGTGTTTTATCGGCAGATATATATTCACAGCAAAGTTGTGTATCTGTAGCCCTGATAAAACACAAATTCGAATTTGATGAATTGCTTCTAAAACTCCAAATATAATTTTATATTTTTCCAACAAAAACTTGATGATTTTTTATCGGGAGAAATAGAGTTTATAAGATTATGGGATAGGATAATTCTCTATCAGTAGTTAGAGAACTTGTTATGGGTATTGTTTTGCTTTGAAAATTACTTAGTAATTATTCATGAGTTTTAGAATGTTATTTATAAATGTTACTTTGACGTCTGAAAGTTGGTTCTGGTTGTATTTAGGTAGAGCACCATACCACCGAGTTGGAGGAGGGTACCACCCTAAACATGGACATGAAGCATTGACTAGTCAAGAACAAAGGGTGATGCCCTCTATCACTATGACGGCAGGTCAACCTAGCCCTCCTACTACGCCATCACCAACACCTGACGATGATGACAGAATACATAAGGACAATCCTTCCAGGTAAGGGGGTGGGGTATATGTGTTGTGATGACCTGCACTGTAATCACAACACCAAACCATCTCACCATCATCATTACCACTACCAGTGACCTGCACTGTAATCACTACACAAAACCATCTCACCATCATCATTACCACTACCAGTGACCTCCACTGTAATCACAACACAAAACCATCACACCATCATCACCACTACCAGTGACCTGCACTGTAATCACAACACCAAACCATCTCACCATCATCACCACTACCAGTGACCTGCACTGTAATCACAACACCAAACCCCTGCACTGTAATCACAACACCAAACCATCTCACCATCATCATTACCACTACCAGTGACCTGCACTGTAATCACAACACCAAACCATCTCACCATCATCATTACCACTACCTTGTGACCTGCACTGTAATCACAACACAAAACCATCTCACCATCATCACCACTACCAGTGACCTCCACTGTAATCACAACACAAAACCATCTCACCATCATTACCACTACCAGTGACCTGCACTGTAATCACAACACTAAACCATCTCACCATCATCACCACTACCAGTGACCTCCACTGTAATCACAACACAAAACCATCACACCATCATCACCACTACCAGTTGATTGCTGATTGCATATGAACTTGTGTTTGCAGGTTTCCTCTGTGTAGCTATATACCAGCTAAATTAACCAAGGCTGCTATGGACAGGTATTTGAATGATGTTGTCAAACATAATGGTCACCAAACTGTGGTTATATTCCATGCCAAAGTGGCACAGAAATCATATGGCAATGAAAAGAGGTAATTAGCATACAATGGATGTGAGGTATTTCATCTCATTATGGGTGTTATTCTACTTGTCCATAAACATCAACATGGCTATTAGGGTTACTGTCAGGATCACCATGTATTACCATATATACTATCAACCATTATTTATTAACTATTACCTACTAACTGTTATTGCTGTGAGCGAAGCGAGCAGCAACACTAATCGTGACGGTGTTGGCCGAGAGAGTCTGGGCTTTTTATATTCTGGTGCTTTGAATATCCAGATATTTGTGAACCCGCAGTGCATTCGGATAGCGGCAAATTGTTTTTATACATGTGTTTGGCTGGCCACGTTTTGTGATTGTTCCAGTTCTAATCGTAAGCCCTTTTCGACGTTGCTGTCTTCGGTTAAACAAGTATTAGATCTTCACGTTCGTTTAAATATCAATTCTGATCGACTCAAATCTGGGATATTCCAGTAAGGTATCCTTTAAAAAAAGCACAAATTAAATGGTTAAGTACAGATTTAAATAGTTCAATGTTATTAATACCGTTACAAATAGTTCGAATGTTGATAATTTCCGTTCCACTTGGATAATATGAAGTTCACCTTTACAATAAAACATTACTGTTAAGGACTGTTGGTAAATCTGACATAACAGATATATAAACTATTTCGAGCCGGCGTTGAGTAAGGACGTCAGAAGCGTTGCTCCGTAATTGGTATTGATTTACTGCTCTTAAACGATACTATTACTTCTACTTTTTAAAGTCGTTTGCACATTTTCAGTCTTTGATGTAGAACTTTATTTTTGTGGACTTGGGTCAATTTAGAAAGTAATTGAAGTGTCGAGTCAAAATGGCCTCCTCTGGTCCTAGAACAAGAAGTGCAAGCAAAGATGTTGAAACTACAGATGGTATTTCTACTGTAAAAGAGGAATTATCAAGGTTCTTTAATTCAGAGGAGTTGAAGAATACTATACGTAATGCTGTTTTTGATGCCCTCAAAGACGATCTCATTGGGCTGAAAGAAGTCGTGGACGAAGCTGTCAAAGTCGCTTCAACAGGCTTACAAAGGAGAGTGCAAGCCCTCGAAACCCAGTGTGAAGAACTTCGTGCAATGATAAATGACAACGAGCAGTACTCACGTAAGTACAATCTACGTATTACTGGTATCGACGAAAGCGACGGTGAGAACTGCATTGACAAAGTGATTAATCTCTGCAAAACTAAGCTCAATACTGACATCCCTAAGGCAAGTTTCGACCGAGCACATAGAGTTGGAAGGAAAATGCCTGGTAAAGCGAGGCAAGTCATTGTGAAGTTGACGCACTACCATGCCAAAAATGCCATTTACAGTAAGAGGAAATTGCTAAAGGGGACGCAGATATTTATAAATGATGACTTGTCCAGGCTTAGCCTCCATCTTTTGAAAGAAGCAAAGAAGAACAAGAACGTGAAATCAGCCTGGTCAAGTGACGGGAAAATTCTTGCCAAAGATCACAACGATAAGATCCACCGCATCAGAAAATATTCTGATATTTTGTTTATTGAAAATGATGACATCTATGACTGACAATTTTGAACTCTAACTTTATATATTTGTTTTGATTGAATATTTGCCCAAGTCCTTTATTAATATTTAACAATTATTCATATACAATTTGAATATTTCACAATTATTCATATACTTTGCAAATTATTTCTTAGTTTTTTTCTTAGTTATATTTCCATTTTTCTACTCTCTTGTAAGTTGATGCAGCATGAGGTAAGTTTTAATTTATTTTCATTCATGATTGATGGGGATTGATTTAATATCATATAGAGCAGCTATCGGGTTGTTCAATTGCTTTGGTATATTTTTGTTTTCGAATGTTCTACATTTTTGCACTTTGAACAAATTTCTATTGTTTATCATATTTTTTCTAGTTTTGCTTATTCTTAGTGGAGATGTTGAACTAAATCCTGGTCCCAAGGATAATTTTTTGTCACTAGGTCATATTAATGCTAGAAGTCTTAATATTGAAGATAAATTTGATGAAATTTCATTATTTATTACATCAAAAGAAATTGATTTATTTGGTATCTCTGAAACGTGGCTCAACAACAATTCTCTGACCGACAACACTTGCATTCCTGGTTACCACCCTTTGTTTAGGAAAGATCGACAAAATTCCCGAGGTGGGGGCGTGGCTTTATTTGCATCCGAGTTTTTGAATGTAAAGAGGCGTAGCGATTTAGAAAATGACGATCTTGAATTACTCTGGGTTGAAATTGAAATCTATAATTTTACTGTTTTTCTTGCGGTTTGTTATAGACCACCGAATGATACCCTTGAGAGTACCACCCACTTTTTGAATGCCATGCAATTCAGTTTAGATTCAATTGAGCGTAACCCTAATTCACTTATTGTTTTATTGGGTGATTTTAATGCCCATTTTGATGCAAGTGATTTGACTTCCTCTACGCACTTCGGTGCGCGCCTATATTATTTGTTTGAATGCAACAATTTATTTCAGCTTATTCAAGAGCCAACTCGCATAACTAAAGATAAATCATCTATTTTGGATCTTATAATTACTGACGCACCCAGTTATTTTATTTCCACGGGAACTCATAGTCCACCAAGTAACTGTGATCATAACTTTATTTTTGCAAAAATGAACTTTTCTCGTCCAAAACCTCAGGCTTTTAAACGTTTTATTTGGGACTTCAAGTCTGTTCTTCCTAATGATCTTAATGACGATCTTATTCGAACTAATTGGCATGAACTTACATCTAAAAACTGTGATATTAATGTATTTTATAAAGAATGGTTTTCAATCTTTAAACAATGCATTGAAAAGCATATTCCTTATAAGGAAGTGGTAATTAGACCCAGAGATAAAGAATGGATGAATTGCAAAGTCCGCTCAGCCATCCGAAAACGCAATCGGCTTCTCAAAAAATTTGATAGAATTAAATCAATTGGCAATTGGAATAACTATAAACAACAAAGAAATCTTACTACATCACTAATCCGTGATGCTAAGGCTAATTACTATTTAAAGCTCAACAATGATCTTTCGAATCCTTCATTATGTAAAAAGAAGTGGTGGTCGACCGTTAAATCTTTATATAATAACAAAATTCATATGTCTATTCCTTCACTAAAAGAAAATTTATGCATCATTACAGATGCCAAACAAAAAGCTGATATTTTTAACGCTTATTTTGTAAGTCAAGCCACAGTTGCTGATATAGAACGGACAATAATACCAATTGCAGATGGTGCTGTAGGAAAAATTCTATCCACTATTCAAACATCGACAAACGAAATAGAAATAATTATATCAAATTTAGATCCGTCTAAAGCTTGTGGCCATGATAAAATCGGTAACAAAATTATTAAGATGTGTATTCCTGGTTTATTAGCTCCATTAACAATGTTATGCAATCGAAGTTTGCTTAGCGGAGAGTTTCCTTCTGACTGGAAAAAAGCAAATGTTATTCCTCTATTTAAAAAAGATGATCGACAAAACAAGACCAATTACCGCCCGGTTTCTCTTCTTCCATCTCTGTCAAAAATCCTGGAAAAAGTCGTTTTTACCAGCTTATATAAATTTTTGCTCAATATCAATTTTTTAAACCCACTGCAATCTGGTTTTCGTCCTGGTGACTCGACTGTAAACCAGCTTATTTACCTTGTTCATTTAATTTATGAAGCTCTTGAGCTAGGGAAAGAGGTCAGAATGGTTTTTTTGGATATCAGCAAGGCTTTTGATCGTGTTTGGCATAAGGGCTTGCTGTATAAACTTGAAAAAATTGGCATACGGGATCCACTACTTAAATGGTTTCGAAGTTATCTGTCTGATAGACAGCAGCGGGTGGTGATAGAAAGTCAAGAATCAGAATGGCTAGAAATTAGGGCCGGTGTCCCACAGGGTTCAGTATTGGGACCGCTACTTTTTCTGATCTACATCAATGATATAACTAATACTATTTATAATCAATGTCTTTTATATGCTGATGATACTTCACTTTTAACAGTAGTTGAAGATCCTTTCCAGTCAGCATCTAGTTTGAATAGTGATTTACGTAAGATTCATACTTGGTCTGTTGATTGGCAAGTAACTATGAACTCGAGCAAAACCAACTCCATGATTTTGTCGGCAAAGCGGAGTAGACTTCCGCATCCACCCTTATTTTTGAATGGTAATGTGATTAATGAGGTTTCGAGTCATACACATTTGGGTTTAACATTATCCTCAAACATGTCGTGGCAAAATCATGTTCTGTATATTTATCACAAAGCTAGTAAACGTCTCCATATGTTAAAAGGACTGAAATACAAAGTTAGTAGAGACACGCTTGCTATTCTTTACAAATCAATGATAAGGTCTGTTGTTGAGTATGCGGATTGTGTTTGGGATGGTTGCAGCGATGAATTATCTCAACTTTTAGAATCCATTCAATATGAGTCAGCTATTGTTGTATCAGGGGCATTAAAGGGAACCAGTAAGCAGAAGGTCCTTGCTGAGCTCGGGTGGGAAAACTTAAAAACTAGACGACTCATACATAAATTACTTTTGTTCTATAAGATTGTAAATGGTCATACTCCTTCCTTTTTACGTGATATTTTACCTTCAAAAGTAAAAGAAAAATCTAGATTTTCTTTACGAAAGGGTGACAATTTCTCACCCTTTATTGTCCGTTCGGAACGTTTCAAATATTCTTTTTTTCCATCCTCGGTTTCCTTGTGGAATAAGCTTGACACAGACGTTCGCAATTTAGATTCATTTAATCTATTTAAAAAAACACTTAAATACTTTTTTCATCCATATGAATATAATAAGATCTTAAGCATTTCACTAACTCGTTATGCCTCAATATTACATACTCGGTTGCGTCTTGGTGCATGTGCACTAAATTCATATCTTTTTCAAATAAATCGTTGTACGAGTCGAGATTGCCTTTGTCAACAGGGTGTTGTTGAGACCGTTGAACATTTTCTCTTAATTTGCCCCCGTTATGCTGCTCAACGTCAATCATTGTTAGCCTCAGCTGCACAACTCATTCCGGTTTGGCCAACTCTGTCTTCTAAAGTTAAATTTAATATTCTCTTAGTAGGCTCAAAAAATTTAACATTTGAACAAAATAAGACATTATTTTTTGCGGTACAAAATTACATAATTTCTACAAAACGTTTTTCAATCAACTAATTTCATCAACCTACTAGTCTCTTGTATTAATATTTCATATTTTTCTACTACTACATAATATTTCTGTATCTTTTTTCTTTTATTCTACTTATTTATTCACATGTATAGATATGTATGTATCCTGTAAAAATGTTTTTGTCCTTATTTACACGTCTTACTTACTTTTGTAAAATATGTTTTGTATGTGAGCCCCCTAGATGAGCTCTGCTCTTGGGGCAAACATATTGCAAATAAATATGTTTAAATAAAAAAAAAAAAAAAAAAAAAGATATATAAAGTTTATGTTAAAATTTGACTGAATTCAATATAATTGTTGCAGTTGAGATTGATTGTATTTACAATTACAATCTTGTTAATATTTTGATAATAAATGTTACTGTTGCTAATAGATGTTAACGTCGGTCTCAAGTTATTTGTCTGCCTTATTCTCACTAAACGTTAAATAACAAAAGTAATGGGCCCCTCCCCTCTCCTCAGTGCTCTAGCTAGACCCACTAGACAGGCCTCATCAATGTAGAAACAGCTCGCAGCATTTCACTTTTCTACGAGAAAACCTCTAGTCTATTATCTATTATCTCTTAACTATTATCTATTATCTATTAACTATTATCTATTATCTATTAACTATTATCTATGAACTATTATCTATTAACTATTATCTATGAACCATTATCTATTAATTATTATCTATTAACTATTATCTATGAACTATTATCTATTAACTATTATCTATTAACTATTATCTATGAACCATTATCTATTAACTATTATCTATTAACTATTATCTATTAACTATTATCTATTAACTATTATCTATTAACTATTAACTATTATCTATTATCTATTAACTATTAACTATTATCTATGAACTATTATCTTTTAACTATTATCTATATCTATTATCTCTTAACTATTATCTATTATCTATTAACTATTATCTATTAACTATTATCTATTAACTATTATCTATTAACTATTCACTATTATCTATTAACTATTATCTATTATCTATTAACTATTAACTATTAACTATTAACTATTATCTATTATCTATTAACTATTATCTATTAACTATTATCTATTAACTATTATCTATTAACTATTATCTATTAACTATTAACTATTATCTATTAACTATTATCTATTATCTATTATCTATTAACTATTAACTATTATCTATTAACTATTAACTATTAACTATTAACTATTATCTATTATCTATTATCTATTAACTATTATCTATTATCTATTAACTATTAACTATTATCTATTAACTATTAACTATTAACTATTACCTACTAACAGTTATCTATTATCTATTATCTATCAACCATTATCTATTAACTATTAACTATTATCTATTAACTACTATTTATTAACTATTATCTATTATCTACTATTATCTATTAACTATGTGTTATTTACAACATTGTTATCATTATCACAGTTCAAAAGTGATTCAAATGGAATTATTACCTGCAGCACAGTTTTCCTGGACAATGACATAACTTGATTTTTTACCTAAAATTAATTTCTTGTTTTTTTAGTGTTTGTTGACATTTTCAACATATTGTTTGGATATTGAATTGATTTCTTGGGGATGTTGATTCATTTAATAGCCTAGTTTGTCTTATTTGTATATTTTAGCAGATTTACATTTAAATGGGTTTTTTTGCACTTGACTGGCTTCCTTTACTTCCTTTTCTTAAACCATTTAGCACTTTAGTGGTTTGCTTTGTGTAAAAGTATTCCAGAAACACAGGAATCAGGAAATGATTTCACTGTTCTAAACTGTATTTTTTTAATTATTTTTTTGCATTGAAATTGCTTTTTTGCAATTTATTTGCTTCCAGGTAACACAATTTTCGTTTGCCATATTTTTAATTTTAATCAGTATCAAAGTTAGCATAAAATATTTCTTATTGTTTAAATTTATTTTCCACATAAAACATATTTTCACTTACTTTATTCAAGCTTGGAATAATCCATTATTTTGCTAGTTATTCTCATATTCACATTTATTTTAATTGGTTTATGTTATTTATTTATTTATTTTTTGCATTGAAGTGGTTTCCTGGAATTTTGGTTTGGTTTAAAATTAATTATTTCAAGTGCCATGTACTTAATATGAATGTATTGTGAACTGCTGACCTGCTGACACACACACATCAAATAAAACATTGATCTTGATGATATAAGTGTTTTTTCTATGTTTTCATAAATGGCTTTATATTTGTTTTTATGAAGTTAATCAGAACTGTATCTATTTTTTATTAATATAATTGAACTCTTGTATTCTGATGCTATCTTTAGTTATGATCATCTTCTCATGTTTTGATCACATTTACCCATGTGCCAACGTATCTATTGGCTCATCTGTCTTGCTGTCTGTCTGTCCATCCAGCTATAGATATGTTCATCCTTTCATCATTGGCTTTAACCAGGAAAAGATTTATTGATGAGCAACTTATTATCCTTATCACCCCTAACATTGTATGCTGTGATTGTATGTCAGGTTTTTTTGTCCCCCACCCTGTGTGTACTTGTTTGGTAAGGGCTGGAGAAATAGACAAAGACTGTTACAACAAGTTGGTGAAGATGACGGTAAAAAACAGCCAGTTGCCTTTATTGGTATTGGTAACAACAATGAACAGGAAATGCAGCAGCTACTCATAGAGGATAAGGTATGGCAATGGTGATGGTGGTGGTAGTGATAATGGTGGTGATGGTTGTGGTGGTGGTGTTGGTAGTGGTGATGGTTGTAGTAGTGATGGTGGTTATGATGGTGGTGATGGTGATGGTGGTGATGGTGGTAGTGATAATGGTGATGTTGATGGTGGTAGTAATAGTAATGATGGTGGTAGTGATAATGGTGATGGTGGTGGTGATGGTGGCAGTAGTGGTGATGGTTGTAGTGATAATGGTGATGGTGATGGTGGTAGTGATAATGGTGATGGTGATGGTGGTAGTAGTGGTGATGATGGTGGTAGTGATAATGGTGATGGTGGTGCTGATGGTGGTGGTGATGGTGGCAGTAATGGTGATGGTGGTAGTGATAATGGTGATGGTGATGGTGATGATAGTGGTGATGGTGATGGTGGTAGTGATAATGGTGATGGTGGTGGTGATGGTGGTAGTGATAATGGTGATGGTTGCAGTAGTGGTGATGGTTGTAGTGATAATGATGATGGTGATGATAGTGGTGATGGTGATGGTGGTAGTGATAATGGTGATGGTGGTGGTGATGGTGGTAGTGATAATGGTGATGGTGGCAGTAGTGGTGATGGTTGTAGTGATAATGGTGATGGTGATGATAGTGGTGATGATGAGGTTGATGGTGATAATAGTCATGGTGATGGTAGTGGTGATGATGATGATAATGGTGATGGTGAAAATAGTGATGATGATGGTAGTGGTGATGATAGTGGTGATGATGATAGTGATGACGAAAATAGTGATGGTGGTGGTGTGATGATGATGATGACAAATTTGATGTACTCACTCTTTTTTCTTGTTTGCATTGGTGTCTTGTTAGAAGCAAATGATTTATATTTATATATTGTTTCTTATTTCTTATGTTCTGTCTATTGTTTTGGGAGTGTCAGTAGTATTAGAGCCATATGTAACTCTTTGGGTTTATATGCCACCCATGGTAAATAAGGTTGATTGATTGATTCTGTGGTCATTCAATATATGATGTTGATGTATTTGCAGGGCTATGGTGCAGCCAAAACATTGTTCATATCAGATTCTGACAAAAGAAAACATTTTGAACTAACAGTCAAGGTAAACATCTCTACTAATTGACCCTGATTTAGACTAATGATACACATCCCTAAATGGCAGCATTAAAAGAGGAGACATATAACTACTGTAATTTACATTATAGAGATGTTTTTGTATGAGTGGGAAATTGTACTGTATCATATCGTAGCCATAGTTTCTAAGAAAACGTAGTAGCATCGTAATCATTCCATTTCCTACAGTTACAAAAATAACGATACAATTACAATAATTTATTTGAACAACCATAGAAATTATCATATATATTATATTATTTGTTATATGCGAATTATATAAAAACAATCATACAAGGTTTTACATATCGTGATGTTGTTAATATGTCCTAATGGTGATCATGTTGTTTCTATAGTTACTATATCCTAATGGTGATCATGTTGTTTCTATAGTTACTATATCCTAATGGTGATCATGTTGTTTCTATAGTTACTATATCCTAATGGTGATCATGTTGTTTCTATAGTTACTATATCCTAATGGTGATCATGTTGTTTCTATAGTTACTATATCCTAATGGTGATCATGTTGTTTCTATAGTTACTATATCCTAATGGTGATCATGTTGTTTCTATAGTTACTATATCCTAATGGTGATCATGTTGGTATATTCAACTCTAAAAGAATTAAGGTAATTAGAGTATTGACTGTAAGTTGTAAGGATGCTGGGGTACATAGCTGATAAGATGCATGGGCCATTGCATGGGTAGTGTGATACAGAGGAAAACAAACTATTTTTGTCTTTGCTTGTTGCTGTTTGATTATAGAAATGTCAAAAGCATTTAATGTTAGTAATGAGCATTGAAGACTACCACAGTGTAGCCGAAACATCAATTTTGTAACCATATCATGCTTTAAACCCAAAAATCCATCTGTGAAAAGCCTCAAGACTACTAGAGCAATGAAATCGTTTAAGCATTTTCCCATCTGTGTTATCAAATGGAATACGAAAGCCTCAAGACTACTAGAGCAATGAAATCGTTTAAGCATTTTCCCCTGTGTAACACTAACCTTGAATGACAGGCTACTGTATTGATATTTATTGCTGTTTTAGGTTATATCAAAGCCCTCTAAGAAGAAACAGTCCTTAAAGAATGCGGATTGTAAGTATACTACAGTACACAATGATAATGGTATTGGATATTTATATTTGGGCCATCATTGTTTATCTAATATTTAAACTGCTAGCCTTTATTAGGAAATGTCAAAGTTTTGACCTACAATATTGGTAATAGAGATATTGCCATGGTGTATTGGTGTTGTTCATTGGACAATATCAACACAGATGGTACAAATAAACACAATATGCACCTTATACTTAGGGTTAGCATGTTGTTGTCATATATTTATTGTGTTGCTTTGATGTGTTTTATAGTGTGTATTCAGTCAGGGTCAACAGTAGCATTATTCAACAGACTGCGATCACAGACAGTTAGTACCCGATACCTTCATGTTGAGAATGGAAACTTCCATGCTAGCAGTCAACAATGGGGAGCATTTACCATACATCTATGTAAGTATATCCACACGAGGTAAGGATGATGGTGATAATGATGGTTTAATCATGGTTGCCTTGGTGCAAAAGTTGTCATGATTTTACCATGGTTGTCATGGTGTAATGGTTACCATGGTGTAACAGTTGTCATGGTGTAATGGTTACCATGGTGTAACAGTTGTCATAGTGTAATGGTTACCATGGTGTAACAGTTGTCATAGTGTAATGGTTACCATGGTGTAACAGTTGTCATAGTGTAATGGTTACCATGGTGTAACAGTTGTCATAGTGTAATGGTTACCATGGTGTAACAGTTGTCATAGTGTAATGGTTACCATGGTGTAACAGTTGTCATGGTGTAATGGTTACCATGGTGTAACAGTTGTCATAGTGTAATGGTTACCATGGTGTAACAGTTGTCATAGTGTAATGGTTACCATGGTGTAACAGTTGTCATGGTGTAATGGTTACCATGGTGTAACAGTTGTCATGGTGTAATGGTTACCATGGTGTAACAGTTGCAATGTAATGGTTACCATGGTGTAACAGTTGTCATAGTGTAATGGTTACCATGGTGTAACAGTTGTCATGGTGTAATGGTTACCATGGTGTAACAGTTGTCATAGTGTAATGGTTACCATGGTGTAACAGTTGTCATAGTGTAATGGTTACCATGGTGTAACAGTTGCCATGATGTAATGGTTACCATGGTGTAACAGTTGTCATAGTGTAATGGTTACCATGGTGTAACAGTTGTCATAGTGTAATGGTTACCATGGTGTAACAGTTGTCATGGTGTAATGGTTACCATGGTGTAACAGTTGTCATGGTGTAATGGTTACCATGGTGTAACAGTTGCAATGTAATGGTTACCATGGTGTAACAGTTGTCATAGTGTAATGGTTACCATGGTGTAACAGTTGTCATAGTGTAATGGTTACCATGGTGTAACAGTTGTCATAGTGTAATGGTTACCATGGTGTAACAGTTGCCATGATGTAATGGTTACCATGGTGTAACAGTTGTCATAGTGTAATGGTTACCATGGTGTAACAGTTGCCATGGTGTAATGGTTACCATGGTGTAACAGTTGTCATAGTGTAATGGTTACCATGGTGTAACAGTTGTCATAGTGTAATGGTTACCATGGTGTAACAGTTGCCATGGTGTAATGGTTACCATGGTGTAACAGTTGTCATGGTGTAATGGTTACCATGGTGTAACAGTTGCCATGGTGTAATGGTTACCATGGTGTAACAGTTGCCATGGTGTAATGGTTACCATGGTGTAACAGTTGTCAGTGTAATGGTTACCATGGTGTAACAGTTGCCATGGTGTAATGGTTACCATGGTGTAACAGTTGTCATGGTGTAATGGTTACCATGGTGTAACAGTTGCCATGGTGTAATGGTTACCATGGTGTAACAGTTGTCATAGTGTAATGGTTACCATGGTGTAACAGTTGCCATGGTGTAATGGTTACCATGGTGTAGCAGTTGTCATAGTGTAATGGTTACCATGGTGTAACAGTTGTCATAGTGTAATGGTTACCATGGTGTAACAGTTGTCATGGTGTAATGGTTACCATGGTGTAACAGTTGTCATAGTGTAATGGTTACCATGGTGTGACAGTTGCCATGGTGTAATGGTTACCATGGTGTAACAGTTGTCATAGTGTAATGGTTACCATGGTGTAACAGTTGTCATAGTGTAATGGTTACCATGGTGTAACAGTTGCAATGTAATGGTTACCATGGTGTAACAGTTGTCATAGTGTAATGGTTACCATGGTGTAACAGTTGTCATAGTGTAATGGTTACCATGGTGTAACAGTTGCAATGTAATGGTTACCATGGTGTAACAGTTGCCATGGTGTAATGGTTACCATGGTGTAACAGTTGTCATAGTGTAATGGTTACCATGGTGTAACAGTTGCCATGGTGTAATGGTTACCATGGTGTAACAGTTGCCATGATGTAATGGTTACCATGGTGTAACAGTTGTCATGGTGTAATGGTTACCATGGTGTAACAGTTGCCATGGTGTAATGGTTACCATGGTGTAACAGTTGTCATGGTGTAATGGTTACCATGGTGTAACAGTTGTCATGGTGTAATGGTTACCATGGTGTAACAGTTGCAATGTAATGGTGACCATGGAGTAACAGTTGCAAAGATGTAATGGTTACCATGGTGTAACAGTTGCCATGATGTAATGGTTACCATGGTGTAACAGTTGCCATGGTGTAATGGTTACCATGGTGTAACAGTTGCCATGGTGTGATGGTTACTATGGTGTTGTAGTTACCATGGTATGTGAGTTAAAATACTTGTCTATTTTCAGTGGATGATGAGGAAAGTGAAAGTGAAGAATTCACAGTCCGGGAGGGCTATATACATTATGGTTCAACTGTAAAACTAGTTTGCTCAGTCACAGGCATGGCCTTACCAAGACTGGTGAGTCAACCACTCATCCATCCAGCAATCAATCAATCATTCATTAACCACTCAGTCAGTTGATCAAGCAGTCAAGTACCAATTAAATTGACCTTTTTGCAATCACTTGCCACTTAGTAGTACTAAGTTATTTGTATGTTGATGTTTAGGTTTTAAGAAAGGTTGACAAGCAGACAGCATTACTAGATGCTGATGATCCAGTGTCTCAGTTGCACAAGGTATCCTTCTACATGAAAGACACGGAGAGAATGTACTTGTGCTTGTCACAGGAGAGAATTATACAGTTCCAGGTATAATATATATTAATGGTGTGCTAGAAACTTAACAATCTGTAGGAGATGTCCGTCATCTTTGTTGATGTTGTTTATTTTTCAGGCAACACCATGTCCCAAGGAAGCCAACAAAGATATGATAAATGATG
This sequence comes from Diadumene lineata, assembly GCA_918843875.1. Lineage (NCBI taxonomy): Eukaryota > Metazoa > Cnidaria > Anthozoa > Actiniaria > Diadumenidae > Diadumene > Diadumene lineata. The sequence goes on from OU974080.1 coordinate 13,932,092, forward strand.
GAGCTTCATGGACAATTATTAGCACGGGTACTGAGATTATGATGATGTTGACATTGATGACCATGATGGTGATGATGATGCTGATGATGGTGATGAAAGTTATAATGATATTCCAAGTTTTGAATTAGGATATAAAATTGAATAAAAGTTATAGTTATATAATAAATTTATTTACTTTTGTTCTAAATAATTTTTCAGATAAAGCAGAATGTAGTTTCTATGAAGGAATGGGTCCAGTGCGCTCACCAGTCACACCAGTACCCATTGTCAATCATTTACAGGTACAGTTGATGCCATTAACAGTCTTACTTTTAACCCTAACCCTAATCCATGCTATTAACAGTGTAACTTTTAACCCTCACCCTTAACACTGTACAACGTAGCACAGTTAGAAGTGTTTTTCTTTGTAGCCAGACATTTCTCAGAGTGCTGTTTATATTTTAGTGTCTTTGTATGAATATAATGAGTTTGTTGTGTTTTTGTTGCAGCTCAATGGTGGTGGTGATGTTGCTATGTTGGAGTTAACTGGTGAGAATTTTACAGCAAATCTTAAAGTATGGTTTGGGGATGTAGAAGCAGAGACCATGTATAGGTGAATATAGAAATAACAAACTGTCATTGATTATTATTGCTACAACCACCACCACAATCACCATCACAACCACCATCACAACCACCATCACCATCACAACCACCATCATAACCACCATCACAACCACCATCATAACCACCATCACAACCACCATCACAACCACCATCATAACCACCATCATAACCACCATCATAACCACCATCACAACCACCATCATCATCACAACCACCATCAACATCACAACCACCATCACCATCACAACCATCATAATCACTATCACAACCATCATCACAACCATCATCACAACCACCATCACAACCACCATCACAACCACCATCACAACCATCATCACAACCACCATCACAACCACCATCACAACCACCATCACAACCACCATCACAACCACCATCACAACCACCATCACAACCACCATCACAACCACCATCACAACCACCATCATCATCACAACCACCATCACAACCACCATCACAACCACCATCACAACCACCATCACAACCACCATCACAACCACCATCATAACCACCATCACAACCACCATCACAACCACCATCACAACCACCATCATAACCACCATCATAACCACCATCATAACCACCATCACAACCACCATCATCATCACAACCACCATCAACATCACAACCACCATCACCATCACAACCATCATCACAACCATCATCACAACCATCATCACAACCACCATCACAACCACCATCAACATCACAACCACCATCAACATCACAACCACCATCACCATCACAACCACCATCATATCCACCATCACAACCACCATCACTATCACAACCACCATCACAACCACCATCACAACCACCATCACAATCACCATCACAACCACCATCACAACCACCATCACCATCACAACCACCATCACAACCACCATCACAATCACCATCACAACCACCATCATCATCACAACCACCATCACCATCTGACCACCATCACAATCACCATCACATCTATCATCACCACCATAATCACAACCATCATCACCACCATCATCACAACCACCATCACCATCATAATCACAACCACCATCACAACCATCATAACCACCATCACAACCACCATCACAACCACCATCACCATCACAACCACCATCACCATCTGACCACCATCACAATCAGCATCACAACTATCATCACTACCATAATCACAACCATCATCACCACCATCATCACAACCACCATCACAACCACCATCACAACCACCATCATAACCACCATCACAACCACCATCACAACCACCATCATAACCACCATCACAACCACCATCACAACCATCATAATCACTATCACAACCATCATCACAACCAACATCATAGCCACCATCACAATCACAATCATCATCACAATCATCATCACAATCATCATCACAACCACCATCACAACCACCATCACAACCACCATCACCATCACAATCACCATAAAACCACCATCATCATAACAACCATCATCGTCATCATAACCACCATCACAACAACTGTTGCCAGCACCATCGTGCAACCATCATCAACATTCAAATCATCAATATTTGTCTATCATCAGGTGTGGCGAGAGTCTATTATGTGTTGTACCAGATATCTCAGCTATCCGAGGTGGATGGAGGTTTGTACGCCAGCCCACAGAGGTAGCAGTAAGTCTAGTGCGATGTGATGGAGTTATTTACCCTACTGGCCTGACATTTACATATACACCTGAACCTGTAGAACGACCAGCCCTGCCTGCTGCTGAGTCTGTCATTAGAGGAGAAATATAGTTTTATAAACAGCTCTAGATGCCATCCATGTATTTTGGATGTCTGGTAATGAAGGTACAATTGGCCAGTTGTTCCTCCTAGGTGATACAAATCTTATGGTTTTGACACCCTGTTTGTGTAAGCAAAAAAAACTGTTGCTACAGAGGCCTGTGGACATAGAGACCTGGTTGCACGAAGCCTGAATATCGCTATCCACTGGATAAGTCTCTATCCAGCGGATAAATTCTAAAGAAATCCTTTGGAGTGGATAACTTTATCCAGTTGATAACTTGATTCAGGCTTCGTGCAACTGGCCCCTGTGGACATAGAGGCCTGTGGACATAGAGACCTGTGGACATAGAGACCTGTGGTGATAGAGACCTGTGGACATAGAGACCTGTGAACATAGAGACCTGTGGTCATAGAGACCTGTGGACATAGAAACCTGTGGACGTAGAGGCCTGTTGTCATAGAGACCTGTGAACATAGAGACCTGTGGTCATAGAGACCTGTGGACATAGAGACCTGTGGACATAGAGACCTGTGAACATAGAGACCTGTGGTCATAGAGACCTGTGGACATAGAAACCTGTGGACGTAGAGGCCTGTTGTCATAGAGACCTGTGGTCATAGAGACCTGTGGACATAGAGACCTGTGGACATAGAGACCTGTGGACATAGAGACCTGTGGACATAGAGACCTGTGGACATAGAGACCTGTGGACATAGAGACCTGTGAACATAGAGACCTGTGGCCATAGAGACCTGTGGTCATAGAGGCCTGTGGACATAGAGACCTGTGGACATAGAGACCTGTGGTCATAGAGACCTGTGGACATAGAGACCTGTGGTCATAGAGACCTGTGGACATAGAGACCTGTGGTCATAGAGACCTGTGGACATAGAGACCTGTGGACATAGAGACCTGTGGACATAGAGACCTGTAGTTTTCAAATTTCAATATACCTTCATTACATGACATCAATATTTTTATCAGTGTATTTACATGGTATGAATTGGACTTATACATAATCAAGATTATTAATTATAACATATAGATTGATGGAGGTGACACTGTATTGGGCTATGTCCACTTGACGTCACAGCCTAACCTGAATGAGCACATCGGAAGAAATTTTACTTCCAATTTATTGTTATTTGCATTGTTTGTTAGAACCTGAATGTTTGAGAATTGAACTAATTTTGCTATACTTTTTTAAGAACGATAACAAACAGCTGTTTTCACACAGTAGGGTTCCAATCCTTTTATGTGGCAGTCAAGTTAGCCCTATATTATATATATATATCACCAATCCATATAGAACTTGTATATACGTTATTAGTAGAGTAGATATATTATAGTTGTTATGGCAACAGTACTAGTAGCCATAGCAACATCTGAGCAGTGGTTATACAATGTTGCCTAGGCAACACAAACTGTCATTGAAAAATGACATTCAAATAAATGTGGCCACAGCAACGAAAAGAATCGTCACAAAAAGTAAAATAATTTCTATTGCAGTCTATTATATCAAATTCTATAGAGAGATTCCTTGGAAACAACTATAGCAAACACAACAATGCTAACTTAATCAAACAAGACAATTCATGTTGCTATGGAAACAGTTATTACTAGAAACGTTTTGTATAGATGTTACTTTCTAGTCAGTTGTAGATAATGTACACCCTAAAACAATGATGGACGTGCCGGCAGAAAAAATCATTCAAATGAAAGAGTATTGTAGATATCGACCCTTCTTTTGACATTCAGACTGCTCAAATCATGGTTTTGGTGTAAAGTGTATTGTTTTTTCTTCAATACTCTCATAAAACATGACTAGGAGATGGAAGTAGCAAGATTTTCTACCTCTTTCTAGTCAATGTTCAATAGTCACACACTGAGTCAAAAATGCTGCGCAGATTCATATGAAGCTGTGACATTTGTGTCTGGAAAGAAAAGAAAATCTTGCGGCTAATTACAATCTTGGATAAAACACTTGATATTATAGTTCTTTGCACCATCTCTCCCCTCCCTCAAAACTGTCATGTGGATAAAAAGAGAGGGAGAGGGGGCTACATGGTGATTTGCGAAAGAGAGGTTAAGAAGTGCCTAAAAATATTAACAGAGTTTTATCACAGAACAATGTTTAACTGTAACTGTATGTTGAAGTGTATGGTAACCTGATCAAACAAGTAACAAAACCAATAATTGCCACCGTGGTTCGACTTTGAGTAACCATGGTTACCATATAGAAAACAACATGTGATTTGCCAGTATCTGGCTACCAGTATGTTTATCTTAACGAAATGATCCTTAGAGGGGAGGGGAGCAAGGAAATATGTATCAACTTTTTGATATGTCAAAATACATTTAGAAAATAAAATTCAATTCACAACAATAAATCTATTTGTTATCACCTTAAACCAAAACTGCTATTTATTCTTGCCAATTTCCCATTAACTATATATGGATTGTTTTTAGAGCATTTAACATGAACTATAGCCTTTGGTTTTATCCATTTTTGGGCATTTTTGAGCATTTTGCATGGGCTACAGCCTTTGTATTTAGTTCATGCAAAATACTCAAAAATGCCGTAAAATGGACTAAATACAAAGGCTATAGTCCGTGCAAAATGCTCAAAAATGTCTTAAAATGGACCAAAGGCTATAGTCGATGCAAAATGCTCAAAAATGCCGTAAAATGGACTAAAACAAAGGCTATAGTCCAAGCAAAATGCTCAAAAATGTCTCAAAATGGACTAAATACAAAGGCTATAGTCCATGCAAAATGCTCAAAAATGCCTTAAAATGGACTAAATACAAAGGCTATAGTCCATGCAAAATGCTCAAAAATGTCTTAAAATGAACCAAAACCAAAGGCTATAGCCCAAGCAAAATGCTCAAAAATGCGCCGAAATGGACTAAACACAAAGGCTATAGCCCATGCAAAATGGTTAAAAATGCGCCGAAATGGACTAAACACAAAGTCTATAGTCCATGCAAAATGGTTAAAAATGCGCCGAAATGGACTAAACACAAAGGCTATAGTCCATGCAAAATGGTTAAAAATGCGCCGAAATGGACTAAACACAAAGGATATAGCCCATGCAAAATGGTTAAAAATGCGCCGGAATGGACTAAACACTAAGGCTATAGTCCATGGAAAATGCTCAAAAGTGTCTCAAAATGGACCGAAACGAAAGGCTATAGTCCATGCAAAATGGTCAAAAAATGCGCCGAAAAGGACTAAATACTAGGGCTATAGTCCATGCAAAATGGTCAAAAATGCCTTAAAATGGACTAAATACAAAGGCTATAGTCCAAGCAAAATGCTCAAAAATGCCTCAAAATGGACTAAATACAAAGGCTATAGTCCAAGCAAAATGCTCAAAAATGCCTCAAAATGGACCAAAAGCAAAGGCTATAGCCCATGCAAAATGCTCAAAAATGCCTTAAAATGGACTAAAAGCAGGCTATAGTCCATGCAAAATGCTCAAAAATGCGCATTTTGCATTGACTATAGCCTTTGATTTTGGTCGATTTTCGCACATTTTTGGCTATTTTGCATGGACTTTAGCATTTGGGTTTGGTCCATTCCGGCGCATTTTTGACCATTTTGCATCGATTAGCAAAATTTCGTTTTGTCTATTTTGGGGCATTTTTGACCATTTTGCACGGACTATAGCGTTTGCATTATGTCGATTCTGGACCTTTTTGCATGCATGCATTTTTATTGATTTCTCGGGGGGAAATCCGTGCTCAACAACCGGCTTTGCAAAAAGAAAAATTCACACACACAAATTGACACAAATTCAGAGTTTATTTATCATCAACGTGTTGTATTTTTAGATAGGATGTTGTTCTAGTGTTTGATTGTGTTAATGTGTATGCAGCACGAGAAGGGTAGATCTCTACGTGTTGCTAATTGTTTAAGATTAACTTTAAAGTGAACTTTGAATGAAATATATTTGGTGATTCGATGCATTCTCAGCTTTCCAATGAGGTATATCTCAAGGGTTTTCGAAAAAATGCGTTCAAGTTATTCAACGCCTGGTGCGTTTCGAGCGGAATGATTCATACTATATTCGCAGATTATCAGCTAATTAACAGAGTTAAAATAAATGTTGAAATTTAAACTCAAACACAAGCAGTCAAATTGTAAACCGAAAAGATATGTAAACCAGATGTTGCTTAGTGCGCAGGTTGCATGTATGAGCTGATGGTATTTCCTTCTTCAAAATACTAACTACCTTTCGCGTTAAGACACCTTTAAAATATACCTCATTTGAAAGCTGAATATCAGTAGCGAATTTAATAACAAAATATCATTTAAAGGGTTATAACTAGCTAATTGTTTGAGTTGGCAGAGTGGTAGCAACTCTAACTGGACTGACTGGAAAAGTAATGTGTCCACCAATGTTTGTAACGGATTGCCTTATTAAAGGTGTACTATAATTCTCAACAATGAGAAAGACGTGAACTGTAGACAAAGAAATGGCTTTATCTGCGAGAATTATTAATGGTAGGATTGTTGATGAATTTGCCTCCTTCACCTTATTATTGCTCTCTCTAGTTTGTGTTCCACTCGTAGTCATATACAGATCACGTCTACCCTGAACTTATTGCTCTAGATCTGTATAGTGTAACCCAGTCACAGCACTAACGGGTGGAGGGTAACTCTTGTTTTTGTTCCATTCCTCATATACAGCTCGATCACGTCATTTAGATCTGTATAGTGTAACCCAGTCACAACACTAACGGGGGGAGGGTAACTCTTGTTTTTGTTCCATTCCTCATATACAGCTCGATCACGTCATTTAGATCTGTATACTGTAACCCAGTCACAACACTAACGGGGGGAGGGTAACTCTTGTTTTTGTTCCATTCCTCATATACAGCTCGATCACGTCATTTAGATCTGTATACTGTAACCCAGTCACAACACTAACGGGGGGAGGGTAACTCTTGTTTTTGTTCCATTCCTCATATACAGCTCGATCACGTCATTTAGATCTGTATAGTGTAACCCAGTCACAGCACTAACGGGGGGAGGGTAACTCTTGTTTTTGTTCCATTCCTCATATACAGCTCGATCACGTCATTTAGATCTGTATATAGTGTAACACAGTCACAGCACTAACGGGGGGAGGGTAACGTTTTCGTTGTTTTCAGATCTTGGAGATTCTAGTATATTTGCCTACCATTCAGAGCTGTGGAACTACCTACTCACGTCATTGTTGGGCTTAACAACCTAAAACAACTGTAAGATATCAATCAGCCAAATCGCCACATCAACGAATCAATCAATCAATCAAACCAACCAACCAACCAACCAACCAACAAACAAACAAACAATACATCAATTAATCAATCAGCCAACCAACCAACCAACCAACCAACCAACCAACCACCAACCACCAACCACCAACCACCAACCACCAACCACCAACCACCAACCACCAACCACCAACCAACCAACCAACCAACCAACAAACAAACAAACAAACAATACATCAATTAATCAATCAGCCAACCAACCAACCAACCAACCAACCAATCAGTCAGTCTTCGACAAACTTGATACCCATAGATTTTTGACAAATGTTCGTGTTGACCAGCTGACAGCCAATAAACTGACAGCACTCATTAATTTGGAGAATCTGTTCGTACTGTTTAATAAACGAGCAGGAGTGTTTTATCAGGTTTAAAAGCTCGAGCGTAGCAATTTCCCTCCTCATTCGGGGAAATTTAATCACTAATTTCCCTCGTGCCATGGTATTACTTATAAATATATTAAACTAAAATAGTATGTGAAATAAGGAATAGATGAACAAATCACGTGTACTGTTGTAATTATCCGTTGTTCACCGTGAAAAGTACTGGGGCTAGAGAACGTCAACTGTAGCATGTACAATAATGTGTCCAATGAAGTCTTTAAAGAAAGAACTTGGTCATCGTTGATATACCAACAAACCATATACAATTCAAAGGATCAGAGAGAAGGAGAGGGAGGAAGAGTACCGGTCGATGAGATACAAGTACATATATAGCACTAAACACGATAGAAATGATGACGATAATGGTTAATAACTAATAATGATGACGTAGGCTGATGATGACGATAATAGTTAATAAGTAATAATGATGACGTAGGGTGATGATGACGATAATGGTTAATAACTAATAACGATGACGTAGGCTGATGATGACGACAATGGTTAATAACTAATAATGATGACGTAGGCTAATGATGATAATGGTCAATAACTAATAATGATGACGTAGGCTGATGATGACGATAATGGTTAATAACTAATAATGATGACGTAGGTCAGTTGATGTTAGTTACGTATTTTGTAACGGTAAAACAGTATAAATAATTATAGTTTGCGTGTATCGTATGTACTAGTATGAGTTACGTATTTTGTAACGCTGAAACAGCATAAATAATTATAGTTGGCGTGTATCGTATCAGTATGTACTAGTATGAGTTACGTATTTTGTAACGGTGAAACAGCGTAAATAATTGAAGTTTGCGTGTAACGTATGTACTCGTATGAGTTACGTATTTTGTAACGGTGAAACAGCGTAAATAATTAAAGTTTGCGTGTATCGTATGTACTAGTATGAGTTACGTATTTTGTAACGGTGAAACAGCGTAAATAATTATAGTTTGCGTGTATCGTATGTACTAGTATGAGTTACGTATTTTGTAACGGTGAAACAGCGTAAATAATTATAGTTTGCGTGTATCGTATGTACTAGTATGAGTTACGTATTTTGTAACGGTGAAACAGCGTAAATAATTATAGTTTGCGTGTACTAACATTAGTAACGGTGTAAATGGTAAAGTCATTAACGTTAACGTAAATCTAACACGTTGAGTATTTATTTAACGTCCATGTACCGTACGAGGAATCGAAGTCAAGAATATTGATAAAGTGAGAATTCAGATTCTATTGAACTAAACCACTGATAAACCTAGTATTAAAAACAGATAAAGGTAAAAAGAAAACTGCAAAAAACAAAAAAACAAAAAACAATTCCCAAACATTTTCCTTTTTTTTCTTATTTGTAACACTTTTTGTAAGGATTTTGTTCCTAGGCGATAGTCACGTGACCCCGCACATGGTAACCAGTTTCCCAGCTGGTCAAATGAAAACCTCGTCAACATAAATAACAAGTGACTATTAAACAACTACACAACAGCAATATTGATGATATTATATCTACAGTAACCTAACATCGAGGGAAAAACACAGTGAACATTCAACCGTACAAGTATTTTTGGCGAGATGTTTTTTAGAATTCTACGTCAATTTTCGTGTAGTATTTTACTGGTAGTTGTAATCGTATTATTAACAACAAACTTGTTCTTAGTTCAATGTGCGACTAATTCTTCTGTAGCTGAAGAAAATCTTCGATCACAAGTCAAAGATACAAAGTAAGTGAAATAAATTAAATATGAATAAAATATCATTTGAATGCATTTTAGAAATTGAAAAGTGCTTTTTCATTGAAAAGAAATCAGTGCTAGAACTGGCAGCAGGTTGACCACTGACACGAAACGACTTTTACTTTATACATTTCACTATTAGAAGGCTAATATCTGGAAGAATATCACGGAAAAAGCTTTATCGCTTTTTTTCCTATAGTCGACAATCACTTACTCCTGAGAGACGCGAAGGAAAAGAACAGAACCTTTAAATAAATACAACCTTTTATAGAAATAAAACAACAACAACAAAAAGAATTCATTTTAGCTTTGGCTTTTTAAATTTTCTAAAATACCTTGTAATGTTCTACCATTAAAATGCATGGAATAAAAATAATTAAATGCAACATATCAAAAAACCCAATCAAAATCAAACACGTTGAAAATGTCAATAAATAGCGGTTTCAAATAGTTGCGTCAGTTGTTCAAATGTAATACTATAAATAAAGCGATTGGTCTAAATTGAGCGTTCACCAAAACTGCAGTTAACTGGAGTTTTTCCTTTTTAACAAAATATACGATATAAACTTTTACATGATTAAACGATAATTTTTTTCTTAATTTAGAAAATGCAGAATCAATAGCAACTTAATACACTAGTGTCAAAGAACAACTACTGGTTTGCTAGATTAATACAAGGTTCCACATCGCTACAATATCTCGATAGACTAAGAGATCATTAGCTATGTTGTGTGTGTTCGTGAAGTAGCCGTACTATATACTAATTCACTCACTTTTAATCAGTCATTTAGTTGAGCATTTACAAGATTATTTTGGCATGGACGAGCAAGCTGCTAAGGATTATTTGAAGGTAAAGCACATAAAGATATAACCAGCTATTTTTCATATTAAGAGTTTTTCCATTTTCACCCCACCGCAGTATTTCAATCCAACTAAGTTTTAATTTTATATCCCATACAAGAACTATAGAGCCAAGCCATAGTTTCCACCCAATGACATACAAAATTGCAATAGCTTTAAGCTAAACCAGTTGTTTGTTTTAGCTTTTCTCAACTCGATCACTGAAGTCATTGTTAAAACAAACAAACGATATTGAACAGCATGCTTCTGTTTGTACAGCCAGACAGACACACCAAGCACCATCATCCCTGCACACGGGCATCGTCGTTTGCTTACATAATGATAACATTGACAATGATGATGATAGTCATGATGCTGGTGATAGTAATAACGGTGCTCGTGAACCTAAAGGTCGGTGTTACAGCTAAAACTGTTGTATCGCGACCAGTTGATTTTCGAATCTTTACTTCATTTGGGTTTTTCTGATACGTCAATCATCAGATGGCTTTGAACATGCTGCATATGAGTTAGACCGTTAACAACAATTCGACAGTTTAGTTGAGCTTTTCTTGATAAATAGCCAAAATGCATAACTATAATATGAAAGTATTCAAAAAGCTTTCAAATATTACTAAGAGCATGAAAACATCTGTAAGTCCTACTGCATTTTTAAGTTCTTTGAATATGATAGTTTCTTGGGAAAACGTTTGATTTTCATTCACACGGCCTGAACGTTTCGACAAACGACTGATTTACATATTTGATTAACGTCCCACAAAAAGGAAAATTGACTAAAGTAATGAACCAAGTTGGTCGCCATACAACGGTTTTAGCTGTAATGCGTAGCGCATTTCACGTTATCTTCTCTCTTAGAATAATAACGAAAACGCACAGTATTTCTTGATGCACGATAGCAACAACGATAGTAAACTAGATGGACTAGAGATATTAGCATCGTTATCACACCACAGACATAACGAGGACGAAAAACATGGTGAGACCATAACCTGTATAACCATAGTTACTACCCCGCTATGACCACCTCTACCATGACCACCTCTACCATGACCACCTCTATCATGACCACCTCCACCATCACCACCTCTATCATGACCACCTCTACCATGACCACCTCTACCATGACCACCTCTACCATGACCACCTCCACCATCACCACCTCTATCATGACCACCTCTACCATGACCACCTCTACCATGACCACCTCTATCATGACCACCTCTACCATGACCACCTCCACCATCACCACCTCTATCATGACCACCTCTACCATGACCACCTCTACCATGACCACCTCTACCATTACCACCTCTATCATGACCACCTCCACCATCACCACCTCCACCATCACCACCTCTATCATGACCACCTCTAACATCACCACCTCTACCATCACCACCTCTACCATCACCACCTCTACCATGACCACCTCTACCATGACCACCTCTACCATGACCACCTCTACCATGACCACCTCTACCATGACCACCTCTACCATCACCACCTCCACCATCACCACCTCTATCATGACCACCTCTACCATGACCACCTCTACCATGACCACCTCTATCATGACCACCTCTACCATGATCACCTCCACCATCACCACCTCTATCATGACCACTACCATGACCACCTCTACCATGACCACCTCCACCATCACCACCTCTATCATGACCACCTCTACCATGACCACCTCTACCATGACCACCTCTACCATGACCACCTCTAACATCACCACCTCTAACATCACCACCTCTACCATCACCACCTCTACCATCACCACCTCTACCATGACCACCTCTAACATCACCACCTCTACCATGACCACCTCTACCATGACCACCTCTATCATGACCACCTCTACCATGACCACCTCTACCATGACCACCTCTACCATGACCACCTCTACCATGACCACCTCTACCATGATCACCTCTACCATGACCACCTCTACCATGACCACCTCTATCATGAACACCTCTACCATGACCACCTCTACCATGACCACCTTTACCATGATCACCTCTACCATGACCACCTCTTCCATGACCACCTCTACCATGACCACCTCTATCATGACCACCATTATCACCTCTACCATCACCATTAACAACAACACCATCACTATTGCAGACACTGCTCTGATCATAATATTTCATGCTGTTGCAGACACTGCTCTGACCATGTTATTTCATGCTATTGTAGACACTGCTCTGATCATTTTATTTCATGCTATTGTAGACACTACTCTGATCATTTTATTTCATGCTATTGTAGATCAACAAGATGCCCACAATAGTGAGGAATCACTGGTAGAGTTTGTTGACATCATCTTATCTGACCAAGATACCAACAAAGATGGCTTCATTACATACCCTGAATTTATCACGTTTATGAGTAAACATCAACAGAATACTAACACTAACCAAGCCTCATAAGAATATAGGGAAGCCAATCACAAAAACATAGGAAGACCAACTCAACCATTACCAAAACACAGGAAAGCTAACCGTCAAATAGATAAAGAAAAAGTCAACTTTCATAAAAACACATTAACTGTCATAAACTCACCAACAAACATTATAATTAATCATTTTTCATTGCATTTTAGGCTAATTTATCAATTAAATAACTGATTGAAAGCACAGTCAGTTTATTAAACAATTGTTGTCTTTGTTATTGTTTCTAGACATTTTACAGAAGCCATTACAAAATACTGATAAATATTTGTGTACTATACAATAAAAATCCCTAATTTTTTATTTAAACAGACTGGTATTCTTTTTATTTTAGTAGTATATTATACGATATGTTAATCCATTGGGTCAGCTGTCCTTTTAAACACTCCTAGTAGTTTAATACCTGTATTTCTTGTCACTTTCTGACCTTCCTCAGTGCTGTCGTAAAGTTTACTCACAACTACATCATTGTCCTGAAACAAACCAAACAATTGTCTTTTAAACGGCTACAATTTGTGATGATAGTTGTGATAACAATGATGATCAAGATAAATGTGATGATGTCAATGATTATGATGAAATTGATGCTGATGATAATGATGAAGATAATGATGGCAATAATGTTGGTACTGTGATTCTTTTGATTTACCATTTCCTGTTGTGAGACTTCTTCAAAGAGAGGATGCTGGGTAAAATGTGATTTCATCCAGTCATGTAACTCAGGTACATCTGTGATGAAATATGCTAAACCCTGTGAACAGACACAAGCAGTCATGACTAGAACCTTGCAATAGAGGGAAGGCCTGTTGACAGACATTAAGAGCTCACAGACTGCTTGAGAATTACAGGCTTTAGGCTGTTCATCATATGATCTATTTGTATATACAATTATATTCTCTGATATGCTGATGTTCTGCACATAAGAGACAATGTCAACAATATACCAAGATCCACAAATGCAATACATTTACACAAAACAAACTGTGCTCTACAAATCATTTCAAGCATGTTGTCGGAATACAGCATTCTGCTTTCTTTTCCAGGAAATTCATTTTTGTAAAAAAGAACAATATTAAGAGAAAGAAATCATACATCTCTATAGATACAATATTATGCATATGTTGGTAGATGTTTTATCTCCGACCACTGAGTAGTGTAGCTTCATAGTCTCTAATTCTAGCACTGTCTACATAATTTATATAACTTCACAGCCTCTAACTCACCCCAACTCTTAACACATAGGCATACTCTGATAAAAGACCTTGGCTGAAAAAGTATAACAATAAAACATGAAAAAAGAATTCATCATTATGAAATAGAAAGATTTGCAGTCATCAAACAAATAATATCAATAATATTTATTACATATATTTATTATTATTATTTATATATAAATAACTATTATGCAGAGTTCTATGCACCTTATAATTCTCCATTTATGCTTCTTGTTTTTAAAGTGTGGATCAGGAAAGAGAAAGAACATCTTGGTTAACTGTAAGATAGGATAATAGTTGACAACTGAAAAATGACATGCACAAGTTTACTGGAAGATGTGCATGTGTGCTTTATCGAGAAATAAAGCATGCATGTGGGGATAGGCAGAACATGAGAGAAGTGTTAGAGAAGCACGACATGTGGCAGAGTGCTTCTCGCACTTCTTGAGTGTTCTGCTTATCCCCAAGTGCTTTATGTCTTGATAAAGCACAGTAAGCAAGTTTTTTATTCCTTTTATAAAATACAAATTGACAAAGTAGAATATAGAAGTCAAAAATAGCTGATGTGTGTGTGCTTTGTGCTCTCATGAAGCACACACGTTGACCAATCAGAGTACACGGTATATCATAGTTATTTTACAAATAAAATTTTAACATAGATAAGTTATTAGACGAGCTTTGATTGGTTCTTTTTTATGAACCATTTCACAATGGAGCACGCTTGCTCACGCTGTCGTCAATTTTATTTTCAAATGACAAGTTTTGATCTTATGTGTGCTCTAATAGAATAATATGACAGTGGTCGTGCTATCAATGTGATTCTCCGTTGTATGCACGCTAGAAAAAAAGCAAAAAAGTGATTGTTTTTATTGTTTAAAAAATCATCTATGTTATAAAAGCAAGGGATCATAAGTACCTGTGCATCCATCGAGTTATGGATGCACTTGGTAGGTTGCTAAGCAGCTTATTACATTTTTGTCATGCTTAGCAACCTCCCGCATGCATCCCTAATTTGATGGATGCATGCTACTTATGATCCATTCCTTAAATAGAGTGATGAAATGACAGTGTAATCAAACTAGAAAGTTTAATGTACCTGTCCTTTGTTAAAGTAGTTGGGTAGATATTTCATAGCGTTCGTTCTGACAATACTAATATTTTGATACTCTCCTGGATTACTCTCTCTTAAAGCAAGAATTCTGTCATTTACATAGTCACTGACCTGGCAGATATCAAATTACTGTTAGCGACATCATGGTGTAATACTATAAGTCAATGTGATGAACATATATAACCTATCATCATCACCATCATCAATAACCCCACCACCACCATTATCATCATCATCATCATCACCATCAACAACCCCACCATCATCCTCATCATCATCACCATCATCAATAACCCCACCATCATCATCATCATCACCATCAATAACCCCACCATCATCATCATCATCAATAACCCCACCATCATCATCATCATCACCATCATCAATAACCCCAACACCATCATCATTATCATCACCATCATCAATAACCCCACCATCATCATCATTATCATCACCATCATCAATAACCCCACCATCATCATCATCACCATCATCAATAACCCCACCATCATCATCATCATCACCTTCATCAATAACCCCACCACCATCATCATCACCATCATCAATAACCCCACCATCATCATCACCATCATCAATAACCCCACCATCATCATTATCATCACCACCATCATCATCATCATCACCATCATCAATAACCCCACCATCATCATCATCATCACCACAATCAATAACCCCACCATCATCATCATCACCACCATCATCATCATCATCACCATCATCAATAACCCCACCATCATCATCATCATCAATAACCCCACCATCATCATCATTATCATCACCATCAATAACCCCATTATCATCATCATTATCACAATCATCAATAACCCCACCATCATCATCATCACTATCATCAATAACCCCAACATCCTCATCATTATCATAAACACCATCAATAACCCCACCATCATCATCATTATCATCACCATCATCAATAACCCCACCATCATCATTATTATCATAAACACCATCAACAACCCCACCATCATCATCATCACCATCATCAATAACCCCACCATCATCATCATCACCATCAATAACCCCAGCATCATCATCATTATCATCATCATCATCAATAACCCCACCATCATTATCACCATCATCAATAACCCCACCATCATCATCATTATCATCACCACCATCAATAACCCCACCATCATCATCATTATAATCACCATCATTATACCATTTGTAATTGTTAGTGCCAACAATAACCCTTCATCATTATCATCATTATCATCATACCTTGACTCGTATTTCTAATCCAAGCATGAGTGTTTTGGGGAATAATGGAGAAAGCTGCACTGTAATTGGAACACATAATTCACATTAGAAATGATCTGACATCAAGACAGCATGAAATATGCTCATCAATGTCATCTTCGCTGTTATGTTTATTGTTAAAGTCATGACAATGTTTACCACTGCCATCAATATCATATTTTTTATCCAATCACAATCATTATGACCATAATTCTGACTCACATTTTCATCACCACCGCCATCATCATCATCACATCATGATCAGCATCAGTATCACTATTGTCATCATCATCATCATAATTGATTGGCAGGTTAGCTCAGTTGGAAGAGTATTGGTCAGTCAACCAGTAGGCTCTGGGTTCAAACCCTTGTAACCCTAACCCTAGGTGGAATGTGCACTACACTACATGACAATACTTCATTATCACCTCATCATTATCATCATTTTGGACACACATCAGATTCATTGAGCATGATTTACCTAGTAAGCCACCATAACCACACCCAATATCAGCAAACTCCACTCTACGTCTGTTGTCATGACTACAGTTATTGGACTGTGCCAGTATCTCTGGGTAATGGACCGACCAGTCCATCGACTCGGGGGAGACTGGGCTAAAGTACAACAATACAACAAATTATTTCCAAGAAAGTCCCAAATCAATCTTTCATCCTTCAAATAGAGGAAACTTCGAATCGCACATTCAAAATTATGCAGCCTAAACTTTCAAACAAACTTTTATCATTGAAAAACCTTCTTCTCTATTCACGAGCACTCTTATCATGATTCCATCATTGCACGCTTTAAAATATCTCCCGAATTTTCTATTTGTTCAAACTATTCAGCTAGCCTAAGTCTTCAATTCAATATGTACATGTTGAGTAACTTACTAGTCAAATGTATGGTCTGCCATGGGGTTTGAATGAGCTCTTTGTCGATAATACTTCTTCTGCGGTAAGGTCGCCATCTTGGATTTTTACTCTAATATACACAGGGAACCCATTTATAGAAAGTAATACCACAGAAAGCCCGGTTTTTGAAAACAAATCCACAGACAAACAAAGAAACAAACAAATAAAATAACGTTAAAGACGAATTAAAGAAAAAAAGTACAAGCAGATCGATTAACAAACAAATAGACACTGATGACAAACAAAAACAGACAAGGAAACTATATAGCTATTGAACAGACAAATAAACAAAGATAGAAACACTTGTTGTGAGTCAAACCGTCGTCAACGATGAACAACCAGCCATCATAGAAAAACACAGTCATAACGACAAATTTTATAACGATAGTTATAACAGAACAAAAGTATCATGATGGCGCGGTCATTATATGTACCGGCACGCAGGATCCGGTGTGATTTAACCAGATCCCCTAATTTTGACCAATTGTAGTTGGCAAAATGGCAGAAAAACTAAATATACTTTAAATTTCAGAGGAAAATAAGTGACTCTTTTCAGAAGCTTCCAAAATCGGTCATGGGCGATCATAAAGTCGACCACTCCAGCCCCACTCAGTATAAATAATGACCGCTCTATCACTCAAAACAACATCGGCACGCCGACCAACAACGAAAAACTGACGAAAGAACAAGGCTGAAGCAGTTTTATTTCTGTTTATTATTGACAATTAATTTGATGTACAATGCAACATTAAACACGCGTATATTAAAAGAGACAGACTGATTGTGTCCTATTACTAACACAAGCAAGATTGATAGAGGATTGTGTCCATTGTAATTCATTTAGTAGTCATTCTCCATATTACTGCGGAAAAACAAGACAAAATAGAGCATGGATGAGAGGTACTAGGGGTACTAGAGGTACTGTAAGGTACGTTAATGGGGTTAGATCACATGAGATCACATATTTGCTCGGGATACAGTAACCCATTTAAGCAATCGTTGCACTAAGCTTTCAGGTATTGATATTACGACTGATCTTTTATATGACTGTTAGTGAAAAATAAGTGAACTTTATTCACCAACTGCTCATCTTTTATCAGCTATCTATCTTACCGTTTTCTTCCTGGTCTGAAAAACGCGAATGGTGGTGCATCTGAAACAAGACATCGGATGTGCATTATTATATGTAGTATTAGATGTGATTTATGGTGATTCAGAACGATGTACGATGTACAAATACGTTATTACTACATTGGCGTGACCGTCGAACGCGATGTATTTTTTAAGCCTTAGTTAACAAATCAAGTAATAACGACTGAGGTAGATCAGTTTTCTATTCAAGTCATATCTTTGATACTTACCAACATCTTCATCAAATTCTTTTCACGATGACATGAAATTGAAAAAAAACAAAAAAACAATACAATCAGAACGATCGTTTGCTGAAATAACATCCACTGGTCAATTGAATATAGAGCGTCACTTACGTTTCTTGCCTGGTCTTGGTCGATATCCTAAAACAGATCAATAGTTTAATGACAGCAAACAAACTAATTTACAACCAAAATAACACAAAGAATGTCAAGAAAAAGTAACAAGGCCGCCAGACTGACAATAAAGTACCAAGAAAATTATTGATTAAGTCGGTAGACATGAAAAACATTTTAGTCATTGTACCTGGTACAGCGTCAGATTGATATTCTCCTGCAAAATCAAATAAACTAAGCTGTAAACAACAAATATAAATTGTGAGCCGTGAACTAGTCGTTAGACATTGGTAGTGGAGGGCGCGCCTCAGCCACACAAGGCGAACCCCACATATCGTATTGGTTTAAAAGTGTGAAACTACAGTCGTGTAAAAACACAGCGATATTTACCTGCTCTTGATTTACATTCAACCAGAAGGATTAGCGATGCAAGAAGTAGCAGTGTTACACACATAATCTTCATCGCCATCTTGAAATTTGTCTGTATTCAGCGAACCTACGTCAAAAAATAGGTGTGATGATGATCAAGTAACCATAGAAATAAGAAGGAAAAGACTAAGAATTAGAAGAATTAGGAATAACAAGAAGACAAATGATAAACAAGAACAATAAAACAACAAGAAAAAGAACAAAGATAATTCAGAATTCCTATAACTCTGAGAAGAAGAAGAAACTCGTAGGAGACGAGAGCGCGACAGGTGACTATCACAATATTAACTCGATCAAAATGTAAGGACTGGTAATAGATGGGTAAAACAGAAGCTCTCCATATCAGAAAAGATAGAAGATACTTCTAAAACGCATTAAAAAACTACGATTAACTCTAGGATGATCGACGAAGCACAAGACTCAAAACGAGGAAAGAAATTAGGCTATACTGATGACTGTCAAGTGACTAGTTACAAACATAGAAGAACACTATATAACACTATAGAAAACATTTGTACGAAGCAAAATAAAAAAAGAAACAAGTAAATAGAAAGAAACAGAGTTAAAAAAGAGGCTTTCTAGTAGGTAAAAATAGACCACCGGGATACCTCACCGTTTTGTGTTGATATTGATTGGGAGCGACGCAGTAACCAGAATGACAACTACTCTAGTCGGGTGTGTAGTTTATATAATGACAGTGGTGTAACCGGACATAGTACGTAGGCTATACAACAAACACAAGTGACGGCTATATGAGAATGATGAACCGAGATGAAACAACGTGAATTAAAAAAACACTTGAAAAACAGCCACCTTATAACCACAACAATGACATCGAGCAACGCTGCCCGGCTGCTGGAACATTTTATATTAAAGAAAAAGAAAAGATCGACACAACCTGACTTATATTAAAAAACCGTGCTATCCGCAAGATAGGGAAAAGAAGGCAGAAATTGCCACTGATCACAGTAAATAAAAACTGAAATGAAAAACTAATTAGAGAGACCATACCAAGCCGCCGAGAGCTTGCTGTTTACTTGTATAGTTTATAGTTAAGTGCAATATTATTTGTTTCTAAAATAAAACTGTGTGAATTCAAAAGCTATGCAATGGTTTTAATAAAGTTTGTCTTGATTAAAATGACTATTGCCATCAGATCCACAGTTTTTTGAACCCGTGTACAAACATGACATTATCGCACAATAGCAGCGATTACTCATATAAAATGCAGGAAACTTGTAAACAATGGACTTTAATAAACAACTTTTTAATTCGATTTAAATTCTTTTTATAACTGAGACAATCTTGGGAATTAAGACTTCTAACTATTTTCTTATCCAACAAAACAGCAAGTTCTGCCGCACGAAATGTTCGAAATACTGATACACGTGATTTCCTCATATTTGGTAAAAAAAAAAAGAAAACAGTTTAAAACACAATTTTGCAGCATGGAATGTTTTTACATTTTTGACTTTAAATTTAAATGAAAGATAGCATTATAGTTATTTGTGTCTTAATGATTTTACAGAGGTTGCAGCACCTTTGTTTTGAATTCTGTTCTGCACTAGTTATATACTTTTGAATAAAAACACATTTTTTGTTGATGTAGAAACTTATTTAATCCAAGCTGACAGATATTCCCCTACCAAACAGGTTTACACTTAATGATTGTTTAATATGTATTAAATGGTGAACAGACCACACACAGTAGTTTATTCCAGGAAACACCATCTACCATCTCAATCACATGGGCATGACAAACGTTTTAAAAACCAATAAAAAGCCAATATCATAAGCATACACTATATGGCTTGGAAATCAAATATATTGATGTTATAAACTAATGAACACAAACACACTAACACAGCAATTACAAAATAAACTGATTAGAATTTGCCAGAAATCAAATTATATTTACCAGGCCATGTTTTGTTGAAAACAAAAACAACAAAAAAAACAGATCGATGATGATCAGTTTTTCATTCATTTATTCATTCATTCATCCATCCATCCATCCATTTATTTATTCATTCACTTACTCTTTCATTCGCATTCATTCATTCATTGATCCATCCATCCATCGATCCATCCATCCACTCATTTATTCATTCATTACTTCACTCGTTCATTCATTCATTCATTGATCTGTTCATTCACATACTAATTTAGTTCGCATGAAAAACCGCCGACTGCGAGTGGCAACATGAACTACAAGTGATCGCATCCATAAACCAATCGATATCATACTGTTAGTACATAGAATGTAACGAATGTACTTCATCACTGTCTAGGTCTCTATAGGGTGGAAATCCCTGACTGAGTTCACCAATATCATGTCAAAAATCGCAATGAATTAAGATGATAGTCTGCATTTTATATGTCCATGTGTCTCTATGTGTTTGTCCAGAAGTCCGTAGAATGAATGTCTCTATTAACCTATGTGTCTGTCTGTCTGTCTGTCTAGATTCTGACGTTTAAAACATATGCACCACCCTAATAAGGGACTAGTAGCTTTTGGCTTGATAATTTCAATAGCTGACAAATGTCAGAACCATTTTTGTTGAATGTGTTAATAGATCCAACGCAGGAAACCCATGAAATGAAAATAGACTAAATACTAACAAATAGTAGCTATTTAGTAACTATTAGTCACTAGTACTTGACCAGAACATTACTATTTCTTTTGTCTGGGTATTCTGTTCTGGTTGAGTGACAGTGACAAATAGTTACTAAATAGCTTCCATTTGTTAGTATTTAGTTTATTTTTGTTTCATGTTTTAAGTGACTGTCAACTTCAATGGTTCGTAGAAAAACCGTTTTAATAGATACCGACTAAACATTTTCGATGTCATTTATAATGTAGTTCTCGCACGCACAAACGTGTAATATTGAAATGTAAGGACCAAGCGTTGGTCCACGGCTATTATTGACACAATCACTTAAGCCGAGTTGAGAAGCACAACCAGTTAAAGTGCATGTAGATATGGACCGTTTAATGACTGATAAATATACTAAACCCTTGTAATCATGACACCTGTTCCTGAAACCGATTAGGTGAACAGAATCTGAAACTAATCACTATATATAGATAATAAACATTTTTGAATTATTTCGTTTGCAAATAATTCACATTTTTATGCCAGCAATACTTCTTTTTTAGTCAAAAGCTTAAATCAATTCCTTCTAAGTTTTATCCGTCAGTCTCGTAACAAAAACCGTTATTTTAACATGATGAAATCTGGAAACAAAGACCAACATTCTACCATGAATAATCTATACCTGTTAAAAGCACACGGTAATACAGCCTACATGAAACCAACCGTCTTAAAGCGGAAAGACACGAAAAACAGCTATCGATGGTCAGTTCACACCAGCACGAACGTCCCACTGATACCGCGATACCCATGAAAAGAACTGTGAAAATTGAGACAATATTTCATATGGTTCACATGGCTTTAACCTGGGGAATTTATTTAATAAATTACATAGCACTATAAAGTGATTTCATGGGCATATCATGGTAATAAACCTTCTAGTATAATTATTTTTTTCTTTTTTTAACAAGAATATTTGTAAATACATGTGTGGATAAAGTTGAAGTCGAAGTTAATAAATCCATGACAAACCTATAAAATAAATGCGTTTGATAGGTTCAACGCATGAAAACATGAAATAGGCATGTGACATGATTAGATAGTAAAGCATTGTTGGTGCTACACAGTGGGCTGACAGCAAGACAGGTGCGTGTTAGGCACGGTGATTACAATAATGATGTTTTTTCAACCGGTCCGCCCGATTCTTGCAGTGGTATATGTAGGATTCCTCAATGGTGGAATGACGTCATCCACTGGGTAGTTGCGCTGCAGGCTCAGTAAAACTATTTCACATGCTTTATGTACCACTGGATGTTATTGTAAGATTAAAAAAAGAGCTATCTTTAGTCTCTCAATAGGGTATTGTTATATGGTACACTTGATATACAGTACGTAAATAACAAGAAACTTCACAGTCTCTCAATAGGGTATTGCTACATGGTACTCTTGATATGCAGTTCGTAAATAACAAGAAACTTGCTTCACAGTCTCTCAATAGCGTATTGTTATATGGTACTCTTGATATACAGTACGTAAATAACAAGAAACTTGCTTCACAGTCTCATAACTGGCGCTATGTTGACGTTGATTAATGAGGAATTGTCTAGCTTTATAGATGTAGGAATCTTTACGATCTCGCTTACAAATTCAAGTTTTATTAACTTGTGTATTTAAACATTAAAAGTTCTATTTTTGAAACAGCAGAAACAATAACAGCCAGGCCTGAAGTTACAAAACAATTCATAGTCTAAATCGTACAAATATTTTTGACAGAACAAATTACTGAAAAAACTGTATCAGTTAATAAAGGAAAATGCTGACATAGGAATTGCAATTAAGGGAGCTGCTTGCAACCTTTCAATCTAGTCTATAAATTGTTGTCATTCATTCAAAAAAGGTTTATAATAGTTCAAATTACCTACTGATTTAATGTTTTCAAAACAAACATAAAACAAAAAAGTCCAAAAGAAACGAACAACATAAACATGCTGGAACGCATGAAACGTGCGCTGTATAGTGAATGACTATTCTCCATGTACTAATCTACCAGCGATGACAACACTTTGATCACTAACCATAACATAAACTGGTAAAGTGCATTAAAAATAACAAAACCAAAGAATCGCCAATTTTCTTTAAAAAAAGCAACGTAATACATTTTTAGCACAGGTAACAAAAAGGTGGAGCATTCTGGCAAATATCATCGAAAATAAGATATATATTTATTTTCTTGTCTGACCTAACAAATATTATTATTATAGAAATTTATGAAGAACTCAGAAAGGATGAAAAGAGAAATGCCTAAAATACTCAAAATAGCAACCAGTAAAGTTGTTTTTTTCTTACCTTGTATTCACACAGGCTGCGACTCTTAACAGGTAGATAGTGAAATGCTGTGATAGAGTTTGGTGGCTTATAAACCCTCCTAGCTACTCATAAGCTAGCTGACTTGCTTCCGCTTGTGACGATTGATAAGTAATTACAGTAGTTAGCGTTAATTAGCTGCACCGTTGATAGTTTACCTGTCTTGCGGTTACATATCTTAAAGCTAGTCACTTGACTATGAATAGTTAGCTGCACCTGATTGGCTGATTACCATGTTTTGCTTTGGGTTCAGAGGAAGTTTGAGGCTAAAAACAGGAACATTGAAAAGGACAATATGGCAATGACCATTATCAACTTTGGTATCGTTATAACAATCATCATCATCATCATAACCAATACCACCACAATCATCACCATCATCCGTAATAACCATGGCCATCATCATTAACACAATACAACTACATTCTGTTTATGTATTCTTAGCATTTCCCCTTACATTCTGTCTTTTGACCATCGGAGTGACAAACTCTGTACGGGAGCTTGTGTGCTTTTGTTGTCTCTCCTTGTATATTACACCTTACAAAATCGTTATAAACAAATAAAATAAATAAATAAAAAATAAATTTTATACATTATAAACGCCATCATCATCATCATTACCATCATCATCATTTTTCAGTGTTTTTTTTCTTTTATTTTTGCAATAGACTATTTCTATCTAATGTTTTACGTCATTTCTTGTTAGTAATACCAATAATAGCCTTTAAGACCATTATCCTACGCTTGCAACTCACAGAACGCAAAAAGGTTGGATGATGCAATATTGATATTCATGACTTACAAACATATCAAAACTAACATGGAGAAAGAAAAACGAGATTAATTAGTGTTCGAAGTAGTTTTACCCTAGGTTATTAGAGCTAATGAATCATGTACAATTGTAAATAACCTATTTTAGCGGCGACGTTTGATGACACTATACCTTTCTTTATCATTCTCTTGTAGTAATAATTGCAAGCAATGTTTTAAGCCAGTGATTATCAAAAAGTCATTTTTTCAACACGAAAAATTCTGTACTATGCCGGGGAATATAAAAAGCATAGAAGAAAATAAAAATTTGTAAATTATAGGCTACTAGAATGATTCCTCAAAAGTACTTATTAACTCTCATAATTTAAAAGCTTTTAATTGGCAAAAATGCATTTTCCTCGTCAGTTAACGAAATAGTATGATAGATCAATGGTATGATATGGCACACTCCAGTCATATCTCAACTGATACCAGCTCAGTTGGAAAATTCAATGCATCCCAAAAAATGTTCTAGTATATTTATATATTTGAGTCAATCAGTATGTGAAAGGAATTTATTCGAGTTATAACAAGTGTTTTGTTGAGATAGAAACATACTTATTGTGTACATAATGTATGGCGCATGTGCACTGACGCTGTTTAGTAATCGGTATAAGTTGATGTTGTTGGAGTTAGGCTATAAGATCCGGTCAATATTATGAAAACATTCCCACCAACCTAGCTTACGCCAAAGTTTTTAAATGTGTCCACCTTTCGACAGTGTATGTTCAATCACAAAACAAACAATCATTAAACTAGCTTAAAACCAATAATGAATTGGTTGTTTTTGTAAATAATTTTGTCTTGCCTTGAGCCAACTAACAATTCGTCTTTTGATTTTCACCTTGGATCTAGACACATGCACTATGATGGCAAAAGTCGAATTGGCTTTATAGAGTACTGTTTATAACAAGTAACGGTCTTGATTAAAGGTAATCTTGAAGGCAAAGAATAAATAACTGTAAAGATGTCAACATCATGTAAATGATGACTCTCTATCGATAGATATTATGTTGTGTTCAGTTACTATGACTCTCTATCGATAGATATTATGTTGTGTTCAGTTACTATGACTCTCTATCGATAGATATTATGTTGTGTTCAGTTACTATGACTCTCTATCGATAGATATTATGTTGTGTTCAGTTAGTTACTATGAAAACATGCCATGGGAGGGTGACGCCCTGCCGAGCATTCACAGCGTACAAGCCCTATTATGCTAAACCCACCACTAACCATCTATAAATATTCTATAAATATTCTATAGTCCTGACTTGACTGCTGGGAGCTTGGCTATTTATATTCATGCCGTACAGTAGGACAACAAATGAACAAATGAACAAATGAACAAATGAACAAATGAACAAATGAACAAATGAACAAATGAACAAATGAACAAATGAACAAATGAACAAATGAACAAATGAACAAATGAACAAATGAACAAATGAACAAATGAACAAATGAACAAATGAACAAATGAACAAATGAACAAATGAACAAATGAACAAATGAACAAATGAACAAATGAACAAATGAACAAATTAATGAACAAATGAACAAATTAATGAACAAATGAACAAATGAACAAATGAACAAATGAACAAATGAACAAATGAACAAATGAACAAATGAACAAATGAACAAATGAACAAATGAACAAATGAACAAATGAACAAATGAACAAATGAACAAATGAACAAATGAACAAATGAACAAATGAACAAATGAACAAATGAACAAATGAACAAATGAACAAATGAACAAATGAACAAATGAACAAATAAACAAATGAACAAATAACGTTGTCTAAAAGCACAGTATGTTTTCCGTAATCCTGCGTTATCGGTCGTGCTCATTTCCTCTTCATTCTTTTCCTGTTCTAGCTAAGGTCATTCATTATTCCTCGAGGCAGTTTGTAACTGATTGTGTAACTCTTTAAGTAGAGAGTACTTCAATTGTTCTATAGCATCTATAGATAAGACTTAACCATTATCGAAATGAGTGGGTCCTGTATATTGGATTAAATATACCACAACGCTAAATTATCTTCTATAAATGGCCACTTACTAAAAGATGTGACAAAGAATAAACGGAAAAATGGATGACAGATAGTCACACAAATGGACAAAAAACTACTCTCAAGAGAACATAAAAAGAACGAGAAATGCAATTGTGAAAAAATATTGAACAGCCAATAAACGGCAGAGAAATAACAAAACACTGTTTTAGCCTCAACACCGCATACAGACTCCGGGGCCGCATATCACACAAAATAACACTGTGGAAAATAGCCAATGGGTATTGAGCAGACTTTGTTGAGAGGAAGCCAGGCCAACGGGTATTGAGCAGACTTTGTTGAGAAGCAACACAGCGATGGATCAATGCAGCGTATAAGGGAGTGACTGTAAGCTGACATCGATTGCCATTGCTGAGTTTGTCGAGCATGTGTGGCTTTCAGCAAGAGCTCATCAAAATACAGATGCATTAAAATAGGTGGCTGTTTTTCTAATAGATCTAACCTTAACAACTGAAAAACAACCCTATATAAACCGTTGTATGAATAACGTGGTTTATATGTTAAAACTCACGACGAGGAGTAAGGCATTGACCTTTGGGACAATCGAAAATCACCCTAGTATTTGAAGACGAAAAGCTGTAGGCCTAATGTAAGCACGCAGGTGGAAATACTGAAAACACTGACGAGGCATAATCAAAAATGCTTACAATAGTCATTGAGTTGAAACGACAAAGTTTGATGATTTTTGATATTATCTGTTACCAAGTATAATTCTGAATAGTGCAGTCGTTTTGGTCGGGGTTTTGGTACAAGATCTGTTTCAGTGTTTTCCCAAAATAGCAACATGTCTAGATTATCTATACACACGAATGAATAAAATAGCGATTTCTATATCATCTACTAACAAATGAACAAAATAACGATTTCTATCAAGAGCCGAAAGCAAGCAACGTTAATGAGTTCATATTTGATTATGTTGGTCGTAATTAGTGGTCACAGTTTGTAAGAAAACATACAGACCGTAGATTAGAACAGACAAGATGGAGACGCTAAACAAAGTGATCAATGAAAGACTCATTAGAAATCTTTGGTAAGCAATAATTAATTAGAACATTCATTAAGATAATGACGATTAGTTGGAATCCGAGTTCCTAGTGAATAGGTTAGGCTATCGTGAGACCGAAATAGCTAATAGGATATCAACGGACAAATAACAGGGCAGCCAAGGGGTGATTCACCTAACTTTCGGTACGTGAAACGTGATGCCAAACTTTAACCACCCTGAACAGAAATGCACAGGAACCCCAAGCAAACTAGTCAAGTTCATGATCAATATGTGCGCCAACCTGTCTCATGTGTGCAAATCCCAATCCCATTCGCTAAGAATTCTGGGAAAACTGTAAATCTCTCCTGCGTGCATGTCTTGTATGATATGTTTTTTGTAAAGAAGTTTAATATGTCCTTATTGACAGCTATAGTAAATAAACACAGTCTTGACTTTGTTAGCATTAATCACGGATGGTTATACATAGGTTTACAAGTCACTGCTCGTACGACTGTCTGTACAATGACTGCGATCGTTATACTCTTCAAGTCAAGTCAAGTCAATCTTTATTTTGTGCCTTTAGTTAAAAATAATATTGTTCAATAATTAGTTACCAGATTTATAGGTACATGTCAGCTGTAAATAGTATAAGCTAGTCGAGACAACTGGCATATTCCTGGTTTAAATTAATCATGTGAAAATGGTCATGGAAGACACAAAAACAAGAGAATTTCGAAGTAAATAAAGAAAGCAGTTAGATATAAGTTTTACAAGATCATGACTAATGAGAAAAAGGAAATAACAATATATACATTAGACCTTTACAATTCTATATAGATTGAGAAAAAAGAGAAACAAAATAAATAAATAATATCTTAATAAATATAGTTTAATTATCTAGTTTAACTATTTAAAATTATTAATTATTTATTATCGATGTTGTTTGATATTTCTTGATTCGTAAGTATATAATTTATCACAGGTATACTCGCTTAACAAAGCGTTTTTCAAACTATTTTTGAAAGACGGTTTACTAAGTGATTTAAATTCTTCTTCAATGGAATTCCAAACTTCAGCGCCTTTAAAACGAATATTGAATTTTCCGTAATTTGTTCTTGCTTTGGGAAGAGAAAATGAAGACTTGGATGCAAGTCTTGTATTATAACCATGCACTTGGGAAATCTTTATGAAGAATGAATTAAATAATTTAGGTAGTCTGTTGTGGTGGTAGTCATACATGAACATGGCATTGCAGTAATAGATAAGGTCCTCAAATTTTTAATATATTTGTAGCTTTAAAAAGAGGATCTGTATGATCATCATATTTTGAATGTGTTAAGATTCTTATGACTTTCTTTTGTGAAATAAAAAGAGGCTTAGTTGTAGTTGGATAGGTATTGCCCCAGGCTATGATACCATATATGAGTAAAGGATATACAAGAGAGTAGTAGAGATTTGTTAGTATTTTTGAGCTTATGTTGCGTTTTATTTTTTTGGCTAAATAAGTAACCTGTTCTTAAGGTGAGAGTCTATGAGGACACCAAGGTATTTAGTGTTTGTAACTTTACTTATTTAGTGTTTTTCCATTAACCATAATATTTATATGATAATGTAGTTTTTTCTGGGGGGATAAAATATCACTATATTTGGTTTGTCTATATTCAAGACAAGCTTGTTCGTACAAAGCCAAGTGTGAACTGACATAAGTTCGTTATTGATTACTCTTTCTAAGTGTAGTAGGCTTTTGCCAGCATAGAATAGTTTTGAATCGTCTGCAAAGATATGGAAATCAAGCGTCTGTGATGAGTTCGGAAAGTCATTGATATATAATAAGAACAAAAGTGGTCCTAGAATTGATCCTTGTGGTATTCCACAAGTAATTTCTAAGAGGTTTGATTTAATATTTCCTATGCTAACACATTGTTTCCTATTAGACAAGTACGATTTAAACCAAAAAAGTTCCTTGCTATACCCATGCCGTAAAAGTCTAGTTTTTGTAACAATATCTCATGATTCACAGTGTCAAAAGCTTTGCTTAAGTCCAAAAAAAACCCTGCTGCAAACATTCCACTATCTATGGCTCTTTGAATTTTGTCCGTGATAAGAAGTATTGCCATTTCTGCCGAGTGCTGATTTCTAAAGCCTAGCTGTTTTTCATAGAGTAAGTTATGTTGATTAATAAAGCTTATGAGCCTTTTTTATATAAGCTTTTCTAGTATTCGAATGAATATAGATAACAAGGAAATTGGTCTGTTATTGTCTAAGATCAATTTTGATCCTTTTTTAAATACTGGGATAACAGTGGCCACCTTTAACTGATCTGGGACTATGCCATATGATAGTGAAAAGTTGAAAATTGATAGTAACGGCATGGAAATTATATTTTTTTATCAGTTTTAACGCAAAGACTGGAATGAATGTAAAACATCACGGATATGATGCTGGAACCTTACGTACGGCAGATGAATCTTTTTAGAACTTACACATGAGGACATTGGGTTTTGCGCTGTTTCGGTGTTCGAGACCCCCCATTGTCCCCCTCCTTACAGTGATATGTTTCTGTTTTGCACAACACGAAATCGACTCAGAATGCAATTACACTTGTGTTCGTGATCGTTCAAATCAGCGAACCACACTAGCCCTTTGGTAATCAAACCAATTCCAAGGCAATTACGATGATTTCGTTGATAGGCATGCAGCGTTCATCCTATCGTAGTTGTTCACTATGGTTCATTGATTTACTGACGTCACCAGTCCATCGGTGGGTGGACGAGGTCATTATTGGATATATCAGGAAGTTCTCGCAGCATGCTTGATAGTGTGATAAATGGTAGCATGAAACGTTATCATTTAGTACTCACTATAGTATCTTGGCAAGGAGACAAGTGCAACCTATGCACCTATGTAGGCACAGATCACGAAAGGGCCGGATTTTATTATAAAATACAACTAACTTTTCAAGAATAAAGTTTTTTTTCTTGATTGTTGTGTTTCTCTTAACGGGATAGTTTTTTTACTTCCCTGTGCCAGTGATCTTTTGGATGCGCGCGCTTTTATCTGCCCAGTAAGGTGAGGCTCACCATAACCTGTCAATAGTCCTGTAAAAACTGTACATATCTATACGATAATAATGCGATATACTTTATAGAATACTGACCAGAAGGCTTGTACATTGACAGACAACACTAATGAGATCCATATTATGTTCGTTCTAGTTCTGCCACATTAATCAATTGATATACTTAATATAATTATTTAATTTATATATTTAATTTATTTATTGTAATTACGCTTGCCACATTTGACCTACAATTTGTAATTCAGCCTGAGCTGCAAGAAACTGTAATAAACAAATTATCTATCTATCTATCTATCTATCGATATACACGCGTATTATCCAGTCCACAACAAATAAACGAGGACAATACACGTTATATACATTATCCTGTACAACTAACTAACATGGGGTGATCATTTACTCTGAAAGATATACGAGAACTCGCTCATAATTGTTTATTGACATTGATTAAAATTCAATATTGAAATATCCTCGGAACATGTTCAGTTAGGTGGATACTGTTGACAAAACCATACGTTATATGTGATATCGTAATGTAATATATTACTACACATATCAGGTATGTAATATATATATCATTTTCATTCACAATTTTATGTTATTTTTAAATAAACGCTGTCACCTAGAATGGTCTGTAATAAATAAAAACCATAAAAAAAACTTAATCATCACTATGCATGATTTTTACCACCAAGACCAACACCGCCAACACCAACATCGTCAACAACACCAACAAAATAACCAACAACAACACCACCATTATCACTACAAGCATCACCATAATCAACACACTCTTTGCAATGTCTCAACTATTTGGTATTTAATATTAATCAATGTCAATCTACTTGATTTCTTTTCTTGGTGTCTAACTGAGTGTATATTGGCACAATAGCCCAGCTTCACCTCAATTTTTAATTATCTTGTCATACAGGCTGGTAGGGATTGTGCTGGTGTTTATTACTTTAACTGTGGAAAATAGGAAACAAGGCAAGGATAGACTTGCCCTCCAGTCACGGAAATGCCTAACAGAAAAGTCGACAAAAAGTTTAACTTTACATCAGTCACGTTTTCAAGGCGTTTTCCCTGAGATATATTCTGATCTAACTTTGGACACACACTTTCTTCATTTTAAATGTCGTGCGTACATTTTGACTGAAAAGTTCTAAAGTTCGAAATCAGCTGTGTGATTAGAATAGACTTAACAAAGTTTTAACTTTTAAACTATAAAAGAAGCTTAGTCTAATTGGAGCTCCAAGATACATAGTTACGAAGATACGACAATACTAAGATACATAGTTACGACGATACGACGATACTAAGATACATAGTTACGACGATACGACGATACTTCATGAGATGCAGAGTTGCAAGGATAATGAATTGTCAAACTATCAAAATGACCATGATCTTCCGGGTAGAAGTAGTCTGTAGAAGGACCTGACTATAATGATGACTTCAGCACCGGCAGTTGAAACGTCAGTCGCACAGTCGTTCTATAGGGACTACTTCCACCTGGAAGATCATGACAATTTTGTTACTTTTACAAATATCCTCGTAGGTTTGCTGTAGGTATGGTTATTAACTAGCACAGCAAAACTAGTTATTTCTTGATGTGCTTCAGATAAAAAAAAAATGAAAATAAAAAATATAATTCTTTTCTATCTCTTTTTCCTTATTTTATCATCGTGATAGCTGTATTATAGTTTTTTGCTGACTCAATAAATTAGAAGTGGAAGATGATGATAAAATAACGATAGCTGTTTTTAGTTAAGGTTACAAACATCTATCTTGTTGTAAAATGCAAGTTATGTATTTAGTAACGTTTTGGACATTAGTTAGTTAACATAGTTACAGTACGAAAATGTCTCGTTAGAATGTGAGGAAAACAGTGCTAGACTTTTCTGTGATGTGTAGTGTTTTATACTGGTCAAAAAAAGTAACAAATTGTGAAGAAAAAGTATTTTAGGGTCAAGTTAACATGGTGAATCTAGCTCCGAGAAATCTCTAGAGTCGAATATTTTTCTGCTTTTGTATTTTCAGTGTATTTCTTTCGATTTTTTGAACTTCAGTAGTTTGTATTCCGGAGAGGTGTTCTTGCGTCAGATCAATATTAAAAATGCAATTAGAGCACATTGAATATTCTATAGAAAAGTATGTTTTTTAATTTGATTTAAAAACTAAAGAAACTGTATTTTGTAATGCTTTTAAAATTTTCCCATTTCGATTGAGCCAAATATCAAAACATTAGTCACTATTTCATAACAATACTATCAATATATATTTTTTCTATGTTTAGTTGAATGCGTGAGTAAATACCAATAAGTTGTGTTTAGTCTTCATAAACTATTAATGTAGCTGATATTCATAACGTCTTAATTACTAACGTCCACAGGAAATTGAAGTTTTCTAGTTGTTCTTGTCACTCGAATGGTTGATGGTGAGGATCTAGACAGCGCGGTGACACCTTGACAACTCTTTCTTACTATCTTTTTCATTTCGCTTCAATCTCTGCTTCATTCTTTGTTAAAGTGTTTTATTCTAGATTCATTCGTTCATTTTTTTTCTTGACTCAATCGCTCATTCATTTTCCATTCATTCATTCATTCATTCGTGCATTCTTTTCTTGATTCAGTCATTCATTCATTTATTAAGTCATTCATTAATTCAGACAACTACTCCATGTTTGGTTGACTTGCTTGTTCAACCTATTCATTCATGTATCTATCTATTCATGTCATCAACGGTTTTATAAACGAATCAAGTATATTTTGTGTCGTGTGTTGTTTTGTGGTAGACCACAATGCGGCGTGAGTCCTGTCTCTACATACACCCACTATAGGTATTAAATTAAATTACATCATCGACACCGACCACAATGAACCCCCACACCTCTATACTAATTATCAAACTTTGAAAATAGAAATGACTTATTATTTCATGAAATAGTTATGAACTAAAGTAAAAAAAACATCCTGCATAACTGCAATAAACTAACCAATGCAATCAACCTAGTACAGCCAACCAACCATCAGACAACTCATTACAGCCATCCAGCCAACTCAATATAC
Source organism: Diadumene lineata (assembly GCA_918843875.1). Lineage (NCBI taxonomy): Eukaryota > Metazoa > Cnidaria > Anthozoa > Actiniaria > Diadumenidae > Diadumene > Diadumene lineata. The sequence goes on from OU974080.1 coordinate 13,966,647, forward strand.
CAACCAATCAACCAACCCAGCCAACCAACCAACCAACCCAACACAGCCAGCCAACCACACAACCCAACACAGGCAACCAACCAACCCAACCCAACCCAACCAATCGGCAACCAACCGACCAACCCAATACAGCCAGCCAACCAACTAACTAACCAACCAACCAACCCAACACAGCCAGCCAACCAGAACCAGCAAACTCAACACAGCCAGCCAGCCAACCATCCAACCAACTAAACACAAAATTGTTTTAAGAGAGACTAGTTATTTTTGTACATGAGCAATAGCATACGATGCATTGTTTGACATTATAGTAAACCATAGGGTGGATGTTTCAAGGGAGCAAGGCGAGTATAAAACACGCTCACCTCTAGAAGGATGACTCTCTTGCTGATACATATTGCATATAATAACATCAAATGGTGGGTTGATGTTATTACATAATATTTTTAATAGATTAATAAGATATACATGGCCCACATCTATTAATATACAGTCAGATATCGAAAACTAATGTGTCAGTTTTCTAGAATGTTAAATGACTTCTGTCTATTATCTACTCAAGGTGATTGCGTGATAGCAACAATTTATTTCACTGTCTAATCCCAGCAGCCTAACAAACCAGTATAAAATATTCATGGCCAGTATTTCATAACTTCATCTTGTTGTCATTATCCACCCTGAACTAACCTACGAAAAGTGTCGTGATTCCAGTATTCTGATTGGTTGAGTGATTGCATAACATCCTCCGCATTGTTCATAGATAAAGCGCGGTGGCGCGGGGAGCTCGGCCGGATATTAGCCAATAGGATGTTAGTATATAAAGATAGTCCCCTTCAATTTGAACAGGGTTAAGAACAAACGGTCTTGATGTTCAGTATAGTGTTGATCTAGTAGTGACGACGTACGAGCTGACTCAGGTAAATACAGTACATTATTCTTTATCAGACTGTACTACACTAGATTAATCCTTTTTCTATCAGCTACGTTGAACAATTTATAGAAACAACAACAAGAAATGGGATTTTTATGGTTTACTGAATCTTTTTCGTTTTTTTTTCTGCTTCACTTGAGTTCGTGTGTTTGGTTGTTTTAACGAACTTTTTCTCTGAAATCTATGAGTTCCAAAATGTGTCGTTATTTGAATTTATTTGTAGAGTGAGTAATTTATAAGACCAGCAATACTTATTTCAATGAATATAGACCATCATGCAATTGATCAGCATTGTTTAACTGATATTACTTGTATTCAATGTGCACAGGTCAGTGACATTGAAATGTTTGTTTGGTTAATCAAAGTTATTGTAATTGTAGTTGATCGATATGTGTTCTTTATTGCAATCACAAGTTATCAGGGATATTTTTAATATAGACAAGTGAATTTATGAATCAATACATTGCTCAGTTGGACATTTTCATTGTTTTTTTTTATATATTCGATATTTAGTAATATATTGTATTTCACAAGATTTCTTGCTGTTGTCATTTGATGAGTTCAATAGTTCTTTGTGTTTTTTCTTGAATAGGTACTGATTATAAAACAGGATGGACTTTAAATTAGTTTTGGTTGTTTGTGCTGTGGTACTGTCATGTCAAGCCAAGGATATCCTATCTAAAGGTACAAAACATCCTAATCAACGCTGCAATCACACGAACTCGCTTCCTATTACCACGGGAAACAAGGCATAAAATAACCATTTAAAAACCATAAGACGACCACTTAGAGACTTTATTTTGCTTTAACAACGTTGGGTGCTAAAATACCCAATATTCATTAAAAGCAAAAACTGACAATTGCTATTATTTTGGGTCAAAGGTGTTTTGTTAGTTGTACTTCAATGTTCTCTAAAGTAAATTAGCACGTCAAAAGTACACGGATGATTATTCTCTAAAAGTTGAAAAAACCCATCTGCTTTTGATACAAGAACATGTTGAAGGGTTTTAGAGTTATTTTAGTAATGCACGGAATAAGCTCGAAACTTTAAATAAAAATTGATAAAAAGAAAAAAACAACGAGAAAAACTATGAAAAACTTTATTTAAATAAAAACTGATAAAAAGAAAAAAACAACGAGAAAAACTATGAAAAACTTTATGAAAAACTGTAGTATAGAAATGTTATCGAGAAAAATGAAGGAAAACCTGAGAGTAATCTTGACCTGTTTTTTAAATTTTAAGCAAAGATGACGCTACTAAAGTCATTGTATCGTAAAGATGGTGAGCCGTTGAAAATACTTCACAGAGATGTGAATGATCTTAAAAAACCATGCTGCGTGAAAAAGTCATTCAGCCATTTGAGAACAAACAATCTTACATAAAATAACGCGGCAACACTTTCTAGTCTCGTCAGAGATGTCTATACCTTAATTGAACTGCGCAGCAAACATCTGGTGCGTTATTTAGTTCTAAGGACACGATTAGTTTGTAATATCGCTGAGCGATGTATGCACTAACCGACATGCCCTGCGGCCGTTCTCCTTCATTTTATTACAAACCATTTATTAGTTTTTACCAATGTTTTAATTATTAAAGCGACGTGTCTAGTTTTATACGTTAATTACTAAAGGCAGGAATACTGTCTTCAAATTTGTTAGTCTAATTTGTCATAAGTGCATTACAATATATACTGTGTAAAATCCAGAAATGAAATGACAGCCGTACAGGTGCATCGACCGGACCAACACCGCACTAGCTCTTGACGGTACCTCTTTAGGGAGTTTATCATACACTGACATGCAGCATAATCATAAAAAAAGCTTCAGCAATAGTCTAGTAGTAGCTTACCGTTCCTTAGTTCAAAACTGAAATGTTAAATTATTCTATGACTTGATGATTAATCTTCTAATAGAAGCAAGCATGTGAAAGGCTTCATGTAACACAAGAACCGCATTATTTCAATGGTTTGTGGCTGGGCAGGACTGTGTTTATAGACAAACTAACCAAATAGCACAAGAACGTTTTCAGTAGAATAGTTTACAATTCTAGCCCCTAAGACATGTAATCTATTATTTTATTTAGTAGCAGTAATGTGAGTCTGTATAGTGAAAACAAATGAATTTATAAATATTTTGCGTACAAAATTTGAGGCTAAGGCTGAGTTAAAAAGAAGTCGAAACTACATGATTGCACTATGAGTTCATCATTTCATATTACTATTCAATCTTCGTGACGGTGCTATTAGTCTTGCTTTATTAATCATGCATCAGTGGTGGCATTCAATGCTACACTAACTCCATAAGTACAACGAACTTTTTGATCATAAAACCGAGAAATCAATAAGCACAAGTAATAACGAACTTCTTAAAAAAATACAACTGTTTTTATTTGAGCGCATCTTGAGTTGGAAAGGTTTCCGGCTTATTTACGTAATTAAAAAATAGTCGGTGATCAGGTGCAGAATATAAATAGACGTGACGAAATGACGTACTGAGCTACATGGTAAAAAAGCGCATTAACTGAGATATAGTTCTATTAAGATCACATCGGAGTTACCAATAGAAAGACAAAATATTGAAGACAAAAAGGCGTTCTTGAAATATCTTATTTAAAGTGGAAGTTGACACAATTTGAAATCATTATATTCACTTCAAATTCACTGAACCATATAAAGTAGCTGTGAATAGGCAGTCGATAGGGGCTTTGCACCATCTCGTGAAGGAAGCCATGACAGTTCGCAAGAACAATAGAGTAAACTGGACTAAAACCATTAACATGAAAAAGAATTTAGTTTCCCAGAAGAAACTGAAACAGCAAAGCCTCTAGTACTTGAATAGAATACCGAAATCCAACAGACCAATCTGAGCGAAAGCGACTGTGTGATTGTTGACATACTTGTCAAAACCAAAAAAGTTACTTTAGTTTGTAATCGTCAAGAACTATACTCAAGTACTATTGAAATATTTGTAATACCTATAATAGAATAAAAACTCGAACGAAACAAGCACTGCCTACTGATTAGTAGCAAAGAGAAAGAAAACTGCGAGTAATGAACTGCAAGGCGACGTGAGCCTTGTACAAGCCAGTGAGTAAACAGATGTACTTCCTTACTGATAACATCGTCGACTACAAGTAGCTACGAAAGCTTAGTGGGTGAGGCAATTAAACGGCTGACTTTGTTTGAGCACATGCACTGAACGGACCACAGGTCGAATTCCACACACTGAGCTAAAGTGTATTTCTGACCGATACCAACTCAAAATTTACCTAGAAATACTGCTAGCCATCTCTCAGGTACTATAGCACAAAACTAATGAAATCTATGATGTTTTTAAAAGCAACGAAGAGATAAAAATCAAAACAATTGACCATTAGTTATGACAACAATGTTAGATTGTAGCTGCGGCTTATTCTTAATAAAAGACAAGATCCTTTGGATGATGTTATCTCATAAGTCTACTAAATTGGACAATCAATGGAACAGCCCATCGAGCAATGGCTCTTAAGATAATATCGTCAAAATTTGTTAACGATTTTTTTCGAATTCTGTCCTTCGTTGTTAAGGTCGTTGTTACGGTAACTAAATTCTTAAAAAAAAGAAGAAGGTGGTTCCCTCATTGGTTTTCGAGATGTTTGTCGAGTTGTACAAATGCTGAAAATTTGTGACAATCGCCACAATATTTTTTTTAAATAATCCAAAGAAAAAAAATTAATCTAAATGTAATTTTTATATAATAAATATAATCTTTATTACAGAATTCAAAAAATACATGACTAGTTACAGTTAAGAAAATTATATATATACATCTGTGTTGTGAGCTACATATACATCTATATATAAAAAAAATGCGATTACAATAATGCTGAGAATGTTCATGTCTTTATAAATTATACAAAAAATAATGCACACTATTATTATATATAGTGTTAATGTAATTTTTATAGGTTATGTTAGTACAAAGTAGATAGCTATAAAGACTTTTGCCAAAGGAATAAACAATTGACTGATTATAGACTTTTATGGACATTTTAGATATTTAATGGTAATTGACAGGGAATTATTCATTTTTTATTTTATTTTAAATTATGAATAAGATAGACTATGTATGTATATATGTATATATGTATAATGGGAATTGTAAAATTATAGACTATGCTACGGCGCCCGATAGCCGGATTGTATGTGCATCCTTAAGTTTGACTAAACTATATAATAATAGAATAGAATTAACATCACACAAATGAAACAGATGCAGCTAGATTGCACATACACAACCAGACATGAATGTTAAGACCTGTCTATCATTACCTACTACACAAATACGACTTCCAAGAAAGTCTAAACCCTGGTGTCAAGAGAGAATAACACTAGCCGGAGAAGAACATGAGAAAGCAATGAAAACGCTGTAGAAAAAGGCACAGTTTGCCGAATAGGGAAGATGAAAAAAAAAACACTAAAAAAATATACTATGATCTACGCAAAGGTTAACAACCTATACAAAAATTGTGAAGTATACCAAACCAATATTGCATTCGATTTTTAGGGGGATATTATGTAAAACTAGAGGAAGATCTAAATAAAATCAGTAGTAATGGAAAACAAACTGAATACCTCAGAAGAAGAATGACAGAAATGTTACTAACAACGACATTTGATCATTAAAAATTAATAATTGACTAATTCATCCCCCATGACAGATAGCCGCAGAGAAGCCTTTCAACGTGAATTAGACGAAAGTAAGTATCACGTGATTTGTATAGTCATAAACATATCGACTCCTGTCTGATGTAAGAGCTCCAGTCTATTGTGCAGCCGGACCACTACTCAGGGTTATAAAATAATGGACAAGAAATTACTGCCTTTACTTTGTTATCACATCTCCAATTGTTCACAAATTTGTTTCTTCTCGGACATAGGCGGCCCATCTGCTAGTAGGGTTTCCTGTGTTGACTGTAGAGTTAATCGTGAAATCTTGAGTAGCCAAAATCCCTTTACCACCCCTTCTCCAAGAAGAGCGGTTACGCAGTCTTAATCGTTTTTCAGTGTTGTTTTGATCGCTCCCTCGCGGCAGATGGGCAACCTATGGATTTCCATCTTTCAACACTCCTAACCCTAACCCAGTAGGCCTGATAGCTGCTTGGGTGTGTGGTGAGGTCTCTCAATACTTCGTCCACTCCATGGTAGACCAGCACTGGGTTAAAGACTCAGTTGTTGTTATTATTGATAGTACATTGACATCATATTAATTTATGGCCAAGTCTACATATTAATGAAACTAGTGTTTTGATGATGATAAACATCTTATGATTTCAGTTTTAAAGGCAAGAGACACAAGAGATTATGAAAGTATGTAATTGTACAAACACCATGACTAATACAGTCAGTACAGCCCTAGTAGTAGCACAACACTATCACCACTAACAACAACAGCACCATGACTATCACCATCACTACAGCACTAGTAGTAACACAACACTATCACCACTAACAACAACAGCACCATGACTATCACCATCACTACAGCACTAGTAGTAGCACAACACTATCACCACTAGCAACAACAACACCATGACTATCACCATCACTACAGCACTAGTAGTAACACAACACTATCACCACTAACAACAACAGCACCATGACTATCACCATCACTACAGCACTAGTAGTAGCACAACACTATCACCACTAGCAACAACAACACCATGACTATCACCATCACTACAGCACTAGTAGTAGCACAACACTATCACCACTAACAACAACAGCACCATGACTATCACCATCACTACAGCACTAGTAGTAACATAACACTATCACCACTAACAACAACAGCACCATGACTATCACCATCACTACAGCACTAGTAGTAACACAACACTATCACTATTAACAACAGCACCATGACTATCACCATCACTACAGCCCTAGTAGTAGCACAACACTATCACCACTAACAACAACAACACCATGACTATCACCATCACTAAAGCCCTAGTAGTAGCACAACACTATCACCACTAACAACAACAGAACCATGACTATCACCATCACTACAGCCCTAGTAGTAGCACAACACTATCACCACTATCACCACTAATCAAAAAGTATAACCTGCACTATTAATTTACCAGTATATCCACTATCAATCATCAATAATTTTATCTGTTTATCATCGGGCCCATTCTCAAGACCAAGCAACGATTAACGAGACAAGCATGATCACAATCACTTATCAATAGAAAAAAGCTCCAATTAACTATAACAGCTATCTCAATGATCATCATCGCCAATACAATAAGTCAATTATCAACATCGTTTTCATAATCACTAGCATCATCAACATCAACAAAATACAAATGCAGTATTGACACTTTTTTTTACCAGTTCCACCTGGATTTCAATTTCATCGACCAGGCAAACGAGACAACTGTAAGTACGACATACAAGCAATATCACTGGTATCAATATCATCCATTCTATTGCTCGCCACATGCTCATAAAATGCGCCATCTTTTACAATGTCAATCATTCATGTTCTTCTTTGGTCCAGTGGCCCACCTTGCCTTTTACCTTGCCTTCCACGCACCTTCCATCATAACTTCCAAGACTCACCGTGACGTTCTCTGCTAACATCATCATCGCTCTCATAACGTAACATCATCAACATCAACGACACAAAGCAATTTATGCAGGATTAACACATTTTTTTACAGTTCCACCGGGAATTCATCGACCAGGCAAACGAGACAACAGTAAGTACGATAGATGTTTAACATTACTGAAATTATAACAGCAATCTCAATCATCGTCATTACTGCAAATCATCATCATCGTCAATACACGACGTGAATTATCAACATCGTTTTCATAATCACTAGCATCATCAACATCAACAAAAAATAAATGCTGTATTGCACTTTTTTTTACCAGTTCCACCTGGATTTCAATTTCATCGACCAGGCAAACGCGACAACTGTAAGTACGATAGATAAGCAATATCACTGGTATCAATATCAAAGAGCTTTAATTAGGGTATCATAATAAATAGCTATCACCATCGTGCACAATCTCAATCATCATCATGACCATAAACTTCACCATCATCAACTAATAGCATCTTTTTTATAATGGTCAGGGTTAAGTCCAACAACATCCACTCTATTGCTCTCTATAGTGGTCTGCCCTAGTGCAGGTCCAGTCCTACAGCATCCACTCTATTCCTCTCTTTAGTGGTCTGCCCTAGTGCAGGTCCAGTCCTACAGCATCCACTCTATTCCTCTCTATAGTGGTCTGCCCTAGTACAGGTCCAGTCCTACAGCATCCACTCTATTCCTCTCTATAGTGGTCTGCCCTAGTACAGGTCCAGTCATACAGCATCCACTCTATTCCTCTCTATAGTGGTCTGCCCTAGTGCAGGTCCAGTCCTACAGCATCCACTCTATTCCTCTCTATAGTGGTCTGCCCTAGTGCAGGTCCAGTCATACAGCATCCACTCTATTCCTCTCTATAGTGGTCTGCCCTAGTGCAGGTCCAGTCCTACAGCATCCACTCTATTCCTCTCTATAGTGGTCTGCCCTAGTGCAGGTCCAGTCCTACAGCATCCACTCTATTCCTCTCTATAGTGGTCTGCCCTAGTGCAGGTCCAGTCCTACAGCATCCACTCTATTCCTCTCTTTAGTGGTCTGCCCTAGTGCAGGTCCAGTCCTACAGCATCCACTCTATTCCTCTCTATAGTGGCCTGCCCTAGTGCAGGTCCAGTCCTACAGCATCCACTCTATTCCTCTCTTTAGTGGTCTGCCCTAGTGCAGGTCCAGTCCTACAGCATCCACTCTATTCCTCTCTATAGTGGCCTGCCCTAGTGCAGGTCCAGTCCTACAGCATCCACTCTATTCCTCTCTTTAGTGGTCTGCCCTAGTGCAGGTCCAGTCCTACAGCATCCACTCTATTCCTCTCTATAGTGGTCTGCCCTAGTGCAGGTCCAGTCCTACAGCATCCACTCTATTCCTCTCTATAGTGGTCTGCCCTAGTGCAGGTCCAGTCATACAGCATCCACTCTATTCCTCTCTATAGTGGTCTGCCCTAGTGCAGGTCCAGTCCTACAGCATCCACTCTATTCCTCTCTATAGTGGTCTGCCCTAGTGCAGGTCCAGTCCTACAGCATCCACTCTATTCCTCTCTATAGTGGTCTGCCCTAGTGCAGGTCCAGTCCTACAGCATCCACTCTATTCCTCTCTTTAGTGGTCTGCCCTAGTGCAGGTCCAGTCCTACAGCATCCACTCTATTCCTCTCTATAGTGGTCTGCCCTAGTGCAGGTCCAGTCCTACAGCATCCACTCTATTCCTCTCTTTAGTGGTCTGCCCTAGTGCAGGTCCAGTCCTACAGCATCCACTCTATTCCTCTCTTTAGTGGTCTGCCCTAGTGCAGGTCCAGTCCTACAGCATCCACTCTATTCCTCTCTATAGTGGTCTGCCCTAGTGCAGGTCCAGTCCTACAGCATCCACTCTATTCCTCTCTATAGTGGTCTGCCCTAGTGCAGGTCCAGTCCTGCAGCATCCACTCTATTCCTCTCTATAGTGGTCTGCCCTAGTGCAGGTCCAGTCATACAGCATCCACTCTATTCCTCTCTATAGTGGTCTGCCCTAGTGCAGGTCCAGTCCTACAGCATCCACTCTATTCCTCTCTATAGTGGTCTGCCCTAGTACAGGTCCAGTCCTACAGCATCCACTCTATTCCTCTCTATAGTAGTCTGCCCTAGTGCAGGTCCAGTCCTGCATCATCCACTCTATTGCTCGCCACATGCTCATAAAATGCGGCATATTTTACAATGTCAATCCTTCATGTTCTTCTTTGGTCCAGTGGCCCACCTTGCCTTTTACCTTGCCTTCCACGCACCTTCCATCATAACTTCCAAGACTCACCGTGACGTTCTCTGCTAACATCATCATCGCTCTCATAACGTAACATCATCAACATCAACGACACAAAGCAATTTATGCAGGATTAACACATTTTTTTACAGTTCCACCGGGAATTCATCGACCAGGCAAACGAGACAACAGTAAGTACGATAGATGTTTAACATTACTGAAATTATAACAGCAATCTCAATCATCGTCATTACTGCAAATCATCATCATCGTCAATACACGACGTGAATTATCAACATCGTTTTCATAATCACTAGCATCATCAACATCAACAAAAAATAAATGCTGTATTGCACTTTTTTTTACCAGTTCCACCTGGATTTCAATTTCATCGACCAGGCAAACGCGACAACTGTAAGTACGATAGATAAGCAATATCACTGGTATCAATATCAAAGAGCTTTAATTAGGGTATCATAATAAATAGCTATCACCATCGTGCACAATCTCAATCATCATCATGACCATAAACTTCACCATCATCAACTAATAGCATCTTTATCATGGCCACAATCGCTATTATCACAAAAACCATAATATTATCACCACGTACGGACAGATAGACGAGACCAAGACGGTAAGAATGCGCACATTACTTGTTTTATAATTATGATGGAATACTTCTCGTTTATGATCATCGATCAATGGCGGCGAAGGTGTTATCCTTACAATATTATAAGGTTAACACAATAACAGCATTGCGAATTTTATAACCTAAAAATCTATAACTTACAAACCTATAACCTCTAATTATTTAAATACCTCCACTTACAACATCATAATAATCATCAAATTTGCCTAACCGCTCAACCCTAACCCTTTGTCTCGATTGTTACTATGGTTACTATTGTATCGATTGTTACTATGGTTACTATTGTATCGATTGTTATTATAATTACTATTGTATCGATTGTTATTATAATTACTATTGTATCTTTTGTTACTATGGTTACTATTGTATCGATTGTTACTATGGTTACTATTGTATCGATTTTTATTATAATTACTATTGTATCGATTGTTATTATAATTACTATTGTATCTTTTGTTACTATGGTTACTATTGTATCGATTGTTACTATGGTTACTATTGTATCGATTGTTATTATAATTACTATTGTATCTTTTGTTACTATGGTTACTATTGTATGGATTGTTATTATGGTTGTTATTGTCTCAATTGTTACTAAACCAATGAATTATTATTTCAGGATTTATAGAAACAATGTGAATTACAAAGCCAAAGGTATAGGTCAATCTTTAAAGATAGTCAATAATAGATGCTTGGATTAGTAATGTTTGGATATTCTATTTCTCACAGATTTCTAGAACAATTACAACTAAGCAAGATCCAAGAACATCTTATATTATTTAGATAACTATTCTTACGTAGAGACATGGCGTCATCACGCTGTAACGTAACAAATCATCAGCGTAATAATGCTATTATTTGAATTGTAGAGTTTCAACATTAAATGCCCAACTAATTCTGTGAATACAACTAATTAACAACGTGAATACATATATTTAGAGTGCTACTGAACAGTTTTCATTGTATCTTTCAAAACACATGTACAATTTCGTTCAATCTCAATTTTAATTTCAATCAATAAAATACACATAATTAAAATTTCTGAAATATTAATGCTTGCTTACAACAATCACCGCAAACTATTCATACTTAGTCCAGCTCGTCATTTTCTAACCGTGTCCAACCCTGGAGAGTGAGTAATAAGACGCATTGACTGGTGAACTCAATGATGAACGTAAACTTTGAAGACACTCCTTTCCAGTCTCCATGCGACTTGAGTACGCAAAAAAGCATTGGTTTATCCATGTCATGTGCTCATGACGTAATGTACCGCCAAGGCTTTCGGCAATGCATGATCCCGCCATGGATTGTGGTAATTGTTGTCTGTTGATGGTTTGTATGTTGTTATGTTGTTGTAGTATTGTCGATAAGACATTCATGACAGGTTTAAACCACAGTGGCGGTGATATCACAAACACACGATGTACTTTTACCGGGTAGGCATTCTAAAACAACACGTTTGTACTTAGTGGCGGTGATATCACAAATACACGATCTACTTTTACCGGGTAGGCATTCTGAAACAACACGTTTGTTCTAGGTGACGAAATGTACCCTTTTCATGCAGCGCACCGTTATCAAACAGGTTTTAGGGATGTCGCATATAAATCGCTGGAACACGCATTTCATACGCGATGATTCGAATCCATTTCAATAAAGGATTTACGAATAGGCCGGAATGTTTTCAACAAATGTGTCAAATTACTTATCAGTATCTTCTCTCTACCTTTTCAGGCTCAAATATCAAAACATACCATCAAAACTTACCATAATCATATCAAGGATTTTTGTGCATAGCTTGAGGTCACAGTTGTTAAAGGTGATGTCGGTGAAGTCATACAGTAACACTATACCATACTTGCGAACCATTATACTAGGTATAGAGTACAAGATATATAAATGAAATAGACCTTTTCAGTTGCACCTAGGCCTCAATGACATGCTAATTATTCTTTTGAATTTGGCTGCAGTCTGTGGCAATGTAAACAATGACTTTCCTTCAAATTCAAAAGAACTGATTAATATGCTATCGAGGTCTAGGTGCAGCTGAAAACCTGTATGACAATTGACTATGCACCCACCGTTGATAACTATCATGATAATTAGGATGATGATGACAAAGATGCGTTTATCATATGATTAAACGTGATTAAACGTGACTATGAGAAGTGAAGATGGCGATAAGGACATAATCACGGCAGTATTGGCTAGGTGGTGAAGGCGTCCGAATATCCGTCGCACAGACTGCTGCAAATCATTTTATAACTAAGGGACCGGTCATTATTTATCACCTGGGGGAAGATTTTGTTCTAGATGCCGTAAAATTTAACAGATTCCCCCCTTCAGCATCATAACATTGTGTTGACCCCCCCCCCCCTCATAGGTAGGGAAAACTTAAGCGATCCCCCTCATATAAATATATATTTGTTTTGTTGATGGTTTACATTTATACTGCTTGTTTGCATCGATATCAAAATCAATTTTCAGATCGTTGATGTTTGCACTCTATATACACACACTTTCGAACATTTTCAGCCCTATGTAGATGTATTCTAAAAAAATGGTTGCCAAAAAAATCCAAATTAAATGCAAATATTTAAAAGATGCATGAAAAAAAGAAAAAAACTACATGTAGCAAAAGGAGTGAAAAAACAAATAGATAAAAGCCGGTATAAATTGAACTTTAGAAAGAAAGAAATGATTAAAGAAAGAAAGCAAGAAAGAAACTATACTCTTTGAGTATAATCTCACATTTTCTTATTGATAGAGAATTAATAAAATGTGTGTCTTGAATGTGTTCTGATTTTAAGGCGATTTTGAGCGATTTAGGCAACTTCAGCTCCCGAGTTTTAATTGCCTTTACAAATTGTAAATGATCCCCCCTTTCAAAGCTGTCATTTCCGTCTGATTCCCCATTTTGCTTTTATGAAAATGAACTGAATCCCCCCCCCCAAAAAAAAATCCTCCGCACCCTGCAGATAATATAGGAATGGTATTTTAAAGTCTAAATAGTAATGTTGGCGAATGACTCACTTTTGCAAAGCTTCATCGAGTTGAAAACGAATCGATTGCATCACTATCTTGTGGTCTCTTTGAGTACACCGCTGTGCATACAATATTGCAGTAGCTGATTCACCTTCCTTTCGTGCTTCCATTAATGTGAAGTGACCGCTGACCAGTTCTTTTCTTAGAGGATCTTTAAATGGTGACGTCATAGGGTAGTTATTGATGTGTGTCTATGAAAAGACATTTCAAATGAGGCAGCAGCCCAATGTACAAAAACTGTAAGCACATGGAGCCCAAATACATACCTGGTAATTCATATATAACGTGAATGCTAAGTCTGTATTGAACTCTCTGGCCATTAGAAATTGAATAATGGACGACGTACTGATTGGACCCAGTCCATGCTGTTCTCGTACTAAATTGATGTGATAGAGTACAGTCGCGATAGCCTGTCCAACGAGATAAGAACATCAATCAAGCTAGTTACCATATTTCAAATTGTATGGATAACTGATGAAGAACGTACATACAACGACCTAGCTACATGCAAGCAAAGTATTAAAACCTTTATGGCTGATGCATGCATTAGAACACATGGACAAGCGCTTGGGCTGCTTGTGTATAAGACAATGCCAGACTTGTCTCTTGGGATTAAAAGAATGAAAAAAAACATCTTAGAAGATTTTATTAAGCTTTACGTCCTTTGGGAAAAGCCCACCTTAAATCAACAACTTTTTCATTTGATTCTTGTCTTTGTAATCGTTAATCGTTCATTTTTTAATCAAGCTATAGATCTTTGCCATAATGGTCGCCAACTAGTTATTACAATGTTTAAAATTGCGGATCTAAGAAAAATAAACCAACAAAGGATAGACATTTATGAATAATTGTAAATGTAATGATAAGTTAGACACCGTAGAATGATAGTAGAGAAAACTGACGTGTCGGACGTTAGTCCTTTGTCATTACTCCGATACGTCAGTTTTCTCTACTATCTTTCTACGGTGTCTAACTTATCATTACATTTACAACTGTTTTTTAGAAACACCGACGCAGTACTACCTAGTATTGTTTACTATTTTTTACCTTTACATTTATAAATAATACCATGGCACTAGGGAAATTAGAGATTAAGTATTCGGGAAAATTTAATCTTTAATTTCCTGAGTGACATGTATTATTTTGTAATACCATGCATATTGCCGAGGAAATAAGGAAAAAAGTTTGGTTTTGGTTGTGCTGGTTTGAAACCATGGATCATAAACAATGAAATCATTGAAACTAATGTGCAACCTTTGTTTGTGTTGCGCTCGACTGATTCTCATCAATTGCAAAACATGTATTATAATCATGACAATATGTGTATGATCAGTTCAATAAATCTGTAATATGTTAACCTGAAAAATAGTCTCTGAGAGAAAGACGAGGTATTGCCTTCTACATTTCCCTCATACATAGACATGAGAACATTTTAAAAGACAATGAAATCCTTTGTCTTTTACTAAATTTTCTTTTTGCATATACGCTTTTTGTCCAGCCAAACTTTCCATGGATTCTTATTTATGACACTCAATTTTACGGTCAATTTTACGCCATCATGGTAAAGGTGTATTGCTTTTTTTAATATCTAAAGCAATCAGTCGCCCATATGTCATTGTTAATTGTTCATTTTTTTTGCTCTGTCTAATTGCCAATTGTGCAAAACTTGATAATTTATTCCGAAGATTACGTTCGACTTTTAAAGTGCACGTGTAAGAGTGTAGTATTGCTAGCTTTTAAAAATGATTGTGTGTAATACCTCGATCTGTTCATCATCGAATTCATTCTTTGTCTGTTTGTTGTCGTCACTTTCAACAATACCACCGCTGGACACTGGCGCGTCATGACAGCTTGGATAAGCAGTCTTCAAGTAACTTACAGCTTTACGTTCGTCATTGAGAGCTTTAGCTGAAACAGCCATCACCGCTGAATTGCTTGGCCACATATCGGAGTCACTATGGCTGGTAGAACTGGGAAAGCTTGGTGGCGAGGGAAGAAACCTCTCATCTACCAAAGTAAATGAATAAATGAATAAATGAATGGGCGAGCGATAGGGCTAGGTGACTGCTTCCATACCTTCACTAGATTCAAGATATGCTGTAATGTCAGTATAATTATTCTCACTTTGGTTTTCATTCACTTCATCTAACGACACTGTGGCTGAGGTGGTTTCTTCCTCTCTTTCTACTTGACTTAACCCACCAGAGATCTCCTTTTGTACTGCACCGTCACACACCTTTATCGCTGGCTCGATCACGCCATCACGTCCACTACATTCTTCGTTAACTGCACCATATAATTCTTTGTCTTTGTATTGTTTTCCAATTGTTTTGAACTCCATTTGACTGTATGCAACAATTTCGTTCAGTTTCGTGTTTATGTTCTTTTCTCTTGAGGTTTGCAGGCTAATTGATGTTGCAGTTTCATTACGAGTTTCTGTTTTTTCTGCACACAGCTCTTGTTCTTTTCGTGTGTTTATTGGTGTCACAATTTTATATTGACCAGACCTTTCTTTGCAGCGCGGACATAGTTCTTGTTCTTTTGGTGGCTCGTTTTCCAGTAGTTCAGTAACATCTTCTTGCCTAGAAGCACCAAAAGATAAAATAGTAACTGCTTGCTCTTCTTCGTTGACATTATCATCAATTTTATGTTCTTCATTCACTCTTGAGGTACGTTGCAATAGTTCATCTGGTTGATATAACGCGTTCACTTCTTTCGATACTTTTTCTGAAGTATCCCCAAAAGGCTCCTTTGGGTAATCACGTGTTTTAGAGATATTGACCACAGTGAATGCCAAATTTCCGCTTGAAGTGCATGGCGGGGATTCTTTGTTGTTCAATGATTTCTGTTGTGGACTGTTAGGTAATGTTGTATCTTCAATACTGTCCCCAAAAGGCTCCTTTGGGTAATCATGTGTTTTAGAGATATTGACCACAGTGAATGCCAAATTTTCGCTTGAAGTGCATGGCGGGGATTCTTTGTTGGTCAATGATTTCTGTTGTGGACTGTTAGGTAATGTTGTATCTTCAATACTGTCCCCAATAGTTTGGTGGGAAATAGCAGTATGTGTTTTGTGTTTGTAGTCCATCTCTTTTTGTTCTTCATTTGTTTCATTAGAGAGTTTCTCATGGTTGCCAGCTGTGAATAACTCTACATTGGAGGCCACAGGCGGACAAAGCATGTCACAATTGTCGACATTCACCGGTTGAATTATATCTGTATGTTGCTCTTTGTGTAGTTCATGGATATCTTGTGTAGAATTAGATCCACTGACAACATTAACTACTTGTTTAAGTAGATCGATAAGTAACATATCCACCACAATATCTCTGTAGTTGTTTGTGTCTTGCATATGTTCAGCCTCAGTATTTGTCATTCCATCATTGACAGTATTGGCCATATGTACGCCATTATTGACAGTACTGGCCATATGTACGTCATCATTACTTTTCGCGCCATTTGTCTTGTTTTTACTTGAAGCTGTATCGACAATATCTTCACACTCACTGTCCGGTTCGTAGTTTGCTGAAACTTTATCCTCTTTCGTTGAGTCAATTGACAAAACAGTACAATCTTCTACAATTATTTGATTATTTTGTACAACGTTCTCAGTATATATAGCATTCTGCTTTTCTTCATTTCTGCAGTGTTTTCTAATTAGGAGTACAGAAGTAGGTTGTTGTGTTGGCTCATTGTTCGATGAGTCTGCTGTCTGGATAACAGGACTATCTACAACATCCTTGAGAAGGCTTACTATAATGTGATGATCATCCTGCAAGTGTGATGCCACGACTTCTCTTTCTAGTGATGATATAATATCCTGAAAACAAAGAGATATATAAGTCTTGAATAAAGGCACCATGTATATGATATTACAGAGAGATACTATGAACTAGGGGACACTCACAGTATCATGAATCACAACAAGACAAAATCCATAGAAAACGAAAGACAAACTGTTTACTTTCATCCACAGAGAACGAAAAACACTGATGATGTTTACTGTCATCCACATTAATTAAATCAGGTTTTAGTCTGGATTATACGGTACCGGACCAGAACCTTATACGCACAGTTTATACCGAGACTAGTAAATGAAAGGCCTAGACGTCAAGAATTCGTCCAGTACCCCATAATGCCTTTTCAATTAATATTCGTCAAATGTTACGTTTTTCTTTCTGTTATGCTGATAATACTAATCCCTATCCCACATGTCACGATCCTGAACTGCTTTCTCTCAAAGACTGGCCACTACTACTTTATGATTGAAACAAAAACATACCCGATTTTAAATCTAATAAGTGTAATACTAATACCTGATTTTCATGCGTTTTCTTGTTACCATAACAACTAGGACATGTTATTTGCTTGCTCTGTACACAACCCATCGCATAGAAATTGACAGAGTCTTTGTAAGCTACGGTGTTGGAGTGCAAACTAATTCACATCGCTGTAATAAAACTGGAAATGCACGCGCAGGCAACGTCACAAACGTGTTCTATTCATGGTGTGACGTCACGTCAGGCTTGTGCGTGCGCAGACTTTGATAATAATAATAATAATAATAATAATAATAATAATAATAATAATAATAATAATAATAATAATAATAATAATAATAATAATAATAATAATAATAATAATAATAATACAAAAAACGTCACGATGACGTAGCACGAGTGATTCATTGGGAGCTATCGCACATGAATGGTATACCAAATGCTGACAAATGGTACGAGCATAGTCCTGAAAGCGTCATAGAGACAGAAGAGGTGAAACTATTATGGGACTTTAATATCCAAACTGATAAAGAAATAAAACATCGTAGACCTGACATCGTGTTGTTAAACTACAAGGAAAAGCAATGCTATGTTATTGACATAGCATGCCCAGCAGATGCTCGTGTTAAAGAAAAGGAATTGGAAAAGATAACTAAATACCAAGATCTAAAAAGAGAAATTTCAAGAATTTGGAAGGTGGACAAGGTGATAGTGGTCCCTATTGTGATTGGAGCGTTGGGAATTGTGACTACAAACCTCAAGAAATATCTTGAAAAGCTGGGTTTGAAAGTGAAAGTTGCTCTGTTACAGAAAGCTACATTGCTTGGGACTGCAAGAATACTAAGGAAAGTTCTTGAACTAAAAGATTGAAACGTTAACATTTCGTAAAAAGAACAAAAAAATGTGTAAATGAAAACATAGGGGATAGCCCAAAAAAAAAAAAAAAAAAAAAAACTTGTAGATTGTAAGTCTGAGGCTTTAGGTAAAAGCTTGACTGGGGATGTTACCAGAAAATCATGTAAAAATGTATTTTACTGTGTGTCAATAAAAATAATAATAATAATAATAATAATAATAATAATAATAATAATAATAATAATAATAATAATAATAATAATAATAATAATAATAATAATAATGTTTTTACATTTACAATTGTAAATCTCGCTTCTTCTAGGTAATTTACACTTTGCTACTTGAATCGCTTGCAAAAACATAATCAATAATATCAAATAATAATATCAAGTTCTTCCTCCGCATTTCCGATGCTTGATGCTGTTACAGTGTAAGAAGAAAGTAAAGCCAGCAAATAACAGTAATTTTCTACTTTTTTAAAGGATGTCAGCGACGTGAAACATGCATTTTATTTGCTGTGGTAAACTGTTCCACAGAGTTGCCTATTTGACCATATCCAAATGATCTGACGTGTCGTCCACGTATGCCAAACGAGTAAGCATTCGGATTCCAAGGACCTGGATGGCTGGAGGAATCCGAATTCTAAGGTTTCAGATTCGCAAGGTTTGAACTCCGGATTTCGTATTCCCTGAAATACTGACATGGGTCGAGACTAGTACAATACGTACTTATAGGCCGAAACATTCCCTGACAAAATGATCAAATACCCCCTGATAACAAAAGAATAACTTAAAATAAAAATATTGAATGTAAAAAAAAAATAATAATAATAAAATAAATTAAAATATATATGTACAGAATAATTATTCAATCACATTGTTAAATATAAAATGATAAAATAATAAAATGTCAATAAAACGTAAAAGCGCTATATATTATACTATGATTTAAAAGCTATACGAAAAAGATATGTTTTCAAATGTTTTTTTAAATTTGTCCAGTTCATGAATGTTGCTAAATGTCACACGGCAAGGCATTCCATCATTTTGGAGCAGCCATTGTAAACGATCTGTTGCCAAGCATGACTGCACTTTTCTTTAATGGTACATATTGTCAATGATACAGCATTCTCTGAACGAAGGTTGTACTTTGTGGCAGACCAGACATTTACCAGAGTAGATATATAAGAAGGTGCCATTCCGTGTAATGCTTTGAAAGTTATTAGAATTATTTTGAACTGAATTCTATATGCGATGGG
Organism: Diadumene lineata; assembly: GCA_918843875.1. Lineage (NCBI taxonomy): Eukaryota > Metazoa > Cnidaria > Anthozoa > Actiniaria > Diadumenidae > Diadumene > Diadumene lineata. Next base: position 13,986,537 of record OU974080.1, read on the forward strand.
CAATCAATGCAGTTCTTTTAACTGTGCGGAATTATGTGGCAACATTTCGACTGTCTATAAATAATACGTATAGCTGCAGCATTCTGTACTCGCTGCATCTTGGCAAGTTGATACGAGGGAAGGTCATATAACAGGCTGTAACAGTCATCGATATAGCAGCATTCTGTACTCGCTGCATCTTGGCAAGTTGATACGAGGGAAGGTCATATAACAGGCTGTTACAGTCATCGATATAGCAGCATTCTGTACTCGCTGCATCTTGGCAAGTTGATACGAGGGAAGGTCATATAACAGGCTGTTACAGTCATCGATATAGCAGCATTCTGTACTCGCTGCATCTTGGCAAGTTGATACGAGGGAAGGTCATATAACAGGCTGTTACAGTCATCGATATAGCAGCATTCTGTACTCGCTGCATCTTGGCAAGTTGATACGAGGGAAGGTCATATAACAGACTGTTACAGTCATCGATTCGGCTAGTCACAAGTGTTTTCTGTGCAGTCTGTAGTATATTGTGAAGATAGAAGAACGCTGAACAGCAAGTCTTGGCTACATGTGTTTCCCATCAAACCACGCTTGCTAAGTTCCTGACAGTGTGGTGTTACCAACACGTACGCAGGGAAGGGTTTTTCAGGTGTTTCTTGTACCAATGTTGACAAATTCTGTTTTGCTGTCGTTAAGATAATTAGACTTGGCCTATTTCTTGCTGTTTGCAAGACAATTTTCCATAGCTTTCAATGCAATATTCTGGTTATTTTCACTGTCCGGCTTGAATGCTAAGTAAAGTCGTCTGCGTAACAATGAATTTGCGGTGAGTGCATGGTTCTCCATTTGAGTGGTTCTCCATGATTAACGCTGGCATAAATATTAAACAATAACGGGCCGAGACATAAGCCTTGAGCTAGTCCTAGCTAGTCTAACTTTCCATCAATGGCTATACGGAATGAGCGGTTGGACAGCGGATATGCGTTGAACCTCTGCAACACGGTACCACCCAGCTTTAGCTTGTAAGTGCTTTAGCAGCAGTCCATCATGAACAGTATCAACTGCAGCACTTTGATCAATCATTACAAGGAGAGTCACTTGTTGTTGGCTCATATTTACGGAAGGATGTCGTGGCGGACTTTAATAACGAAGTTTCTGTACTATGATATTTCAACGTCGTCCATGACGAGATGCTTTAAACTGTTAGCTTGTTATCTATTGATACAAGACTTTTTATATATATCCGGCCGGGGGTAGGGGACTTCGGGGATTAAAGACGGGGGATGCTCGTCGACAACAGTTTTCAAAAAAGGCCATAAAACATACCGGACATTTTTCAAAAGGGCGTGGCTTCACGAATTTTAACCCTTTATAAAAGATATTAAAATCAGTGCTTCAGTGCTATGAGTAAATGGGCTAGTTCTCCTAAAAGATACCAAAATGCGAGGATTTGTCAAATCTCATATTTTAAACTCTAACAGAGAGCACACACCTAGCTGATTTTTACCCCTAAAAGATAGGATATGCATCCACGGTCGTTTAACCCCGGAGTGCCCCCCCCCCCTCCCCGGATATATATTCTTCATTTACGGCCGGTCAGAATGATCATCATTATCCAGTTCGGGAGGCCATCGTCATCATCATAATCATCATCATCAAATTCTTTACATTGAACATTTATGATTGCAAATTAAGTTCCTACATTAGAAATCTTATAAACGCATGACTGAACCAATACCATTGATTCAGTATTATCATACATGATCGGCATATAGTCTATAAAGGCTACGAATAGGAAGCAAGAAATGTATTCATATTTGGTAAAAAATACTTTTTTGTCCTTGTGGTCGAGCAAAACGGGCGAACAACACGATTTTTGACAGAGTTCCGTCATACCCTTATAAGGACATGTAACCCTGCCAAGGTAGCCATACCCACAAAGGTCGCTCACATCACGTGACATGACAAGCAAAGAGAGCAAGATGGTGGATCGTCTAGGTGAGTTTTGGAACATCACATGTTTTTTGTAATATCCTCATTAATAATGATCTGATTTGTATAAAAAGCGACAGAAAAATGGTTTTGATACTATTGTTGACGTATGTAAATTTAAATGAGTTTTCGTTCAGTCGAACACATTTTATTTCAGTGTTTATTGAGGGAAGTTATGTATCAGCGACATCATTCCAACGTACGCTAACTTGTATTTCAAATCAAATGTTAACCATCAGTACCAATCCTTGCACTTATTAATTGCCATAATTAAGAAATCTCAAGTGTTTCTAAGTGTATATTTTATGGGAAAATTAACGTCTCATTATTTAGTGTAAAAATGTACAATGTTTAATATGCTCATTTATTAACTGAAGTCATGATCATCCTTCAGCTTATTATTCTGAATGCTGAATGGTAGAATACAAACAATATAGTCTTGAAAGTTTGGTTTTATAGTCCTCAGATTGTATCGTTTCATGTTATGAAACAATAGGGATATGACAATGAGAAATTCCCCATACCTTACGTCACTTGATGAATAATGTAATGAATCATATCCATTCTGTAATCACCACGAAATCCTGCAAAGGAATACGACTGTAATTTATCAACATTAATTTATGTTTTATAGTTGCTATCTGATGTCATCTATATTTGTTGTTTTTATTGATCACAGTTCAAAATAAATAGATACAAAACAATATTTTAGATACAATGCTACATATACATATTAAAGTCAAGTAAGTTGTATATTCTGATATATTACTAATTATGTAGTTTGATCTTCAGTTAATTCAGAGGCAAATCTAAGGCGCATTAAAGGAGTCGAGTCCTGCTTTGGTAGTTCAGGACAGGTCAGTTTTAAAAGTATTGATTCATACAGCTATTCTTGAAATGATTGTCCAGTTGAAATACTGATTTATCAAACAGCAAAGTCATTTGCATTTCTCATGATTATTATTTTTTAAAGAAATGAGTCAAAATATACAAAATAACTTCATCACATAATTAGAATAAGCTATGTAACTTTATAATATGTGCAACTTTGTATTAAAACAAGAAAACAAAAACTGTGATGTATGCAAATAAATAGCTGATGTATAATGCAACATGATGTAATGATAATTAATATATTTATGATCATATATATATATATATATAAAGCTAAAACTAAAATAAAATTAGATATATTAATTAATTAATTGATTTAAAGATATAAAACTTAAGATTAATTGTAAACTATTTTTAAAAAGATGCGTAATGTAATATGGCAACCATCATTATCATAATATATCATTTGTAAATTAAAACATTTTCTTTGCAGCCATTAGTGGTTCCAGGGAGAGTTCTAGTTGGTGAGGGTGTGTTGACAAAGTTATGTCGTAAAAAACCAAAGCCAAGACAGGTAAATGATTCTTGTATTTCTCATTATTTTGCTGTCAAATTATGATGTCAATAACAGTATTTTGTTTTTGTAGTTCTTTCTTTTCAATGATATTCTGGTTTATGGCAATATTATCATCAACAAGAAGAAGGTGGGTTGTCCCTTAAAATACTGTACATCAATATAGTTAGGGTTACATTAGTGGTTATGACTCAATTTATTGCTAGTAGTAGCTATTTAAGGGTTTTGTTGTTTTCAGTATAACAAGCAACATTTGATACCACTAGAAGAAGTTAAGTTACTTTCGTTGGAAGACGATGGAAGTAAGTTGTTAGAAACATCCAGTGGCGTTCACAACATTTGATGATAAACATGACAGTGTTTTGGTTGTCATGGTGATGCTGATGATAAACATGACAGTGTTTTGGTTGTCATGGTGATGCTGATGATAAACATGACAGTGTTTTGGTTGTCATGGTGATGAGTGTTTTAGTTGTCATGGTGATGCTGATGATAAACATGACTATTTTGGTTGTCATGGTGATGCTGATGATAAACATGACAGTGTTTTGGTTGTCATGGTGATGCTGATGATAAACGTGACAGTGTTTTGGTTGTCATGATGATGCTGATGATAAACGTGACAGTGTTTTGGTTGTCATGGTGATGCTGATGATAAACGTGACAGTGTTTTGGTTGTCATGATGATGCTGATGATAAACATGACAGTGTTTTGGTTGTCATGGTGATGCTGATCATCACCAATGTTTTTATAAATGTCTCAGGTTTGAAAAATGGCTGGCAGATCATAAGTTCAAGGAAGTCATTTGCTGTTTATGCAGCAACTGCAACAGAAAAAGCAGAATGGATGGCTCACATAAACAAATGTATTCAAGATTTGTTTGCTAAAAGTGAGTAGTGGTCATAGCAGTAACTAATGTAGACCATAAACTGATTTACAACCGAATATGACACCATGTTGGTTAATATCTATTGTATTGTATAGTGGAATTAGTCCATGAGCCAAGTGGCTGAAAATGGCGGTTCGTTACCACTCGGGGGGACGAAGGCTAACATATATCAAATTAAAGTTTATCATGAGTAGAATTCGAAAATATATGATGGAAATGTTGTCGGAGTAGCTTAAGGGTGTCACGTGACCTTGAAATTTGCATAATTAGCATATATACTAATGATATACTGAATGTACTAAAGTGTGACTTGTAGCATGTAGTTCTACTCATTCTTCATAAACTAAAGCTACGACAGATAAAATATTATGTCTGTAAAGTTATTTGTCACTTTTAACGCTAATTAGTCACATGTCAGTGACGTCACTTCCGGTCAGGATAAAAAAATCTGAGGTTTTTGTGTTGTTTATGTATATTTATTCGTTATCTCTTTTATATATGTTCAAAAGTACAATTCAAACCAATTTTGGCAAAATATAACACTGAAAAAAATTGTTAAGGATGTTAATGGAGTTGCTGTTGCGCACCATTTCTGCGCATGCAGGCACGCCCTAAGAAATTCTCAGAACAAACGACATTAACACGAGTGTGAGCTCTTGATTTAGTCCATTTTCCAGGCTTTGAGAAGAATTCAGCAGAAACAAAGCTTGTTGCTCGCATTTTTTCTATATGTCAATAAAGGCGTTGATATGCTCTACAAAGTATTTTGAAACAAAGGAAAACTGACACTCAAGTTTTAAATAAGATCCAACTTACGTAAAAAAATGAGCTGTGATGTTGAAATCTCAGCTTTGTGACAAAGCAACGCCCTGATTCAAAAGCTCATAATTGTTTTCATTTGTCTCCTCAAAGCTTCAGTTTGTTTTCAGAAATATCACCAAAAGCCGATGAAATCATAGAACGGGAGGGCACTGTTAGTGTACAGGTCCAGGTGGATGATAACCAAATCCCGAATGGATTGGTCAGACCATGCTTATGTGCGAACAAGTTCTGAGAGAAACAAGAATAAAATCGGATGGGCCAAAGGGGCGACCAAACAAACAAACTAGTTTCAAGATATTCTGTTACCATGGTCAATAACATCGCTTACAAATATTTCGTTATTTTGAAATTTTAATCATTAATACATGCAGTCCATCATATTGCAGCGATTGATTCATAAAGGGCGTATTCTCATCTCAAAGTGGTTGATAGAGCCTTGTGCATGTGAAAGCGTGTGTGCCATGACACTCTTCGAAGCTTTATACCAGGATTCGGTTGCACAAAGAATGGATAAAGGTATCCATTCCATAGAATTTCCGATGAAAAGCTCTATTCAGGCTTTATGGAACCTGCCCCAGAGTATAAACACTTTTCTTGGCCTTCTCTTCATGGACATCAATAGCTGTGAGAGAAATCCATCTCGGGGTTGGGCATCGCTTTGTATTGATCGTATCGCCACTGAGCCTGTAACTTGTGCTCCTCATCAAGACATTATTGTGAATAAGGTGGACAAAGACAAAGAAGAAAATACCCCTTAAACTTTTTTATGATTTTAAATAGAACCCAAACTTGGAAAAGTGAAAGTTGAGAGCTCCATGGTTCACAACAAAGACCCATAATATAGGCTATTCGCCAGCTACTGATATGTCCACTGTCAATGACTTCCTTCACTGATCTCTAGCTAATACCAATGCTATATATATCATCGCTTGTAATATCCTATATTGACACGATTGAGTAACTTCGTCATATAATCTGTATGTTAAGAGAAGGTGATTGAGAACTGCTGTTTGCGCCAGATTGTCCTTTATATTGTGCTAAAAAGACCTCATCTCAAGCGCATGACTATTGCCGTGAGGTATGGGGTGATACAAAAAAAGACTTTGCGTGATCGACTACAAAAACTACAGAATAAAGCAGTAACTGAATATAATTGCGACGTGCAATCAAAGGATATTCTAGTCAATTTAGAAAACTTTAACTGAGACGTAAAAGCAAAGGACCGTGCTGATGTTTAAAGTAACCAATAAGAAAATGCTTTTATATGTACAAAAGGTATTTACTGAGAACCCCCAAAGGTACAATCTAAGGGCGCCAAAAGGCAAATTAACATAACCTAGGACTGAATGTCTGAAAAGCAGTTTCTGCTGTAGTTTACCTTTTATACTTATGATTTCCCGCGTATAAATACAGTTATTCCCTTCCTTTTCGCACAATGGTGTCAACCACAGTAAAAAAATTGGCAGTTCATGAGATTAGAGCGATTTGACAAGACCACACACCTTTAGGTACACTATCGAAAAGTTGCAGAATGTCTCCGCTGGTCACTTCAAGAAGACATGTCTAGAATCCCTCCAACCAACGGCCGAGTATCATGAGCCGTCGAGGAATTTAACAAAATGGATTGCAAAAAAGTTTACAAAGAACAAATACATAGAAACTGTGCAATGATCTCAATTTTGTTTATTCAAATAATCATAATTTCTTAAAGGTGTAATCTACAAAAGTAGATTTTGTTTCTGCGGAATTCTACACAAAACCTAGAAAATGAACAAAAAGCAAACAAATAAAGAGCTCACACTCGTGTTAATGTCGTTTGTTCTGCCTGCGTGCACAGAAATGATGCGCAACAGCAATTCCCATGAACATCCTTAACAATTTTTTTTCAGTGTTATATTTGCCAAAATTGGTTTGACTTGTACTTTTGAACATATATAAAAGAGATAACAAATAAATATACTTAAACAACACAAAAACCTCAGATTTTTTTTATCCTGACCGGAAGTGATGTCACTGACATGTGACTAATTAGCGTTAAAAGTGACAAATAACTTAACAGACATTATATTTTATCTGTTGTAGCTTTAGTTAATGAAGAATGAGCAGAACTATATGCTAAAAGTCACACTTTAGTACATGCAGTATATCATTGGTTTATATGCTAATTATGCAAATTGCAAGGTCATGTGACACCTATAAGCTACTCCGACAACATTTCCATCATATATTTTCGAATTCTACTCATGATAAGCTTTAATTTGATATATGTTAGCCTTCGTCCCCCCGAGTGGTAACGAAAAGTGGCTTGGCTCATGGACTAAATGATCAACTGTGTGTTTGTCTATTGTATTGTATAGTGGAATGATCAACTGTGTGTTTGTCTATTGTATTGTATAGTGGAATGATCAACTGTGTGTTTGTCTATTGTATTGTATAGTGGAATGATCAACTGTGTGTTTGTCTATTGTATTGTATAGTGGAATGATCAACTGTGTGTTTGTCTATTGTATTGTATAGTGGAATGATCAACTGTGTGTTTGTCTATTGTATTGTATAGTGGAATGATCAACCATGTGTTTGTCTAATTTCTTTGTACAGCTGGTAAAAAGGCCTCTGACAACCATGCAGCTGTATGGGTTCCTGACAGCGAGGCCTCAACTTGTATGCACTGTTTGAAGACTAAATTTACAGCTATCAACCGTAGGGTAAGAACACTTGATCACATCTACATTGCAGATTATAGCTATCAACCATAGGGTAAGAACACTTGATCACATCTAGATTGCAGATTATAGCTATCAACCATAGGGTAAGAACACTTGATCACATCTAGATTGCAAATATCAACCATAGGGTAAGAACACTTGATCACATCTAGATTGCAAATATCAACCATAGGGTAAGAACACTTGATCACATCTAGATTGCAAATATCAACCATAGGGTAAGAACACTTGATCACATCTAGATTGCAAATATCAACCATAGGTTAAGAACACTTGATCATATCTAGAGTGCAGATATCAACCATAGGGTAAGAACACTTGATCATATCTAGATTGCAGATATCAACCATAGGGTAAGAACACTTGATCATACTGCAAGTGTAATGTGATTGTTTGTTATTCAGCATCATTGTAGAAAGTGTGGTGCTGTAGTATGTGGAGCGTGTTCTGCCAGGAAGACCATGTTACCAGCCCAGTCATCTAAACCTCTGCGTGTGTGTAATACATGTTATGAAGCATCTATCAAGGGGAAGGCTCCACATGAACAAAAGAAACCTGAAGGTACATTGACAAATGATATTAACATTGTACCATTTTATATCTTTGACCACGGCATATCATAGCTCATGCAGCAAAGAATATCATGTTCTGATTGATTACTGCAACTTTACATTCACTGGAAGCTCAACAATCAAATGTTCATTGCATTCTGCTTGTGAACTTTGCCTTCACCCACCTATTCCTACAAACATCTGTGTGAACTCAATCATGATTCAAGTTTTAAGGTTTTTTGATTAGACAAGATTTCAGTACCTAAAACTAGAATAGTCTTAAATAAAACTACAAGTTAACAATACGCTAATAATGTTCAAAAAGAACAAATTAAATACATGATAAGACAGTCATAGAATTGTAAGTGTGTATAGTAGTGTATGTATTAATAAGTAGTACAAACAAGTACTCTGCAGGGTGGTATTTTGAAATACGAAATTTGTCATTTAAATTTGTAAAATTTTTGTATTACACCTTTTTATGTCTAGTGATATCCAATTCCAGTTCAAAACTGCTGTGAATTTGCCATAGTTAATAAAATTCATTAATAATTCATGAATCTAGAACAATACAAAATTACTATCATCATCTCATACAGAATTCACCCTTATTTGCATAAGGTTTAGCTTTAAATATCTCATACAAATTACAACTAATTTCAAGGTAAGATAAAGTAACTTGTTGATGGTGTCCTGCTAGAGGTGAATAATCTCTAGTGGCTATTTGGGTTCCAGTAGTGTTTATAAAGTAATGTGACTTGTGATTGCAGGTAAAGATACTAATGAGGATTCATCTGGAGAAGAGAACAGCGACGAGGAGGACGTAGGCAGTGATGGTGTCAACCAACCACCAACAACAGTGAGTAGACATGTCTGTTTATTCTAATACTATTGTAGGGTGAAGTGTGGTTCTCACTTGTGCAATAACATAATAGTGGTAAAACAAAACTAAGCTGCAGCACAGTACTGCATATTATAATATTGCTTTCAAGCCAGTGCCCACACTCAAATGCTGCGGAGTTGCTATAGCACAAGGTATCTTAATATGATAATGAGAAATTTCTGCTTAGACATGAAATTCTATATATGTTCTTTGTTACAGTGCTAAGTCTTTGTGTTGTAGTGCTAAGTCTTTGTGTGTTGAGTGTTAGACCATTGTGTTTTAGTGTTAGACCATTGTGTTGTAATGTTAGACCATTGTGCTGAGTGTTAGACCATTGAGTTGTTGTGTTAGACCATTGTGTTGTAGTGTTGGACCATTGTGTTGTAGTGTTAGACCATTGTGTTGTAGTGTTAGACCATTGTGTTGAGTGTTAGACCATTGTGTTGTAGTGTTAGACCATTGTGTTGTAGTGTTAGACCATTGTGTTATAGTGTTGGACCATTGTGTTGAGTGTTAGACCATTGTGTTGTAGTGTTAGACCATTGTGTTGAGTGTTAGACCATTGTGTTGTAGTGTTGGACCATTGTGTTGTAGTGTTAGACCATTGTGTTGTAGTGTTAGACCATTGTGTTGTAGTGTTAGACCATTGTGTTATAGTGTTGGACCATTGTGTTGAGTGTTAGACCATTGTGTTGTAGTGTTGGACCATTATTTATAGTATTTAACTGTATTGTTCCATCTGGTTCATTGTTTTGTTCATTGATATTATGCGCAATGTGAATACTATACTATATTGTTTTGCAGCCAACATTCTATCAACAAAGTGCCTCAAGTGAACAGCAGCCAACAGAGGAAAGCAATTAGATACAACATTGTGAATGATTAGAACAATTTACTATAATACAATGATTGGCAGATTATATGATACAATAGCTGGCTGATCTTATATCTGGGACAACTTGCTGGACAACTGCTTATACTTGCAGCTATTGTTTTCAATGTTTACAATATTTCCTTAAGCAAAAAAGTATGGCTAGTTCAACATTACTTGACATTCTTGCTGCAAGCACAATAATAATTATCTCAGAGCAAAAACCATACAATGATTACCATTCTTGTCTATATATTGTATGAACACAGTGGACATAAGTCAGTCCAGTAAGTAGTATTCTGCAGGTTTTTTTCTAGGGTACAGCTGTTTGTCTAACAAGAACATGTATTATTATTATTTTTTATTGATTTAATTTGCTCCACAATTTCCCATCTTTTGTAAAATAAGTAAAACAATATCACAAAATTACTAAGAATGCTAGTTAATCTTTTTCTTGTCAATAAAACAAATATTAATTGAAAAAATAAATATTGCTATATACTAATACATTTGACTCTTCTATGATGACAATTAAGATAACAGGCAATGATGATGATAAAGATGACAGGCAATGATGATGATAAAGATGACAGGCAATGATGACGATAAAGATGACAGGCAATGATGGTGATAAACATGACAGGCAATGATGATGATAAAGATGACAGGCAATAATGATGATAAAGATGACAGGCAATGATGATGATGATAAAGATGACAGGCAAGATGATGATAATGACAGGCAATGATGATGATAAAGATGACATGCAATGATGATGATGGTAAAGATGACAGGCAATGATGAAGATGATGATGGTAAAGATGACAGGCAATGATGATGATGATGGTAAAGATGACAGGCAATGATGATATAAAGATGACAGGCAATGATGATGATGATAAAGATGACATGCAATGATGATGATGATAAAGACGACAGGAAATGATGACAATAAAGATGATGGCCATTGGTACTTTATTAGGTGTTTAGGTACTGTTGTAGTTCAGGTTCAATTTGATTTTTAAACTGGTTCAATTTGGATATGAACCAGTTCAATTTTATTTGAACCAGTTCAATATATCTTGTCCTGGTTCAACTTTTCTTGAACCAGTGCAATCTGACATTCTAAAAGGGATTTTATTTTGGGGATTCATAAATAAAACAGGGGCTTGGCTTTTTTGGGGGGTGGTCTCAAAAGAACAATATTTTCTTCACTACTCCTCACTTTCCTCACCCACCCTCCCTTAGGCTCACTTACTTCTCCCCCTCACTCTTAGCCAACACCCCACTACTTTATTACCACCACCCATTACATATCATGTTATCTTATATCAACTAACTATTTAATAACTGGGTTACCTGTGTTCTTTTCTTTTTCCTTTTTTCCCCTTCGCCAGGATTTGAACCTGGGACCACTGGCTTCACAAGCCGGAGACTACACCACAAGACCATCACTGCACTTGTTGCAGAGATCACATCAAACTTTTGTTTTATTACAATTCACTTTAAATATTAGAATTTAAACAAACAAACAGACAAACAATCGAACAAACAAATATAAAATATATAAACAAATAAATAAATACATAAATAAATCGCATAAATTAATTTCAGAGCATGCACAGCAACGAATGTTGCTTTGAACTATAAAACAAACATTTCTTTTACGGCAGCATGCAAAAAAGCAAGTGGACTTTAAAACATAATTTTCTTGTTATTGAAATGTATTTAACTTGAATGCATTCATTAAAGCTTTAGAATAATTTCTTCTAAACAGTGTCTTTCTTCCTTTCTTTTCCTCATTTCAAAACCAAACCCCTAACCCTGACCCTAAACCTAATCCTAAAACTAACCCTGAACCTAACCCAGAACCTAACCCTAAACCTAACACTAACCCTGAACCTAACCCAGAACCTAACCCTGACCCAGAACCTAACCCTAAAGCTAACCCTAAAGCTAACCCTAAAGCTAACCCTAACACTAACCCTGAACCTAACCCAGAACCTAACCCAAAACCTAAACCTAACCCTTAAACCCTGAACCTAACCCAGAACCTAACCCTAAACCTAAGCCTACCCCTTAACACAACCTGGAACCAAACCCTAACCACAGACTTCAGCGTTAACTGGACCAATTTAAATTACGCAATGGATCATATAAGTGCACTTTTTTCATTTTATTCACCATCATCATTATTATTGGTAGTAGGAGTAGAGTCATTTTCACGGTCATGAAAATGACTACCAGTTAACACTGAGTTTTACTGGTTCAAAATAAATTATACTGGTTCAAATTAAACTGAACTGGTTCAAATAAATTTGAACCAGTTCAAATAAATTTGAACTGTTCAAATAAAATTGAACTGGTTCAAAATCAAATTGAACCAGTTCAAAATCAAATTGAACCTGAACTACAACAGTACCATCATCAAACATGGTCTTTGACCAATCACAGCATCTACAATTGCAAATTATTTAAATACAAGCTATTTCTTTAATACGTTAAAAAAACTCTGACATTACTAATTCATGAGCATCTAGTCCAATCCCTTGTCCAATCCCTTGTCCAATCCCTTGTCCAATCCCTTGTCCAATCCCTTGTCCAATCCCTTGTCCAATCCCTTGTCCAATCCCTTGTCACATGTTGGTCACATACATCATGTTATATACTCCATGCATAAAGCACTTTCATTTGTATTCAATGTATCATACAAGGCAACTTTTCAATCATGTGACCAAAATGGTCCAAGTAATCAAACCTGTTAGTTAAGAATGTCGGTTCCCCTTGAATTCTTGAGGACTCTCAGATATTTGTGGTTTTATAAGTGTTGGCGTTTTTTGAGTTATAAAAAAACTCACAGCACAGCTAGAGATGTTATACTTGATAAAACACTGCTCATTTTACTAGTTATTATATTTAATGCCATGGCATGAGGGAAATTACTTAGTAAATTTCCCTAGGTATTCAGGGAAATTTAATCTTTAATTTCCTGAGTGACATGTATTATTTTGTAACCATGCATATTACCGAGGAAATAAGGAAAAAAAGTTTGGTTTTGGTTGTGCTGATTTGAAACCATGGATCATAAACAATGAAATCATTGAAACTAATGTGCATACTATGGCTACAAAAGCTTTGTTTGTGTTGCGCCCGATTGATTCTCATAAATCTGCAAAAAAAATATATTAATGATAATATGTATATGATCAGTTCATTAAAGCTGTAGAAAGTTAACCTGAAAAAAGGTAATTTTTGTGTACTGTAGAGGTGGGTAGCTTAGACAATGCAAAAAAAAAAAAAAAAAAAAAAAAAAAAGACAGAACATGCACATAATTTTTATTTGCGAAAATATGTCCCACATGGAAAGCATTGGCATTGTCCTAATAAAATAGAGAAGGCTGTCTGATTCCATTTAGCCTTGTGGTTATTTCAGGTAGCCTGTACCATCTCTTTGTTTTTTTTTTATCAGAAGACTTGTAAAATTATTCAGAGAATGATACAAATAAAGGTTGTTGTTGTTGTTGTTGTCTTCTACATTGCCCTCATGCATAGACATAAGAAACATTTAGGAGTCAATGCAACCCTTTGTCTTTTACTAAATTTTACTCCTGCATATACGACAAAGGATTCTTTTATCTTCTGAATGTCCCTCATGTCTATGAATGAGGGAAATTTGGGATTGTATATCCTGCAGAAGACAAATGAATCAAAAATGATCATGGTATTCAACAATTTTATCAGTTTGAAATTTAATGCAGTTACAAATTCTTTAAATAGAAGATTGTTGGGTGAGGTAGTTAACACCGTATTGTACACTAGAAACACTGCTAGTTGGTGCTGGTATTTCTGAAGTGTTTAATCAATTGGCCACTCATGTCTGCAGTATTTGGATGAAATAGCATTTTCAGCCGGAACACCACGTCTGCAAAAAATAACAAGTTGTGAGCAATTAAATAATATATCATCACAGATAAATCATTTCAATATGATGGAACATTCTCAACATATACTGTGGAAATCATTAGACCGTTGCAACTCCACCTGTGAACGCAGTCACATGCAGTCAATATTTCAGTATTTTAAGTAGAGAATTAGAATTGAGACAAAAACGTTTTGCGACAAATCTAAATATGTAAATTAGCTTAACAATGTTAAATTGTTGTTTCAGACTAAAATAATGTGTAGGAGACATGTTAAGATTGGTACAAACTAGGTGACAAGTCGCTGTGACTTGTCCACTGCGACAATCTCCCTCGGGCTGGAAAAATGTCTAGGTGATGAAATTTGAACCAGGCATGGTGTAAGTTACTATAATAATACTACCTCAAGTATCTGCATCTGTGCTCCCATATTCTGGCACCAGCATCGTTCAAGTCAGTTGTCTCTTTGCTACTCCATAGTTTCTCAGCTACGGCAAGAGCACGAGGCCTGAGAAGTTAATTTGTCAGTTACTTAACAACCAATAATTATTCATTCATCAAGGATATCTTCTATATTAGTATATGGATGGAAAAGAAAAGAGATTCACTGGATGGATGGAAAGGTAAAGATTAATAAATGGATAGTATATGTTCAACCTGTCAAGTTTTCTAGCCAGTCAAAATAATACATACCAAGTTCTTGAGAGTATATTGGTACCATCAACCCATTCAGCCCAAATACAGCCAGTACCACCAATCACCAGGTCCTTCTGTGCATCTGATCCTGTGAAGTCTGTTGGGTCACACTTGTAATACTAGAACACAACAATATGGGTTAAATTGCCTAGTCTATTTTGTATTAGTGAGAGAAAGTATATCACACTTTGTGAGATTTAACAATTGAATTACTTCAGCACATTATGTTGCCCTATGGTTATAATGACTCAGTATCTGCTGTTAGATGTACCTTGGTCCAGTCTGCTCCATAGCTAATAATATCCAAATACCAACAAGATGAGAGAATAACTCTCAAACCATATTCACCAGTGACTTTCTCCATTTCTCCTTGCCATGAAGACCCGCCTTTGAATATGTTGACAATTGTATCTTGGCTGACTTTGACATTATTATCAACCACATCCTCCCATACTATAGGGATCTTCTTTAGACCAGACACTGCCTTCAGCAATCTATTAAATCCTTCCATTAGCCATGCATGTTACATCCTTTTATCAATCATGTATGTCCAATCCTTATGTTAGTTTAGTAGATGTATATCATGTATGTCTAATCCTTATGTTAGTTTAGTAGATGTATATCATGTATGTCTAACCCTTATGTTAGTTTAGTAGATGTATATCATGTATGTCTAACCATTATGTTAGTTTAGTAGATGTATATCATGTATATCCAATCCTTATGTTAGTTTAGTAGATGTATACTATGTATGTCAAATCCGTATGTTAGTTTAGTGGATGTATATTATCATTATTTATGCAAGGCCAAATGACACACTGCCCACTTGAAAACAAGTGGTCAGCGGGCCATAATGTTACACTTTGGCCAGGTGCAGATTGAATCAAAATGTTTTTACAGCGATGACAATATGGTAATGACTTTTGGAGGACATTATTTGTACTTGTGTCCCTCATAGCATCATAATTGCACCCTCACTCTGCACATGACCCTACCCAGGTCACAAATAAACAATATAATGCCCTCCAAAGGTTATGTTATTGTCCTATTTTATATAGCAAATCCTTTTGTTATAGATAATTCTATATTATCATTAAGGTATGTTTTTATAGTAATTATGAATAATTAAGTATTTCTAATTGTAAGCAATCCCTAATGGTTTAGACGTGTTTTGTATTTGCCTGTAAAATATACCACATACCTTTGTTCATAATATTGCTCCAATAAAGAGTAGTTCTGACCCATTCCCTGCTCTTGCATCCATTTTGCAATGTTAGGATTGCTCTTCCAGCAATTGATGTTCACTTCATCACCACCAAGATGGAGGTAGTTGTCAGGAAAACGATGAGCGATTTCAGTAAACAGTTTGGATAGGAAATCATAGTTAGAGTCTACTGTAGGATCTACAGGACCAAATGTACTACAAAAATAACATATATAAATATACCAAGGCTTGTAGTAACCCAGTTGTGTGGATAGGAGGGATGCCATGATTCCCTGTCAGTGTTTTACTCCAATCACTCACTCCTCCCTTCCAATATCACTGTGCAAATGACAACAGGGGACTGGATCCAGCATATATGTCACATAGCAGGGGACTGGATCCAGCATATATGTCACATAGCAGGGGACTGGATCCCACTAATATGTCACATAGCAGGGGACTGCATCCCACTAATATGTCACATAGCAGGGGACTGGATCCAGCATATATGTCACATAACAGGGGACTGGATCCAGCTAATATTTCACATAGCTGTGGACTCTATCCAGTTAACATGTCACATTATATGTCAATGATAGTGGATATATATGTCAATGATAATGGATATATATGTCAATGTTAGTGGATATATATGTCAATGATAGTGGATATATGATATATATGTCAATGATAGTGGATACATGATATATGTCAATGATAGTGGATATATGATATATATGTCAATGATAGTGGATATATGATATATGTCAATGATAGTGGATATATGATATATGTCAATGATAGTGGATATATATGTCCATGATAGTGGATATATGATATATGTCAATGATAGGGGATATATATGTCCATGATAGTGGATATATGATATATGTCAATGATAGTGGATATATGATATATGTCAATGATAGTGGATATATGATATATGTCAATGATAGTGGATATATGATATATGTCAATGATAGTGGATATATGATACACGTCAATGATAGTGGATATATGATATATGTCAATGATAGTGGATATATATGTCCATGATAGTGGATATATGATATATGTCAATGATAGTGGATATATATGTCAATGATAGTGGATATATGATATATGTCAATGATAGTGGATATATGATATATGTCAATGATAGTGGATATATGATATATGTCAATGATAGTGGATATATGATATATGTCAATGATAGTGGATATATGATATATATGTCAATGATAGTGGATATATATGTCAATGATAGTGGATATATATGTCAATGATAGTGGATATATGATATATGTCAATGATAGTGGATATATGATATATGTCCATGATAGTGGATATATGATATATGTCAATGATAGTGGATATATGATATATGTCAATGATAGTGGATATATATGTCAATGATAGTGGATATATGATATATGTCAATGATAGTGGATATATGATATATATGTCAATGATAGTGGATACATGATATATATGTCAATGATAGTGGATATATGATATATATGTCAATGATAGTGGATATATGATATACGTCAATGATAGTGGATATATGATATATATGTCAATGATAGTGGATATATATGTCAATGATAGTGGATATATATGTCAATGATAGTGGATATATATGTCAATGATAGTGGATATATGATATATATGTCAATGATAGTGGATATATGATATATATGTCAATGATAGTGGATATATGATATATATGTCAATGATAGTGGATATATATATGTCAATGATAGTGGATATATGATGTATGTCAATGATAGTGGATATATATGTCAATGATAGTGGATATATATGTCAATGATAGTGGATATATATGTCAATGATAGTGGATATATATGTCAATGATAGTGGATATATGATATATATGTCAATGATAGTGGATATATGATATATATGTCAATGATAGTGGATATATGATATCTGTCAATGATAGTGGATATATATGTCAATGATAGTGGATATATGATATATGTCAATGATAGTGGATATATGATATATATGTCAATGATAGTGGATATATGATATATGTCAATGATAATGGATATATATGTCAATGATAGTGGATATATGATAATATGTCAATGATAGTGGATATATGATATATATGTCAATGATAGTGGATATATATGTCAATGATAGTGGATATATATGTCAATGATAGTGGATATATGATATATGTCAATGATAGTGGATATATGATATATGTCAATGATAATGGATATATATGTCCATGATAGTGGATATATGATATATGTCAATGATAGTGGATATATGATATATATGTCAATGATAGTGGATATATGATATATGTCAATGATAGTGGATATATGATATATATGTCAATGATAGTGGATATATGATATATATGTCAATGATAGTGGATATATATGTCAATGATAGTGGATATATGATATATATGTCAATGATAGTGGATATATGATATATATGTCAATGATAGTGGATATATGATATATGTCAATGATAGTGGATATATGATATATGTCAATGATAGTGGATATATATGTCCATGATAGTGGATATATGATATATGTCAATGATAGTGGATATATATGTCCATGATAGTGGATATATGATATATGTCAATGATAGTGGATATATGATATATGTCAATGATAGTGGATATATATGTCCATGATAGTGGATATATGATATATGTCAATGATAGTGGATATATGATATATGTCAATGATAGTGGATATATGATATACGTCAATGATAGTGGATATATGATATATATGTCAATGATAGTGGATATATATGTCAATGATAGTGGATATATATGTCAATGATAGTGGATATATATGTCAATGATAGTGGATATATGATATATATGTCAATGATAGTGGATATATGATATATACGTCAATGATAGTGGATATATGATATATATGTCAATGATAGTGGATATATGATATATATGTCAATGATAGTGGATATATGATATATGTCAATGATAGTGGATATATATGTCAATGATAGTGGATATATATGTCCATGATAGTGGATATATATGTCAATGATAGTGGATATATATGTCAATGATAGTGGATATATATGTCAATGATAGTGGATATATATGTCAATGATAGTGGATATATATGTCAATGATAGTGGATATATGATATATATGTCAATGATAGTGGATATATATGTCAATGATAGTGGATATATATGTCAATGATAGTGGATATATGATATATGTCAATGATAGTGGATATATGATATATATGTCAATGATAGTGGATATATATGTCAATGATAGTGAATATATGATATATATGTCAATGATAGTGGATATATGATATATACGTCAATGATAGTGGATATATGATATATATGTCAATGATAGTGGATATATGATATATATGTCAATGATAGTGGATATATGATATATGTCAATGATAGTGGATATATGATATATATGTCAATGATAGTGGATATATGATATATATGTCAATGATAGTGGATATATGATATATGTCAATGATAGTGGATATATATGTCAATGATAGTGGATATATATGTCCATGATAGTGGATATATATGTCAATGATAGTGGATATATGATATATGTCAATGATAGTGGATATATGATATATGTCAATGATAGTGGATATATGATATATATGTCAATGATAGTGGATATATATGTCCATGATAGTGGATATATGATATATATGTCAATGATAGTGGATATATATGTCAATGATAGTGGATATATGATATATGTCAATGATAGTGGATATATATGTCCATGATAGTGGATATATGATATATGTCAATGATAGTGGATATATGATATATGTCAATGATAGTGGATATATGATATATATGTCAATGATAGTGGATATATATGTCCATGATAGTGGATATATGATATATATGTCAATGATAGTGGATATATATGTCAATGATAGTGAATATATGATATATATGTCAATGATAGTGGATATATGATATATACGTCAATGATAGTGGATATATGATATATATGTCAATGATAGTGGATATATGATATATATGTCAATGATAGTGGATATATGATATATGTCAATGATAGTGGATATATATGTCAATGATAGTGGATATATATGTCCATGATAGTGGATATATATGTCAATGATAGTGGATATATATGTCAATGATAGTGGATATATATGTCAATGATAGTGGATATATATGTCAATGATAGTGGATATATATGTCAATGATAGTGGATATATGATATATATGTCAATGATAGTGGATATATATGTCAATGATAGTGGATATATATGTCAATGATAGTGGATATATGATATATGTCAATGATAGTGGATATATGATATATATGTCAATGATAGTGGATATATATGTCAATGATAGTGGATATATGATATATGTCAATGATAGTGGATATATGATATATATGTCAATGATAGTGGATATATATGTCAATGATAGTGGATATATGATATATGTCAATGATAGTGGATATATATGTCAATGATAGTGGATATATATGTCAATGATAGTGGATATATGATATATGTCAATAATAGTGGATATATGATATATGTCAATGATAGTGGATATATGATATATGTCAATGATAGTGGATATATGATATATGTCAATGATAGTGGATATATGATATACGTCAATGATAGTGGATATATGATATCTGTCAATGATAGTGGATATATATAGGTAATCATGAATAGTCTGTTTTTCATACTCGCGAGTGACAAAGGCTACTCGCTACTCCCACTAGCGAGTGGATGCAGCCTTACTCGTTACCGGTAGTGTATTTTCACAGAACGGCAAATGGTACTTAATGATTTGAATGTTTTTTGTGTGAATTATTTAACCATATAGTGTTATTTTCACTATAATATTATGACACTGTACTATTACTTACCCATCTGGCTTTCCATCTTTGTAGCACTTTGTGAGAAAATTAGCAACACTCCCCCAAGACCTGACATGGCCCTTAAAGAACACAATTGGTATTAATATTGGTAGTAATGACATTGAAAACAACCATGAAAATATCTTACCGATGTGTATTTTAACAACAAAGATACATATACATTATATGACTAATATCTTACCGGTGTGTCAAACTCTGGAACAACTCTAATCCCTCTAAGTCTTGCATACTCTATAACTTTACTAACATCATCTGGGCTGTAGACATGGGTCTTGTTGTTAAATGATCCCTATTATTAACAATAATGATGTTATGGCTGCAAAGCTGCATTTGATATAATATTTCTGGTAATCAGTTCAGTTTTCTTATTTTGTGACATCATTATGCACATTGTAAAGGAACAAGAACATCATGACATGCTCAAGATCTCTCATTACATTGCAGTCTGGTGTGATTCATTCAACATTGTTGTCAAACCTAGTCTAGCATTTTGCACTATGTTTGTGTGACTGGACCTACCTGTTCACTTAGAAAAGGAAAGGTTGTACTGACAAAAGGAAATGCTTCATCATCTACAATATGCCAATGAAGGACATTGAATTTCCCATATGACATAGCATCCTGTGGAAACAGAGACCTGTAAATGCTAGACCAACCAAGGTTACTCAGCACACATGAAGTGGTAAATAACTTGTATAACTAGTTTAAGTTTATTTATTTTTTCACAACTTTCCACTAGTAGTCAAGGCACATAACACATAATGGTCTAAGTAACCCTTTCAAGCAACAAAGGCTGTTGCCATTGATCTTTCAAGTCTCATTTCAAATGAGGGATGCAAATTTTGCAGAACATTTTTTGCACAATTTCAAAAATTCGATTTAATTTTTTTGATTTTATGGTTTTTCAAAGGAATAGTATTCTAAAAGCATTATTACAGTTTTGCACCTCTTGGCATCTACCATCCTCCCTCCCCATCCAAACACCTATTCCCTTTGGAATTTCCAAAATTGTCTGTAGTGATTGCATGGATATTTTATGAATTAATGATATAAATCTCTTACAAGAAACTTGTATATGACAGAGAGTTTCAAGTAATGTCTGGCAGTGTCCATCAAGAAGCCACGATGACGGAAACGAGGATAATCTATGATCTTGTTCTCTTCAGCATAGTACTATAATATACAACAACTTGTTTAGTACATGAACTTTAAACAGTAGTCTGACAGTTAGTAAACAGATTACCAGATCATTTTCATCCTGGTGGACAAGTTGACTGAATGTTTCAAGACCTGAATCAACAACATAAAAGAAAATCAATGAAAATAGTCCATATCAAATACCTGCAGGTAAATAAATGTCATGATATGCTATGAAACAAAGACTGCAGTCTAAAGGCCGTGTCACACTTGAAATTTTTTCATGCAAATTGTCTCGTGCAAAAATTTGTTGCAGGTTGCAAGAGTGGGTGTCACACTAGCAATTTCCGTTGCAACTTGGCAAGCACAGCAATTATTTTGTAGTTGCAAGCGTAAATTTGAAATACTCGAGCATTTGTCACTTTGGCTGATGCCAATGCTAAAAAGCTAGTGATCGCTGTATTGTGCCTTCTTGACATGGTAGATGTCGAACAAAAAAAGAAAAAAAAGACAGATTGGTCTGTGCAGCGCTATTTTGAAAAAAAATCAAGTTGCACGCAACCATGTCACACTTGCAAGTTTTCTAAAATTGTTGCAGAAAGTAGAAGTTGATTCTACTTTTTGCGCAGCAAAAAAATGAAAATTTCAAGTTGCACGAGGGGGTGTCACAGGCGCAAAACGCTTTTGCAACCTGCAAATATTTTTTCGCGAGACAAGTTGCACGAAAAAATTGCGAGTGTGACACGGCCTTAAGGTACCTCTAAGTGCTCCCCATACTTCATAAGCATACAGAGATGACTGTGGTGCTTTGATTGTCAGTGTATCTGAAACATACAACCATGTCTTAGCCTGAGTACTTTATGATTTTGGACTGCCTCTTTTTGTGGAGTTATAGGAACACAGGATTATTTACAGAAACAAACACATGACATCAGCATTTATATATGATAAATTTATTTATTTTGTATTTATTTGTTTTTTGTTTTTTTTTGGGGGGGGGGACGTAATTTTTTTTGCGGGATATTTTCTTCTTCCCTGCACGATATTTTTTATTGGCACATCTGCCGTAAACGATTTTTTCTCTAATTTATTATTACTATTATTATTACACCTAGGTAATAATTTATATCTTACATGATTCGTCGGATTCGATGGTCAAATTCTTATAGTCGGCATCCACAATAATTTCCAAACTTTGAAGAACATCTAAACCCGGCGCTTTCTCAGAGACGTTACCATCTGGAAATGTCAAAATCTTATACCTTTGTAAAGCTTGTGTTAGCACATCGCTTGTTTTGCCGTTAATTTGAAATGTAAAGGACTTCGGCGAGAGAGAGAATTTGACTGCTGTTGGTGTTACTGATTGTGGCTTTGGCCATATTGAGCCTTTCACGTAATCATCGGACGCTAATTTCACATTATCCGTCAACTGGTGAAAATTGTGAGGTTTTGATAGTGAGGAATGGATTGACCTTAACAGTGAAACCGAAGAAAAAAGAGCTAGAAGACTCGCTAACCATCCCATTCTCACAGTCAGTTCTTTATAGACTTCGTTGTCAACTTCCACAACTCATGTCAATCATGTGACATACAACAGGAACCCCACTCAATTCTTTGCTCAGATGCAAAGCAACAGCCAAACAAAGCCAATGCAATCAACCTCCTAACATGAAACACACATCACCAGCCACAATACAATGCACGGATCCAGAATTTTCGAGGGGGAGGGGGGGGGGGGGGAGGGAGGACACTAAAAAAAATTACTGATTAGCAATCAAAAATTAAAAGAACTCTAAAAATAAATCAAAAGTTGAGAAGGGGGGGGGGGGGGTGGAATCAGCAGCATGCCCCCTCAGAACTGCCTCTGTTCATTTAAGACCTAAGTTTCTTGTCTTTTTTAACTGCCTTACACATGAAATCGACTTGGATACACATTTCATCTGTTATTTTGGAATACTTAAGATGTGTATGCATATGCAACTCTACTACTCAGTTTGTCAAATGTGTTGATATGTAATATATACAATATGAGCGGCCGATCTGTATGGAATATACATATACATATACAGATTGGACACAAATATTGTATATTACTTATAAAATGTCTAGATTAATACAGCTATTCTAGAGTAATGTTTTTGAAATTAGATTTAATTTGGCCGAGATATTTCAAGTTAAACTTTATGCAAATCAGGACAATTTCTGTATAAAATATACAGATGCCTTCACGGTAGTGATTTTCTATTGTTCTGGGTTCATTAATTATTCATGAATTTTATAATAAGTTATACAACATAAATTGATGAGTGTGATATTCTTCGTTTTCAAGTGACGTCATCAAAAGTATGACAAGTTCATTTTTAATCAATTGAAACATACCTGCTATATGTTATAGCTAACGATTATTAAAATACTCTGTAGAAATGTGGGTAAAAAAATGTTGTTCATTTGCGAGATATTTAGGTAAAAATTGTGTCACACAACGCTATCATGTAATTCGAATCGAAGGATAAATATAGCGATAAATTCATCTTTGTTATATGATACTTTGTCTCAAATAGACTCCTGGAGATTCAGTTTAACTGCACAATTCAAAAGCCTAGATCTAAAATTCTGAATTTGCCTTATTTTGAGACCACTAAAGTTCTATATCTGCCATGTTGGATGATATGAGTCATCATCCAACATGGCGACGCCATACATTTTTACCAAATAACAATAATCTTTGGTCGTCAATAGTTCGGTAACTATTTGCTCTAGAAGCTTCAAATTTGGCAGAATTACATTGTTTTGAATGCTCTCAAAGGATATAAATGTAGTTTTTTAGTAAGATTGAAAATAAAACTTTTTGCCTGAATTATCACATGGTTGCAAACGAAGAATACTGACTTTTCCGACTTTTAGTCAGCTTTGCTACTCCAACGAAGGGCTAATTGTCTAAAATGTCAATATCACTCTCATCACTATACATAACTTATCTACACGCACATTTTACAACTGTTTCTCTAGAAACACCAATCAAGGCAGTCTTAGTGCCGGTCTTAGTGTATCTTATTCTTACTAGTTTTTACCTACTCAGTTTGTAGTTTGGCTGCGTGCACCCACTTATTATTATTTCTAACATGAGCAAACACAGGATTATAGGAAATAATATTTACCTCACAAAAAGAGGACTACTTGATCAGCTGGTGGTTATTGCTAGCAATAATGCCATGTATTTATATGTATCACTTTGAATTGTCCTTCTTCACTTTTCAGTAACTGCCCTGACCCCTTCACAGCTGAGCGTGTTTCTCAAGAGCTGAACTCATCTAATTTGGACATCACTTTTGATGTTCAAAAAAAATAAATAAATAAATAAACATCTCACAAAATAGGACACATAAAGCCTGAAAAATGTGCAGTTTTGTTTGTTTTGTAATTTTTTGTATATTAAAGGCTAATACATATACTGGCAGATAGTTCTCATGAATTTATTAATCCTTGGAAAAGACATCGACTGAGATATTTTACAGAGAGTTAAATGAGGAACTTTATTAATTTTTTGTACACTTCACCACATAAAAGTCACGTATTTTTTATTCCAAAATTATAAAATTTGAAAAATAATTGGGTGTTACAGTGCTAATTTTGCAGCTACAAGCAAAAACGCAATGGAAATAGGATGATTTCAATGTTTTGGATGTGTGGGAATGGGCACTAGCTGCTTTTGAGGCCTGTATGTTATGTTACGTTATTTTTTAACAAAAAGTTCAATAACAACCATTTTGGTTCACAAAATTTCTTTTTCAGTGCACGAGCAATTTGATTTGATTTTACATGTGCAAGGAGGAAGCGCAGTAGTAAGGGTCTTGAACTACCACAGGCAGCCCAAGCTATATAATGCTTTGGCTTATCTCACAGGCAGCCCAAGCTATATAATGCTTTGGCTTATCTCACAGGCAGCCCAAGCTATATAATGCTTTGGCTTATCTCGCTGTTACTATGAACTATAATAAAAGGTTTGAATAACAATTTATCTGTGTGTGCAATATATTTTGTTCATAAAATTCTACTTTATTTCCACATTTCAAAAAACAGCTGATTTTGGTAATTAAATTTGATGTAACTCACACCATAGATAGTCGAAGATCCAAAGGATTAGCCTGTGCTACAGCGTCTCTTGGTCAGGGGGTGGGGAAGTGTCTGGGACCTCATGCTTCAAGCTTTTAATCATTCTGGACAAAAAGGGACCATCATATTCTACACTAAATATAGGTTTTAAGATGACACAGAATGTCCCATCAGTTAATCTTGGAAATATACAGTTGAGGAATCACTTGAGAACAGAGATGGAAACTTTAACCAGACTCCAGTTTGAGTGCAATTTCAATCTGGAATGAGACTTTTAAATGGAATGAAAACTGGAATGAAAACTGGAATGATTGCATTATGCCAATTCAATCTTATTACTGTGTGATGTGAACAGACACTGATAGAATTCACTCATTCCAGAATGAGAATCACTCTGATATATGTATGGCCGAGGGATTTCATCAATGTTTTCATTAATAAATTTCACATTTTTGTAAAAAAAATTATTCATTATTACTCATACAAATAACGTTTCTTTTGTAATTTGTTACACTGTAGAACCCTAATAATAGTATGACATTTTGGATATGAGTCATTTGTTGCAGCAAGTGAAAATATGAAAAATTACAATAACATTTATATTTGCAATCAGAACATTGTCAATATTGACATGCATCATTTGTGGACTACCAATAAAAAACAACATTCAATACAATGTACACTATATCCTACTTTATAAAAGTTTCTTCACTAATGTGAATGCTAGATAAATATGGAAACCAGGCTTGTCAATATATTCAATCAAGCCATTCATGGCGGCAGTACTTGGATTGGATTGCATTTTCAGCAGGAATACCACGTCTGTTGATAAAATAGAAGCAATAGACAGTTATCTGGAACATATTGGAACTTGAACAGCTCATGGTGTATTTTGCTATAATGCTGCCTTACTGTCAAAACGGTTCAAGCTTACCACCCCCCCCCCCCCCCCCCCTCAAGATTCAGAATGTAACAGAATTCTTCGAAACTTTTACCTCATGAGCAATTTCTTTTTCACTTTCACCTAGGTAATGGGTTGTACCTAGCAATAATGTCCTTTCTCATAGACTGGGCTTCCTGTTCAAACTTTCCCCTTATATGGAACACTTAGGAGTCATTGTCAATTTTGAATAGTGAATGTTCATTTCAATGAGCATACTTTCAAAATCAATAATGAAATGCATAATAATAATAATAATCCATGGATCGACAATCGCAGAAAGAAAATCGAAGAGAAAACTACCAAGTATGGAGCCCTACGATTAGAACTAAAACAACAGCACCCCGGATATAAAGTACAACAGTTTAATATCATCATTGACATACTGGGGGGATGGTCGGAAGAACTAGACCAGACTATGAGGAAGTTTTTTGGTGCTCGATCAAAGTGTGTTTTGCAAAGAATGCAGAAGGCAATTATCTCGTCCTCACTAAACCTAGCCCGTACATTTATAGCAACTATTACATGAGTTTGAAACATTACTGACACTATTTTTTATATATCGAACACTATTTTAATAAGAAATAACACAAAAATACAAGTTTTTTTGATTACTTTTATTAGAATGGAAGACTCTGAAATATTTTTTTTAACTATATAACGTTATGGAATATTTTATAATTGTCAATATCTTTTATATATCTATATTTCTCTTTATATATATATATTTATATACCTTTTAAGGATTTAAAACCAATCAGTATATTGTAAAATAGATTTATAACCATTTTATTATTTTGTTAGTCTTTATAAATGCATAGTTTCTTGTAGGCCCCATAGGCTATGCTCTGTGCCCTATGGGAGTCATATAATTTGCATATGGACGTTTAACTACTGCACATAATAATAATAATTCATTGAATAATGGAATGATTCTTTGATCCTTGGGGGAAAGTTTGAACTGTGTATGGAGACATGGTGTATGTTACTATTATAATACTACCTTAAGTATCTGCATCTGTGTTCCCATATTCTGGCACCAGCATCGTTCAAGTCAGTTGTCTCTTTGCTACTCCATAGTCGTTCAGCTACAGCAAGAGCACGAGGCCTGGCAATATTATAACAACTTGAATTATACATATATTGATGATGACCACAATAAAAATAATTACATAGATGATGATCACAATAAAAATAATTACATAGATGATGCTCAATAAAAATAATTACATAGATGATGCTCAATAAAGTATTCACATAGAATAATATTATGATATCAATACTGACAATATATGTTGATGCTAATGATGTTCCAGAAATACTAAGTGATAAGATGCCGATGCTGAAAATAATGATGATAATGACAATGATAATCCCAACGCTGCTGATGATAATGGTTGAAACAATGATAATGATGATTATGCTGCTGATGATAATGGTTTAAACAATGATAATGATGATTAATATGCTGCTGATGATAATGGTTTAAACAATGATAATGATGATTATGCTGCTGATGATAATGGTTGAAACAATGATAATGATGATTAATATGCTGCTGATGATAATGGTTGAAACAATGATAATGATGATTATGCTGCTGATGATAATGGTTTAAACAATGATAATGATGATTATGCTGCTGATGATAATGGTTTAAACAATGATAATGATGATTATGCTGCTGATGATAATGGTTTAAACAATGATAATGATGATTAATATGCTGCTGATGATAATGGTTTAAACAATGATAATGATGATTATGCTGCTGATGATAATGCTTTAAACAATGATAATGATGATTAATATGCTGCTGATGATAATGGTTTAAACAATGATAATGATGATTAATATGCTGCTGATGATAATGGTTTAAACAATGATAATGATGATTAATATGCTGCTGATGATAATGGTTGAAACAATGATAATGATGATTAATATGCTGCTGATGATAATGGTTTAAACAATGATAATGATGATTAATATGCTGCTGATGATAATGGTTTAAACAATGATAATGATGATTAATATGCTGCTGATGATAATGGTTTAAACAATGATAATGATGATTAATATGCTGCTGATGATAATGGTTTAAACAATGATAATGATGATTAATATGCTGCTGATGATAATGGTTTAAACAATGATAATGATGATTATGCTGATGATGATAATGGTTTAAACAATGATAATGATGATTATGCTGCTGATGATAATGGTTTAAACAATGATAATGATGATTAATATGCTGCTGATGATAATGGTTTAAACAATGATAATGATGATTATGCTGCTGATGATAATGGTTTAAACAATGATAATGCTGATAGTCCATACCAGGTTCTTGACAGTATATTAGTGCCGTCCACCCATTCACCCCACATGCAGCCAGTACCACCAATAACAAGTTCTTTCTGTGCATCAGTCCCATCAAAGTCTGTAGGATCACACTTGTAATACTGGTAATGTAAAAATGTAATATATTAAAACATTTTAAGAGTCTATCAAGAGATAACTATTTTCAAACACTTTTAATCAATGATAGAATGAAATTAAATGATCCTTTTGGGAAATGAGCTCTGAAAAAAAAACATTGAGCTCCCCAGATGGGCTTGGAACCAACAACCTTCAGCATTCTAGTAATCTATTGGAGGATAAAAAATGTCTTGTCATCATCATCACCAACAACACTGACACTGTCATTATCATCAATAACACTGACATTGTCATCATCATCAACAACACTGACACTGTCATTATCATAAATAACACTGACACTGTCATCATCATCAACAACACTGACACTGTCATCATATAACACTGACATTATCATCAATAACACTGACAATGTCATCATCATCAATAACACCGACACTGTCATCATCAATAACACTGACACTGTCATCATCATCAATAACACTGACATTATCATCAATAACACTGACAATGTCATCATCATCAATAACGCTGACATTGTCATCATCATCAATAACACTGTCATCATCATCAATAACACTGACACTGTCATCATCATCAATAACACTGACATTGTCATCATCATCAATAACACTGTCATCATCATCAATAACACTGACACTGTCATCATCATCAATAACACTGACATTGTCATCATCAATAACACTGACAATGTCATCATCATCAATAACACTGACACTGTCATCATCATCAATAACACTGACACTGTCATCATCAATAACACTGACACTGTCATCATCATCAATAACACTGACACTGTCATCATCATCAATAACACTGACACTGTCATCATCATCAATAACACTGACACTGTCATCATCATCAATAACACTGACATTGTCATCATCATCAACAACACTGACACTGTCATTATCATAAATAACACTGACACTGTCATCATCATCAACAACACTGACACTGTCATCATATAACACTGACATTATCATCAATAACACTGACAATGTCATCATCATCAATAACACCGACACTGTCATCATCAATAACACTGACACTGTCATCATCATCAATAACACTGTCATCATCATCAATAACACTGACACTGTCATCATCATCAATAACA
Source organism: Diadumene lineata (assembly GCA_918843875.1). Taxonomy (NCBI): domain Eukaryota; kingdom Metazoa; phylum Cnidaria; class Anthozoa; order Actiniaria; family Diadumenidae; genus Diadumene; species Diadumene lineata. Next base: position 14,017,228 of record OU974080.1, read on the forward strand.
CTGACATTGTCATCATCATCAATAACACTGTCATCATCATCAATAACACTGACACTGTCATCATCATCAATAACACTGACATTGTCATCATCATCAATAACACTGACAATGTCATCATCATCAATAACACTGACACTGCCATTATCATCAATAACACTGACATTGTCATCATCATCAACAACACTGACACTGTCATTATCATAAATAACACTGACACTGTCATCATCATCAACAACACTGACACTGTCATCATATAACACTGACATTATCATCAATAACACTGACAATGTCATCATCATCAATAACACCGACACTGTCATCATCAATAACACTGACACTGTCATCATCATCAATAACACTGACATTATCATCAATAACACTGACAATGTCATCATCATCAATAACGCTGACATTGTCATCATCATCAATAACACTGTCATCATCATCAATAACACTGACACTGTCATCATCATCAATAACACTGACATTGTCATCATCAATAACACTGACAATGTCATCATCATCAATAACACTGACACTGTCATCATCATCAATAACACTGACACTGTCATCATCAATAACACTGACACTGTCATCATCATCAATAACACTGACACTGTCATCATCATCAATAACACTGACACTGTCATCATCATCAATAACACTGACACTGTCATCATCATCAATAACACTGACATTGTCATCATCATCAACAACACTGACACTGTCATTATCATAAATAACACTGACACTGTCATCATCATCAACAAAACTGACACTGTCATCATATAACACTGACATTATCATCAATAACACTGACAATGTCATCATCATCAATAACACCGACACTGTCATCATCAATAACACTGACACTGTCATCATCATCAATAACACTGTCATCATCATCAATAACACTGACACTGTCATCATCATCAATAACACTGACATTGTCATCATCATCAATAACACTGTCATCATCATCAATAACACTGACACTGTCATCATCATCAATAACACTGACATTGTCATCATCATCAATAACACTGACAATGTCATCATCATCAATAACACTGACACTGCCATTATCATCAATAACACTGACATTGTCATCATCATCAACAACACTGACACTGTCATTATCATAAATAACACTGACACTGTCATCATCATCAACAACACTGACACTGTCATCATATAACACTGACATTATCATCAATAACACTGACAATGTCATCATCATCAATAACACCGACACTGTCATCATCAATAACACTGACACTGTCATCATCATCAATAACACTGACATTATCATCAATAACACTGACAATGTCATCATCATCAATAACGCTGACATTGTCATCATCATCAATAACACTGTCATCATCATCAATAACACTGACACTGTCATCATCATCAATAACACTGACATTGTCATCATCATCAATAACACTGACAATGTCATCATCATCAATAACACTGACACTGTCATCATCATCAATAACACTGACACTGTCATCATCATCAATAACACTGACACTGTCATCATCAATAATACTGACACTGTCATCATCATCAATAACACTGACACTGTCATCATCATCAATAACACTGACACTGTCATCATCATCAATAACACTGACACTGTCATCATCATCAATAACACTGACATTGTCATCATCATCAACAACACTGACACTGTCATTATCATAAATAACACTGACACTGTCATCATCATCAACAACACTGACACTGTCATCATATAACACTGACATTATCATCAATAACACTGACAATGTCATCATCATCAATAACACCGACACTGTCATCATCAATAACACTGACACTGTCATCATCATCAATAACACTGTCATCATCATCAATAACACTGACAATGTCATCATCATCAATAACGCTGACATTGTCATCATCATCAATAACACTGTCATCATCATCAATAACACTGACACTGTCATCATCATCAATAACACTGACATTGTCATCATCATCAATAACACTGACAATGTCATCATCATCAATAACACTGACACTGTCATCATCATCAATAACACTGACAATGTCATCATCATCAATAACACTGACATTGTCATCATCAATAACACTGACACTGTCATCATCATCAATAACACTGACACTGTCATCATCATCAATAACACTGACACTGTCATCATCATCAATAACACCGACACTGTCATCATCATCAATAACACCGACACTGTCATCATCATCAATAACACCGACACTGTCATCATCATCAATAACACTGACACTGTCATCATCATCAATAACACTGACACTGTCATCATCATCAATAACACTGACACTGTCATCATCATCAATAACACTGACACTGTCATCATCATCAATAACACTGACATTGTCATCATCATCAATAACACTGACATTGTCATCATTATCAATAACACTGACAATGTCATCATCAACAATAACACTGACAATGTCATCATCATCAATAAAACTTACTTTTGTCCAGTCTTCCCCATAACTGATATAGTTCAAATACCAGCATGAAGATAAAATAGCCTTCAATCCTAGTTGTCCTGTGACTTTCGCCATCTCAGCCTGCCATCCACCTTTCCATACATTAACCACTGTATCAGGCAACACTTTCACATTGTTGTCAACTACTTCTTGCCATATGATATACTCTTTACCAAGACCAGCTATTATATTGAGCAACCTACAGCCATGACCAATGTACTGTTAGTACTATATTGAGCAACCTACAGCCATGACTAATCTAGTGTTAGTACTATATTGAGCAACCTACAGCCATGACCAATCTATTGTTAGTATTATACAGCCATGACCAATCTATTGTTAGTACTATATTGAGCAACCTACAGCCATGACCAATCTATTGTTAGTACTATATTGAGCAACCTACAGCCATGACCAATCTATTGTTAGTACTATATTGAGCAACCTACAGCCATGACCAATCTATTGTTAGTACTATATTGAGCAACCTACAGCCATGACCAATGTACTGTTAGTACTATATTGAGCAACCTACAGCCATGACCAATCTACTGTTAGTACTATATTGAGCAACCTACAGCCATGACCAATCTATTGTTAGTACTATATTGAGCAACCTACAGCCATGACTAATCTACAGTCAGTACTATATTGAGCAACCTACAGCCATGACCAATCTACTGTTAGTACTATATTGAGCAACCTACAGCCATGACCAATCTATTGTTAGTACTATATTGAGCAACCTACAGCCATGACCAATCTATTGTTAGTACTATATTGAGCAACCTACAGCCATGACCAATCTATTGTTAGTACTATATTGAGCAACCTACAGCCATGACCAATCTATTGTTAGTACTATATTGAGCAACCTACAGCCATGACCAATGTACTGTTAGTACTATATTGAGCAACCTACAGCCATGACCAATCTACTGTTAGTACTATATTGAGCAACCTACAGCCATGACCAATCTATTGTTAGTACTATATTGAGCAACCTACAGCCATGACTAATCTACAGTCAGTACTATATTGAGCAACCTACAGCCATGACCAATCTACTGTTAGTACTATATTGAGCAACCTACAGCCATGACCAATCTATTGTTAGTACTATATTGAGCAACCTACAGCCATGACCAATCTATTGTTAGTACTATATTGAGCAACCTACAGCCATGACCAATCTATTGTTAGTACTATATTGAGCAACCTACAGCCATGACCAATCTATTGTTAGTACTATATTGAGCAACCTACAGCCATGACCAATCTACTGTTAGTATTATATTGAGCAACCTACAGCCATGACCAATCTATTGTTAGTACTATATTGAGCAACCTACAGCCATGACCAATCTACTGTTAGTACTATATTGAGCAACCTACAGCCATGACTAATCTACTGTTAGTATTATATTGAGCAACCTACAGCCATGACTAATCTATTGTTAGTATTATACAGCCATGACCAATCTATTGTTAGTACTATATTGAGCAACCTACAGCCATGACCAATCTACTGTTAGTATTATATTGAGCAACCTACAGCCATGACCAATCTATTGTTAGTACTATATTGAGCAACCTACAGCCATGACTAATCTACTGTTAGTACTATATTGAGCAACCTACAGCCATGACTAATCTACTGTTAGTACTATATTGAGCAACCTACAGCCATGACCAATCTACTGTTAGTATTATATTGAGCAACCTACAGCCATGACCAATCTACAGTTAGTACTATATTGAGCAACCTACAGCCATGACTAATCTACTGTTAGTACTATATTGAGCAACCTACAGCCATGACTAATCTATTGTTAGTACTATATTGAGCAACCTACAGCCATGACTAATCTACTGTTAGTACTATATTGAGCAACCTACAGCCATGACCAATCTACTGTTAGTACTATATTGAGCAACCTACAGCCATGACCAATCTATTGTTAGTACTATATTGAGCAACCTATAGCCATGACCAATCTACTGTTAGTACTATATTGAGCAACCTACAGCCATGACCAATCTATTGTTAGTACTATATTGAGCAACCTACAGCCATGACCAATCTATTGTTAGTACTATATTGAGCAACCTACAGCCATGACCAATCTACTGTTAGTATTATATTGAGCAACCTACAGCCATGACCAATCTACTGTTAGTACTATATTGAGCAACCTACAGCCATGACCAATCTATTGTTAGTACTATATTGAGCAACCTACAGCCATGACCAATCTACTGTTAGTACTATATTGAGCAACCTACAGCCATGACCAATCTATTGTTAGTACTATATTGAGCAACCTACAGCCATGACTAATCTACTGTTAGTATTATATTGAGCAACCTACAGCCATGACCAATCTATTGTTAGTACTATATTGAGCAACCTACAGCCATGACCAATCTATTGTTAGTACTATATTGAGCAACCTACAGCCATGACCAATCTATTGTCAGTACTATATTGAGCAACCTACAGCCATGACCAATCTATTGTTAGTACTATATTGAGCAACCTACAGCCATGACTAATCTACTGTTAGTATTATATTGAGCAACCTACAGCCATGACTAATCTACTGTTAGTACTATATTGAGCAACCTACAGCCATGACTAATCTACTGTTAGTATTATATTGAGCAACCTACAGCCATGACTAATCTACTGTTAGTACTATATTGAGCAACCTACAGCCATGACCAATCTACTGTTAGTATTATATTGAGCAACCTACAGCCATGACCAATCTATTGTTAGTACTATATTGAGCAACCTACAGCCATGACTAATCTACTGTTAGTATTATATTGAGCAACCTACAGCCATGACTAATCTACTGTTAGTACTATATTGAGCAACCTACAGCCATGACCAATCTACTGTTAGTACTATATTGAGCAACCTACAGCCATGACCAATCTATTGTTAGTACTATATTGAGCAACCTACAGCCATGACCAATCTACTGTTAGTACTATATTGAGCAACCTACAGCCATGACCAATCTACTGTTAGTACTATATTGAGCAACCTACAGCCATGACCAATCTATTGTTAGTACTATATTGAGCAACCTACAGCCATGAAAAATCTACTGTTAGTACTATATTGAGCAACCTACAGCCATGACCAATCTATTGTTAGTACTATATTGAGCAACCTACAGTTATGACTAATCTATTGTTAGTACTATATTGAGCAACCTACAGCCATGACCAATCTATTGTTAGTACTATATTGAGCAACCTACAGCCATGACCAATCTATTGTTAGTACTATATTGAGCAACCTACAGCCATGACCAATCTATTGTTAGTACTATATTGAGCAACCTACAGCCATGACCAATCTATTGTTAGTACTATATTGAGCAACCTACAGCCATGACCAATCTATTGTTAGTACTATATTGAGCAACCTACAGCCATAACCAATCTACTGTTAGTATTATATTGAGCAACCTACAGCCATGACTAATCTACTGTTAGTACTATATTGAGCAACCTACAGCCATGACCAATCTATTGTTAGTATTATACAGCCATGACCAATCTATTGTTAGTACTATATTGAGCAACCTACAGCCATGACCAATCTATTGTTAGTACTATATTGAGCAACCTACAGCCATGACCAATCTATTGTTAGTACTATATTGAGCAACCTACAGCCATGACCAATCTATTGTTAGTACTATATTGAGCAACCTACAGCCATGACCAATCTACTGTTAGTATTATATTGAGCAACCTACAGCCATGACTAATCTACTGTTAGTACTATATTGAGCAACCTACAGCCATGACTAATCTATTGTCAGTATTATACAGCCATGACCAATCTATTGTTAGTACTATATTGAGCAACCTACAGCCATGACCAATCTACTGTTAGTATTATATTGAGCAACCTACAGCCATGACTAATCTACTGTTAGTACTATATTGAGCAACCTACAGCCATGACCAATCTATTGTTAGTATTATACAGCCATGACCAATCTATTGTTAGTACTATATTGAGCAACCTACAGCCATGACCAATCTATTGTTAGTATTATACAGCCATGACCAATCTACTGTTAGTACTATATTGAGCAACCTACAGCCATGACCAATCTATTGTTAGTATTATAATAACCCTAACCCTATGATCATATCTTACCAAGTCTTACCAGTAGTTTTGTTTATAATGTTGTGTTTCTATAGTGGTATATTAAGTACTTTCATGCTTACTTTTGTTCATAGTATTGTTCTAAGAGAGTATAGTTTCCTATGATTCCATGTTGTTTCATCCATTCAGTAATAGATGGGTTACTCTGCCAGCAGCCAAATGGCACTTCATCACCTCCAAGGTGAATGTATTTATCAGGGTAACGCAGTGCTATTTCAGTGAAAAATGACTTTAAGAAATCGTAGTTGGAATCCACTGTAGGATCAATGGGCCCAAGAGATCTAACAGAACAACAACACAAATGTCATTGTACACATTCACAACACTGGAGTTGGAGTTTTTATAATAACACTTGAAAAACACTTTTAATCTTTTGGTATTTATACCTATATCAGAAAAGGTTCTTGGATTTTTATTAATACCAAACACTAAATACCAAGACTGAAATGTATATGAAGACCTAAGTATGTATAATGTCAGTGCCTTACATTCTGACAATTGAATTAATTCAATATAATTATGAATGGCTGAATGAATAAATGTAGGGATCCAACTATATCTTACCCGTCTGGCTTTCCATCTTTGTAGCATTTAGTGAGAAGATTGCTAATGCTTCTCCATGAGAACGTATGTCCCTAATAAAATAAGCAACAACATTATAAGAGTGAGAGTGTTGTACTGCAAAAATCAATAAACCTGAGAATTGGTCTGAATATTTATGCCAATAGCATAAGACAAGGCAGAAATATCAAAAGTGTGATGAATTGACAAGCATGGTAAAGCCCTTAACCTTAATCACAATGATATATAATATAGACCTTTAGATTCCTTCCCAAACATTAACAATCACTGGGAAAATTAATCAAAACCTAGATCAGCTACGAAATCTGGTTGGAGGAACTTTTAAGTTATGCAAGAATAAATAGAGAAAACCTCTGTCCACTAGTGTTTCTCTAACAGGGTTGAGCACTAGCAATAAAAACATTTCAGCCTAAAACAACTTATTAATGCATTTATCTCCAGCTGAACCTTGGTTTGTATATTATTTGATCTATAGTGTTGCTGGAGCACTTCATAGCAAGCCAAGAAAAAGACTGACAAGTCTTGTTCCTCCGAAGGGAAAGAAAAAAGATGGAGAGTATAACATCAAAAGAAAGAAGGCATGATATCAAATGAAAGGCATGACATCAAAAGATAGAAAGCAAGACATCAAAAAAGGGTATAATATCAAAAGAAAGGCATGACATCAAAGAAATCCATGGCACCAAAAGAAAGGCATGACATCAAAAGAAAGGCATGGCATCAATAGAAAGGCATGGCACCAAAAGAAAGGCATGACATCAATAGAAAGGCATGACATCAATAGAAAGGCATGGCATCAATAGAAAGGCATGGCACCAAAAGAAAGGCATGACATCAATAGAAAGGCATGACATCAATAGAAAGGCATGGCATCAATAGAAAGGCATGGCACCAAAAGAAAGGCATGACATCAATAGAAAGGCATGGCATCAATGGAAAGGCATGGCACCAAAAGAAAGGCATGGCACCAAAAGAAAGGCATGACATCAATAGAAAGGCATTACATCAATAGAAAGGCATGACATCAATAGAAAGGCATGGCACCAATAGAAAGGCATGGCACCAATAGAAAGGCATGGCACCAAAAGAAAGGCATGTCATCAATAGAAAGGCATGGCACCAAAAGAAAGGCATGACATCAACAGAAAGGCATGACATCAATAGAAAGGCATGACATCAATAGAAAGGCATGGCATCAATAGAAAGGCATGGCACCAAAAGAAAGGCATGACATCAATAGAAAGGCATGACATCAATAGAAAGGCATGACATCAATAGAAAGGCATGGCATCAATAGAAAGGCATGGCACCAAAAGAAAGGCATGGCATCAATAGAAAGGCATGGCACCAAAAGAAAGGCATGACATCAATAGAAAGGCATGGCATCAATAGAAAGGCATGACATCAATAGAAAGTCATGGCACCAAAAGAAAGGCATGACATCAATAGAAAGGCATGGCACCAAAAGAAAGGCATGGCATCAATAGAAAGGCATGGCACCAAAAGAAAGGCATGGCACCAAAAGAAAGGCATGGCACCAAAAGAAAGGCATGACATCAATAGAAAGGCATGGCACCAAAAGAAAGGCATGACATCAATAGAAAGGCATGGCACCAAAAGAAAGGCATGACATCAATAGAAAGGCATGGCACCAAAAGAAAGGCATGGCACCAAAAGAAAGGCATGACCTCAATAGAAAGGCATGACATCAATAGAAAGGCATGACATCAATAGAAAGGCATGGCACCAAAAGAAAGGCATGACATCAATAGAAAGGCATGGCACCAAAAGAAAGGCATGGCACCAAAAGAAAGGCATGACATCAATAGAAAGGCATGGCATCAATAGAAAGGCATGGCACCAAAGAAAGGCATGGCACCAAAAGAAAGGCATGGCACCAAAAGAAAGGCATGACATCAATAGAAAGGCATGGCACCAAAAGAAAGGCATGGCATCAATAGAAAGGCATGGCACCAAAAGAAAGGCATGGCACCAAAAGAAAGGCATGGCACCAAAAGAAAGGCATGACATCAATAGAAAGGCATGGCACCAAAAGAAAGGCATGACATCAATAGAAAGGCATGGCACCAAAAGAAAGGCATGACATCAATAGAAAGGCATGGCACCAAAAGAAAGGCATGGCACCAAAAGAAAGGCATGACCTCAATAGAAAGGCATGACATCAATAGAAAGGCATGACATCAATAGAAAGGCATGGCACCAAAAGAAAGGCATGACATCAATAGAAAGGCATGACATCAATAGAAAGGCATGGCACCAAAAGAAAGGCATGACATCAATAGAAAGGCATGACATCAATAGAAAGGCATGGCACCAAAAGAAAGGCATGACATCAATAGAAAGGCATGACATCAATAGAAAGGCATGGCACCAAAAGAAAGGCATGACATCAATAGAAAGGCATGACATCAATAGAAAGGCATGGCACCAAAAGAAAGGCATGGCACCAAACGAAAGGCATGACATCAATAGAAAGGCATGGCATCAATAGAAAGGCATGGCACCAAAAGAAAGGCATGACATCAATAGAAAGGCATGACATCAATAGAAAGGCATGGCACCAAAAGAAAGGCATGGCACCAAAAGAAAGGCATGACATCAATAGAAAGGCATGGCATCAATAGAAAGGCATGACATCAACAGAAAGGCATGGCACCAAAAGAAAGGCATGACATCAATAGAAAGGCATGACATCAATAGAAAGGCATGACATCAATAGAAAGGCATGACATCAATAGAAAGGCATGGCATCAATAGAAAGGCATGACATCAATAGAAAGGCATGGCACCAAAAGAAAGGCATGGCATCAATAGAAAGGCATGGCACCAAAAGAAAGGCATGGCATCAATAGAAAGGCATGACATCAATAGAAAGGCATGGCATCAATAGAAAGGCATGACATCAATAGAAAGGCATGGCATCAATAGAAAGGCATGGCACCAAAAGAAAGGCATGGCACCAAAAGAAAGGCATGGCACCAAAAGAAAGGCATGACATCAATAGAAAGGCATGGCATCAATAGAAAGGCATGGCATACAGACATCCTCAGTGTCTGCACTTACTAACATAAGGTGCTAATCACTAATGCAACTCTTGTTTGTAAACTGCATGTAGCAGTCCATAAAAATCCCTCCCCAAAAAAAGGTCAGATTGAAAAAAAAAGCAATTCTTTATCTGTTTATATTGCTTTAAACTACAATTTAATGATAATGAATTTTGTTTGTATATATATTAGAATAATGATAATCTTCACAACTATAAGCAGAAATTGCTTTATATTAGCTATTAGCTTGATTAGCCTTCCACAGTTATTTTAGGTTCATGCTTGTACATTTTACCAAATAATTTGTAAATATTTTTTGTCTAGATTTTGTGACAGCAGTGTAAAGAAAGTACTAAATAATACTGTGTAATGTATGTATGTATTTTAACAACAAAGATACATATACAGTATATGACTAATATCATACCGGTGTGTCAAACTCTGGAACAACTCTAACCCCTCTAAGTCTTGCATACTCTATAACTTTGCTAACATCATCTGGGCTGTAGACATGGGTCTTGTTGTTGTATGCACCCTATTACATTGAAATAATGAAAGTTAATAATATTATTATATTTACACTTACTAACAATACTAGCGTGGGCTTTTAGTCAGTATTTGTTATTACTTTACTTTTACTTTTACTGCAATATACTACTAGACAAGCTGATTTGTCTTTGTAGCTTGAAATATATTACTAATACTGGTGGAAAAAACTAGAGAGTATTTTACAACCTTAATGATTTTGGAACTTTGCTGAATGGCCACTTGAAAAGCTGCAAATCAGTCTAGAGCTGTTTCCTACACTTAGTTCTCTAAGTATCTGCCATACACAGTATCACATACAAAATACTGTTTAATTCATTTAATTGACTTTATTACCTATTGTCCCTTACCTGACCACTAAGAGAAGGAAAACTTTGACTGACAAATGGGAAAGACTGGTCATCCACGACATGCCAATGAAGAACATTGAACTTGCCATAAGACATGGCATCCTATAACACCACAACAAAACATTGACATCTTTTAGAGAAATACAGTGAGTTGTATAATTCATGCTTTATCTATGCGATGGTAGTCTTCATAACACACAGATACATCAACAATAAGTAAAAATAGCAACATTGCATGGATGAGCTATGCTGTGGTAGTCTTCATAACACACAGATACATCAACAATAAGTAAAAATAGCAACATTGCATGGATGAGCTATGCTGTGGTAGTCTTCATAACACACAGATACATCAACAATAAGTAAAAATAGCAACATTGCATGGATGAGCTATGCTGTGGTAGTCTTCATAACACACAGATACATCAACAACAAGTAAAAATAGCAACATTGCATGGATGAGCTATGCGATGGTAGTCTTCATAACACACAGATACATCAACAATAAGTAAAAATAGCAACATTGCATGGATGAGCTATGCTGTGGTAGTCTTCATAACACACAGATACATCAACAACAAGTAAAAATAGCAACATTGCATGGATGAGCTATGCTGTGGTAGTCTTCATAACACACAGATAGATCAACAACAAGTAAAAATAGCAACATTGCATGGATGAGGATACATGAAATGTGGATAAAGATTTGAATGGATTCAATAAGTTGATAAGGCTAATCACATTTTACCCAACTGCACCTACAGAATCCTGTTCAAGATTTTCACCAAGGTTATTGCTTACCAAAAATTTCATGATAATAGGAAGTCTCAGGTAGTGTCTTGATGTATCGATCATGAAGCCACGGTGATGGAAACGAGGATAATCTATGATCTTGTTCTCTTCAGCATAGTACTATAATATACAACAACTTGTTTAGTGCATGAACTTTAAACAGTAGTCTGACAGTTAGTAAACAGATTACCAGATCATTTTCATCCTGGTGGACAAGTTGACTGAATGTTTCAAGACCTGAATCAACAACATAAAAGAAAATCAATGAAAATAGTCCATATCAAATACCTGCAGGTAAATAAATGTCATGATATGATATGAAACAAAGACTGCAGTCTAAGGTACCTCTAAGTGCTCCCCATACTTCATAAGCATACAGAGATGACTGTGGTGCTTTGATTGTCAGTGTATCTGAAACATACAGCGCCATGTCTTAGCCTGAGTAGGTTAGCATACCAGTAACAATGAAGACTACACAAAATTATTATGAAGGGAACAAATATGATTTGCCAAATGTATATGCCTTTTAGCAATGTTGAACATATTGTATAAATGACTAGGTATATAATTATTGTATAAATGACTAGGTATATAATTATTGTATAATTTCATGTTAGTTAAGTACATGTATATGATTGAATGAAAACACAACAAAATCTATAATGGAAGATAACAAATCTTTTTTACTACTTGTTAAGTAACACATTATCAAACATGAACAAGAAAAAAATGACATCAGAATTATTATGTTGCCACATGCATAATAACCTGATTAGAATGTTAATGCCAATATATGTACCATGTTAATATGTACCATGTTAATGTAAGAATACTAGTAAAAGACGTCCTTCATTACATAATAGCTCAGACAGGTAGAATGGGTACTTGATTTTGAAACATGCTAAACTACCTGACCAGAATATCCACACCATTATATAAACAGCATTGAGTAGATACATGAACACAAGAAGACTTACATGTTTCATTGGTATTGATATGCTGTGATACATGAACACAAGAAGACTTACATGTTTCATTGGTATTGATATGCAGTGATACATGAACACAAGAAGACTTACATGTTTCATTGGTATTGATATGCTGTGATACATGAACACAAGAAGACTTACATGTTTCATTGGTATTGATATGCTGTGATACATGAACACAAGAAGACTTACATGTTTCATTGGTATTGATATGCAGTGATACATGAACACAAGAAGACTTACATGTTTCATTGGTATTGATATGCTGTGATACATGAACACAAGAAGACTTACATGTTTCATTGGTATTGATATGCTGTGATACATGAACACAAGAAGACTTACATGTTTCATTGGTATTGATATGCTGTGATTTATACTCTGATTCAACTGTTACTATCAAATGAGTGATCAAGTTATGACCATGATCATATTTGCTATGTTTGTCTGGAAATGTTAAATTATAATAACGATCTAAAGCAAATGACAATACATCACTATCCTTTCCCAGATTGACAAAACTAAATTGACTAGGATCCAGTGATAACAGTTGTCTTGTTGGCTGTATGTACTGTGGCTTTGGTAATATGCTTCCTCTAGCATAATTAATAACATCAAGTTCTTGTGGAAACCATCCTAAATGACCAGGCTTAAATGGATCACCAATACAAACATCAAGAAAGAACAGCAAAAACACAAACCAAACCATTATAGTACAAGCCATCATCTTTGTACTGCATAAATGTGTTTAACCTTTTGTTGTTTAGATTTACAAAAATGACCTCAATCCAAAAACAATCATGGTATTCTAACCCCTTTTGAACATTCTTCTATCTGCTGTATCTATCTCCATAAAAGGAAGTTCAACTAGAGTTCCTACAAAGTGTTTCTAGATTTATAATAATCTGTCATTCTATACCACAGTATATATTTAGTGACTTTAGTTATTGTTTGATTGTCTTATTGTTAGTTATGGTTCTTGAGAAGTACCTGTTGTAGAAATGAAAACATGGTCACCCGCTAGCTCCAATCTCACATCTAACATCTATTATAGTGAGATCTATCAGTTCAAGTTCACAAACTAAGGCTTTTAAAAAAGCGGAATGAGTACAAACAATACAAATTATTGTTACACATTTACCAGAGTTCAAATTGACAGTAGGTAGTGTTCATTAGTTACTTACTATGACAATAAGACTTGAAATATCTGCCAGTTCTATGCAAGATATGACCTTTCTTATTTAAAGCCTTTCAAACACATTTTTAGCAAGTCATTGCCTATTTTTGAAAGGTTAAAATTTGTAACAAAATTCTTTTCTAAAAGTAGATCAGTCTACAAGGTTTTTTCTTCTACGAAATTATAGCTGGTACAAAGGTGCATGTTTTGAGGTATGTTTAACTAACAGTATTGTAATAAACTTGATTAATGTTGATCCCAACAACATGATAGTAATTTTAGAATAACAGCATTTCTCAAAAATACATGAAAATTGTGAAAATGTTTAACACTTTACAATAGCGTATTAATAATTTAGTATAATATACTTAATTCTGTATTGTATGAAAGATTAATGTGGTTTTTTAAAATTTATAATACTTAGTTCATGATTTCTTGGTTCAAGTGATATGACCCACATTGACAAAGCACTTACCAGGGAAGGGAGGATGGGAAAACAATAAAGCAGCAATAATTGTACACAACAGCAGCAATGAAGCATGCAAGGCCTTCTGCAAACGTGTTGGTTTGCTACAGGACACCCAATCCACAAGAGCATCACCAGGAATGACAATCTTGCAACCAGAGACTGCGTTTTCTTGTGGCCTGCAGCAAAGAACAAGGGCTCTGGCATAATCTGACACTGGAAGTCATGTTTAATTGTTTCTGGTAGTAGTTTCTTATGCGTAGTTTGACCAGTAATGTCTTCAAAAATGATGACTGCCTTCAAAAGATGAAACTTCAAAAATACTGTCAAAGGTTCTCAAAGCAAAATATGTGCATAAACAAAACTACAACCAGGATTACACCAGAGTCCTTGTTCTTTGGCGCATGCCACAAGAAAATGCAGGCTGTGGGTACAAGATTGCAGCAATAAAGCATGCAAGGCCTTGCTCTGCAAGCATGTTGGTTTGCTACAGGACACACAGTCCATCAGAGCAGCAGCACCCAATAAAACAAAGAGTACTAGTAGCAACAACTCAGCTGGACAGTAAAATAACATAAAATAAAGGGTACTAGTCGAGCACATTTTAAGGAAACAACAAAACAGCTGGAGAGTTATGGCAGCAGAAATTTAGCCATAAGTTTAGCTAAAACAGAATTATATATAGTTTACATTAAAATTTTAGAATAAAAACTTATCTATGTGAAGTAGCTCAACCAATAATGTACTTTCCAAATCATGGAACAAATACATGAAAAATATAGCGTAAAATTTTCGTTGAAGTGAAGTTTAAGTCTAGTCAAGGAATTGTCATTTTGGTGGAAGTCAATTAATTGTTGTAACAAAATGTGTTTTCCACTGCGAGAAATAAAACTTACATGATTCATCAGATTCAATCGTCATATTTCTGTAGTCGTCCACCACCACGACTTCCAAACTTTCTAAAACATCTAAACCTTGCGCTTTCTTGGTAACATCATCATCAGGAAAGGTTAAAATCTTATATCGTTGTACAGCTTGTGTCAGAACATCGCTCGTTTTGCCGTTAATTTGAAATGTAAAAGTCTTTGGTGAGAGAGAGAATTTGACTCCCGTTTGGCTTTGTCCTTTAGGTTTCGGCCATATTGAACCTTTCACATAATCATCGGATAGCGTTGTAACTTTGGTAAGTTTGTTGAGGTTTAGCGGATCATTCACTGAGTAGTCAGCCGTTACACTAAAGAATAACAATGTACAAATACTAAGAAGAAAATAGGCATTCATTTTGTATTTCCAACCAGGACAAGCAAGCACAGTACATCTATGAGCACTCGTGATTGTCATGTGAGTTGAAAACAAAAAATACAATTAGAAAAACACACAGGAACTCCATCAATTCGCCGGTTTCATATTGAAAAAGGGACTGGGTTCTAGTTGAGAAAAATGCAAATTATTGAAATCATTCCTTATGTTTTTAAATCATCAAAAATTTGAGAGCATATTTCAAGAGAACATGTTAAAATGAATAAATGATGAAAGTTTTGTTAAGATCCGATAAACATAGAAAAATTTATTGGGACTTGAATATTGCAAGAAAACGGTATGTCATGGAGGGACAAAAATATTTTTCCTTCATGAATTCAATATAACTAAAAAATATCTAGCAAATGAACTAAGGTAGCATAGTAATGATGTTTATCTTTGTGTTTTTGTTATTTGAAGATGTTTTTAACAGGGGCCGCGGAGCGGCCCAAAAAGTGGGGGGACTAAAAAACGCCGAAGGCGGTTGCAAACTAGGGGGGTCCGGGGGCATGCCCCCCGGAACATTTTGCTATTTTGAGCTTCCTAGATGCGTTTTCCAGCGTTCTGAGGGGCATTTTAGCTTAGAAATCGACAGTCAGTTTTCAACAAAAGTGTTGCAAGAAATTACTTTACTGATGATCTTCAAATTTCAACATAGTAATGTACATTATTAAAAAACAACTAAAATAACTATTTCAGTTAATTGTATTGAAAATCTCATTTATTCACTGGGTTGGTTGAATATTCCAAGGTTTTTTGTTTTGTTTTTTTCATTTTTTTCACGAATTTTTTTTTATGTGTCGATAAAAATGATTCATTTATTTTATTTTATCGACACATAAAAAAAATTCGGGAAAAAGTGGGGGGGCCAAAGCCCCCCCAGCCCCTCCCTGTCCGCGGCCCCTGTTTAATGAATTATGCTTTGTTTTTGAAGACAAGAACCCAGTCACTTTTTCAGTAGAAAGCGGCTAATTAGTCTTCGGCCCAGTCGGCAGACGTTTTTCAAAAATGCGTGGCTCAGTCATTTATCCCTTAAAAGATACCAAAATCATGAGTTTCAGTGCTATGAATGGACTAGTTTCTTCTTTAAGCTCTAAAAGATACAAAAAGTGTGGATTTGGCAAATCTCAAAGTTTTTAAAATTCTAGCTAAAAGAGACCAAATTGCTTATTTTTACCCCTAAACAGGGACAGCGGAGTATGTTGAAAAGTCGGGGGGCTGACAGCCAAATGATAATCACTTTTTTTCTTAGGCCACAAAGAACAAGACATGCACGGCATGCATCCGTATTAAAAATGATAATATTAAAAAGAAGATGAAAAAAAAAAAGCAACTTTTGAGGATAATTATTTCGATTATTTGTATTTCTATTCTTTAGCGCTAAAAAGTGTGTGTGTGTGTGTGTGTGGGGGGGGGGGGGGGGGGGGGGGGTAGGGGGTAGGGGGTAACCTGCTTCCTACTTATCTAATCTCCCAACTTCGTAGACTTTCAGAAGTTCATACTCGAAGTACATGTAACTGTGATCTTCTAGATATACCCCCATTATAAGACAGCGTCAGGACAAAGGACATTCACCAAAAAGGCTACAAAAACACTGAACTCTCTTGACAAAGACTTTAAAGACCTCAATATCAAACAATTTAAAAAACAGTATAAAAACCACATCTTATCTTTTGTAAATAATATTTAATAGGCATCTTATCAATTAATCAATTTTACTCATTGTACATACTATTTGATCATTTTATCTTTTTCATTGTAAATTTGTAAATTGTTGCTGAAAAACCTTTAGAGGAGTCTTCAATAAAGTTATTATTATGATGATGATGATAATGATGATGATTATTATTATTATCATTATGTACTTCCCGCCAAAACAAAAAGGTTGTCTGAGAAATGAATACGCACAAAATTAACTCGTGCATTGTTTATATTTTATAAAAAAAAAAGAAAAATCCACACAAAGCCCAGAACTTAGCACTTTATTATTGACATTCGTGTGTCGGCGAAGTGTGACTCAGTGTTACAGCGCCGGGTGCCGGTCCCTGTCAGTATCTTCCAGGCCGCGATAAGCTGTCAATGAGAAACATGTAAAAGTACAGTGTTATAGCAGTTGTAAACCACTAATTGGGGACAGTACATTACAAATGATTGATATATAAAAATATGTATGTAACTATTATCAAGTTATCTACTATAGAAACAGAAATAATGGAAAAGCAAAATTATAGATTTATATTATACATGTATAAAAATGTAAGATCTTGTTTTGCACAGATTCTTTAGTTTTCTTTGGTGGTTCCACCTTTTGTTTTCCAAGGACACTGATCACAATATAATCATTAAAAAAAGTTTGTCTAATTTTTCCTATTTTACCCTAATCATCCCCCACAGATACGCGCCTGCGTATTTGATTGACGGTGTTCAATAGAAAACTGCTCATCGCAACGTTTTTCAAGCAAATCTGCCATACCATTGTCTTGCCCTTCAAGGCTGGGAATAACTGTGAGGAGTCTAGTTATCAGTGCAAAAGAGTCAACTTTCATCAATCGGATATAGCAAACAAATCTGTGATTGATTGCGGCAATAAACTTGACTTTTTATATATAGATGGGTGTAGATAACATTACCTTGTCCGTTGCCACAGTAACGTAAATGACAACCCGCTGGTCTATACAATTGATATATGTAGTAATCACCACAGTTTCTGACTCGAATCTTGTTACTCCATCGACAACACTGACCATTAAAACTGTAACAAACCCTACGCACCACCACCCCTTCAGTCATACTAGGATGACGACCTGTGAATAGTAATATAAAGTTACCAAAGGAAGCCCAACACTAATGTAAGAAATCCTAAACACTAACCATTCTTGTGGGTTCGATTCTTACCTGAAGACCTTGAATTTGATGCAGAGAAAGAGACTGTCAGGGAGACAGAAAGGAAGAAACAAACAAACAAACAAACAAAGGGAGGAAAATAAGGGGACAGAGAGACACAAATATATGTACGTATAACCTATTTCACTTGTTTATCATACTAACTAACAGTTGGTCTTTACCTGTCATCCAACCAGTTGCATGGGTTCCACAGCGGTGACCTGGGACACAGCGTGTAGCTATTCTAGAACCAGCATACTTTGCGAACCTGTACCATTTTCCATTAATGATGTCACGTCTATCACACCTCTTTCTATCATGTCGGCGCCAATAGTTTATGGACCGGTCAGCGGTGTTTAGAAATTGATAGTTTTTACAAAAAGACGATATAAAGGCTACCCAACTACTTCCTAGCAAGAGAAAATATCTATTATAACACCTGCACCAACCATTTTGATGTTACAGTCAGTGTGCTAGATGGAACTCGCCATTTGCACCTTGTAAAATCAAAACAGTTGCACCAGGACGGTGCAAATGTCGGTGTAAGACTCCATTTAAGTTCCAAACGATTATACTACTTGAATAGCCTAGTAGACATTGACAGAGAACCCCAATACCAAATCACAATTATAAATCAATGTCTCTTATACACCTAGGTACACAAACAAACACCAACAGTCTTTGACTGTATGCCCCAAGATGATCGCAATTAAGATTGTGACTCCTATCTCTTACATCTGAGTAAAACATCATGTGTTTGTTACCTTTACCGTTGCCACAGTAACGCATGCTGCATCCTGGAGGCCTTGGAAGCTTGTAGACATAAAAACCTCCACAGTTTCTAACACTGATCCATCTCGAAATAAAGCAACACTCATTCTGATATGAAAAACAGACTCGACGATGTACAACACCTTCTCCCTGAGTAGGATGGGATCCACGCATCCATCCTATTACACGATAACAGTATTATGATAGTATTAATATAGTATTGCACTAACCCTAACCCTTGTGCCGCACTGTACCTGTTGCTGTGGTACCACAATGGTTGCTAGGAACACAACTGTTAGCGATACCATCTCCTGCCTGGCCAGCAAATCGATACCAGCTACTGTCCAGCTCATCATTGTCACATCCCCAGCTTGATGAAGGTTGACTGCGAGCACGGTCCAGTTCATCTAAGATTTGGTAATGGCGGCATTCTGTGGCACTGTCTAAAAGTCACAATACAGGTTAAAATACATTACTAAATGTCAAGAAACGTTACTATGTATGTAATTATGATCTCGTTTTTTTCTCCGTGCAGTCGCAGTGCAATCGCCAACTGGTAACTGGCAATGCGCGTTTTTCTCCAAAAATGATTTTGTATAGCTCCAGGGTCATGAATTATAAATGATTTTGTATTATTTGTATCCTGTAAGGAAAATCCGACAAGGGTCCAGATTCCAGAATCCTAGGGTCAATGAAGGGTTTCGGATTTCAAAAGCAAATTTTGAGTGGATTCCTAATTGATAGGTATTTAAATAAAAAAAATTATTATATGTTGCAATATGTCTGAAGGGGGTTTGCTAAATGTAAACAACAGCTTCATCGAGAATCTTTAGCAAATAATTAGTGTAATAACTCAAACACTTTGTCTTCAAAATACAGACTATGTAGCGTAATGAAATATAATGTAGTGCTTATACAAACTATGTAGCGTAATGAAATATAATGTAGTGCTTATACAGCCTATGTAGCGTAATGAAATATAATGTAGTGCTTATACAAACTATGTAGCGTAATGAAATATAATGTAGTGCTTATACAGCCTATGTAGCGTAATGAAATATAATGTAGTGCTTATACAGACTATGTAGCGTAATGAAATATAATGTAGTGCTTATACAGACTATGTAGCGTAATGAAATATAATGTAGTGCTTATACAGACTATGTAGCGTAATGAAATATAATGTAGTGCTTATACAGACTATGTAGCGTAATGAAATATAATGTAGTGCTTATACAGACTATGTAGCGTAATGAAATATAATGTAGTGCTTATACAGACTATGTAGCGTAATGAAATATGTAGTGCTTATACAGACTATGTAGCGTAATGAAATATAATGTAGTGCTTATACAAACTATGTAGCGTAATGAAATATAATGTAGTGCTTATACAGACTATGTAGCGTAATGAAATATAATGTAGTGCTTATACAGACTATGTAGCGTAATGAAATATAATGTAGTGCTTATACAGACTATGTAGCGTAATGAAATATAATGTAGTGCTTATACAGACTATGTAGCGTAATGAAATATAATGTAGTGCTTATACAGACTATGTAGCGTAATGAAATATAATGTAGTGCTTATACAGCCTATGTAGCGTAATGAAATATAATGTAGTGCTTATACAGACTATGTAGCGTAATGAAATATAATGTAGTGCTTATACAGCCTATGTAGCGTAATGAAATATAATGTAGTGCTTATACAAACTATGTAGCGTAATGAAATATAATGTAGTGCTTATACAGACTATGTAGCGTAATGAAATATAATGTAGTGCTTATACAGACTATGTAGCGTAATGAAATATAATGTAGTGCTTATACAGACTATGTAGCGTAATGAAATATAATGTAGTGCTTATACAAACTATGTAGCGTAATGAAATATAATGTAGTGCTTATACAGACTATGTAGCGTAATGAAATATAATGTAGTGCTTATACAGACTATGTAACATAATGAAATGTAATGTAGTGTTTGATTAATAGTTAGTATGTAATATATACAATATGAGTGGCCGATCTGTATGGAATATACAATATCGAGCCGAAGACCTTAAGAGATAGTTCAGCTGAGGGTTCGAGCTCGCAACCTCCTGGTTGACAACTAATGGTCTGCCAACTGAGCTAACCTGTCAATCGCTATCAACGTGACTTACTTTTCCCATTGCCACAGTATCTAAGGTTACATCCAGGTGGTCTTACAAGGCGATAGACGTAGAATGTCCCACAGTTACGGACAAGGACAGTGTTATACCATCTCTTGCAATCTCCCCTCCAAGAATAATAGACCCTCCTAGTAACCACGCCTTCAGATGGGTTAGGGTGTTGTCCCTCCATCCAGCCTGGTGCGTCGGTACCGCAATGCCTTTCGGGAACGCACGACGTAGGCATTTTATATCCGGCATGCCCAGCAAACCGATACCAGCCCATCGTAATAAAGTTCCTGTCACAGTGCGTGGGTTGTAAATCGTGTTGTCCTTGCGCTCGGTCGAGAGTGTCGAGAATGTTGTATTTTCTACATTCTACATAAAGTCATGGTCATTAGAACCATAGCTGGTAGAGTGAAATGGTTTGGAAACTCTTTTGTTATATGTTATTGTACACGTTTTTTCAAGCATGACCATGCACAATCTTTTGTTTCACTATTGTTTTACCCTTGTTGGATTGAGTCAAGAGATAAAAAGGGTTATTTTGGCTGCTCGTTCCATATGTTTAATAATTGATACAAACAAATTAAACAAGCCCTACCATAATATCACAGAGAAAGTTTATGTCTACTTATTTCACAATTTGGAATGAGCAAAAATAAAAACCTGTGCAGGGTCAAGACCGGTTCAACTTCAAAACCGAACAAAGACATAACACAATAGATTTCCTAACCATTCTTTTTATTATTTTAGAACAGACATTATAGTTATGGATGTGATGATGCTTAATTTGGTTCATAATGGTCATGTTGATACTAACAAGAATGATTAATAATAAACTGATCCAAAAAAACTCGGAACCACATCAAGGAACCCTTAAAATTAAAGGGCCAGGAATGAATTATCAGGCAGAACGAGTCGCACTTCGATACGTATCTATGGCCATGTGGCATACTGGCATTTAGTGGTATTCATGGCCATGTGGCATACTAGTATTTAGTGGTATTCATTGCCATGTGGCATACTGATATTTAGTGGTATTCATGGCCATGTGACATACTAGTATTTAGTGGTATCCATGGCCATGTGGCATACTAGTATTTAGTGGTATCCATGGCCATGTGGCATACTAGTATTTAGTGGTATTCATTGCCATGTGGCATACTGATATTTAGTGGTATTCATGGCCATGTGGCATACTAGTATTTAATGGTATCCATGGCCATGAGGCAAACTAGTATTAAGTGGTATTCTTTAAACCAGCTGATCATAATAACAATTAATGATGATGAAGACGTTTCTATCTACTTACCAGTATTCTGTGTTCTATAGATCCAGTCAACAAGCGCGCTAACACGTGTAAATACTATAAATGATTGTGTTACACAGTTTTTGTTGCCCCAACTAACAACACCTCTTAGTATCCAGCGCCCATGCTCATAGCAGGTAAGCGGTCCACCACTGTCACCATGACAACCAGTTTGGTCTCTTCCTGCTGCACATATCATGGATGCATCGTGTACATTGTTACCATTCCTTGCACGACATTGATTGATACCGACTGTCATCATGGGGGCTTGTTGTAGAATATCAGAATGACGACCATTTGGTTCAGTATTACCCCATCCTGTATTGTGAATACACAGAGCTTACCCTATGTGTAACACATGGGATAAAGGCTATGGCGCGTTTGCTACTGTTTGTAGGAACATTGAGATAACAGTCACTAGCAGTTAAAACAACCTGCTAGGGAACTTATCCAACGCGTAAGTATGGTCAAATTAGCCTAGGGCAAAGTCGCACATGCTTAATTACCATTAGCAGAAATTCTAGCATCAGCCCATCGTTGAATTTTGACCCAAATCACGTATTGCCTCCGGAACGATATTCCCTCACGGCAGCTTAAACGATGTTCTTGTAAACACTCATTACAATATTGTACATAGCTTACCGGTGAGATAACATATCTTGCCTAATCGTAATCTGTGTCCTTGTGCAGGTAGTTGGATAGGCTGCACTGCTTGATCAATTTGCAACCATCCATCCAATAACACAAGAGCGACGTCATATCTCTTGTGGCTGTTATGGAAGAGACTATGATTGTGAATTTGCTTGACAAATATTTTGCGTCTGACAGTAGATTGTCCAGTGTATAATTTATGAACCCCTACGAATGACAACACAGACGGAAAAAAATAATTGGAATGCCTAAATGTTAGCAGTTTACATGTTGTAACACAGGCTAAAATATTGGATCCATGCACACTTCATTATATAATGCAGTGAAAAGATCGCACGGCATTTGTTGTAAGTGGTATTTTGCCACATATATATCTTATATAAACTATGCACTTTAATCTTTTTTAGTTATTCATATTCTAACTCGTATTTGTCGTCAAAATTATTCAACAATCAAATACATGTAACTTGATAAAGGTTGAAAATAGTAAGGGACCTTAAGCACTTTTTGAGGGAAACGTCTCCTACACAAACATATGTTTTTGGTTAATTAAGTAATTCCATGTTAAACCCCTGCAGTGGTTGTCTCTATTGATTTTTTTTTAGCAGTACGTACATTGTGGTTAACCATATACTATTACACCAAGTATGAATGTTCATGTAAAACATGATACAGATAATAGCTGTACTCCGTTCTCTGCGTCGAATACAAAATTGACATTAAAATAAAATCGCTTAGTTTTCATGATCAATATCATTATTGTAATAGCTTTTTCATGTTTTTTTTTTTTTTTTTTTTTCAGCTGTAAATTGTTCTTGAAAACATTTTTTTCGAGTAGGCATGTTCTTTTATTTTGTCCAGCTCATTACTAAAGATATTAATTAGAGTTTGCATTTTCGCCGTAACCTTATCCTCAACTTATCCGACATATATTTATTGATGAAGAGATGACAATATGTTTGCGTATTACTAATACATTTCAATTAGCCTTCTTCAGCATAGATGCACAGATGACGACAAAATATGGGGAGAACAAAAAAAAAGTGACTGTTCACTTAAAATCTTGACAACAGTCTTTTTTCGTCTGTGTGATAGCAAAGTTGATGTAAATAATGACCATGCTAAGATGACCCACCTACGCTGATTGAGTATCTTCCTGGATGTACGTTACGGTGAAAACAATGAGCAGCAGTTAATACCCATTCCTTTGTTATGAGAGAGCCTCCACAGATATGTACCCCATCTTTCTGTAGCGAGACCATCCAAGGCCATTGATGTGGTCGCGAATTGTCGCCATTGATTATTCGTTTGACTCTATGAACAACACGACCTTGATTACCGCTTGCTGCAATCATATATTCATGGAGATTACATAACAATCTTTGATTTTATTATAGATGTGCAACGCAGCATTGACTGGATGTTTGTCTCTCTGGCTAGCTGTCTGTCACACTAGCTGCCTGTCACACTAGCTGCCTGTATATGTCTGTCTGTCCGGTTGTCGGTCTGATTGTCCGTTTGTCTACAGAATTGTCTAGCTTTCAATCACCCAAATGACAGTATAAAAAACCCGCTGATAAGAACCCGGATTTTTGCACGTTGCCTAAACATGTTCTTATATTATTTTACTTATAGCAAATTTAGCCTATAAAGAGCTTGTAAAATAGGTTCTTATATTTTCCTATGAAACTCATGCAGCTATATGGTAAAAAAAACCATCTCATAGTACAAGATAAATAATTTATTCTGTACGATATGTATTATGACTGTAGAAGAGTACAAGTATTCCTTAACAAAACATATCAAAACTACTTATTGGCATAAACACAGTACCTGTGCTCGAAAAAATGAACAGATGATGTTGTTAACTCAGCAGTTTCTAACCAGCACACATTAAGCATACAAACCCAGCATACAAACCCACGTATAAGAACCTGTCTCTAATTTTTAACTTAAAAAGGTTCGTATAAATCAAATTTGCATGGTGCTTGAAAATCACAATTTTAGGTTAACAGCTTCTTAAAACCCATGTTCTTATATGTGAGTTTTTACTGTATTCCACTGACGCTCTCTCGAAACCACGAAACCCACTTATTCCGAAGAAGGACTGATGTCCGAAACGTCTTTACGGTGATCCAGATTTCACTCGTGCATTCAACTCTTTCTTTAGAAAAACTAACGCAGCCCAAGCTAGAATGAAAAGCTGAAACGTCATTTTTTTCTAGCGTTAGAATTATTTTTTATTTTTGAGTGATGTTTGCAACTAATAATCTTACTCTCTTAAGCACGTCGACCAACCCTATTTCAAATGTTCAATTTTGCAAATAGGTTCACGGTTTCTGTCTGATAGGTCTTACCTTGAGTTAAATTGATAGAACTTGACAAACATATCTAAAAATGAAATAGTTGAAGTCTTATGAATATACTAATAAAAGCTAAAAAAAGTCAAATGACAAGTTGTATCACCATGTAAATTCTGTCTCTATCGTTGTGTAGATGTAAGTAAAAACCCTCGACACGTTGTGTACAAGTCTGATTATGTTCTATATTTGCTTCCTTTAATTGTTCCTATTTTTATGCACTTGAGATATTGGTCAAAAAGCGTGCTCCATAAGTGAACAAAGCACGCTGACAACATTTTTTGTAGCGCGCGCTCTGATTGGTCAATTGACCAGAAAGTGCAATTCACTTGTGTGCAAATATATATATATATAGAGAGAGAGAGTTTGCTGAAGAAGGCTGAATAGCCGAAACGTCTGAATAAACAGCGCTTCTATAGTTGCAAGTTGTGTGGCCTTGATTTACTTTATTCTACTATATATAATAAAATAAAACCCACACAAACAATCACGTTTTTAGACAAAAGCCGAATGAAAATGCACATAACTGTGTTAATAATATACTTGCAAAAAATTATCGCTTCTGATTGGTCGAGAGCTGTGCTGTTCAGGCGTAACACCAGTGCAGAAAGCTGTAACACCAGTGCAGAAAGCTGTAATACCAGTGCAGAAATTTGTAATACCAGTGCAAATTACAACTTGATTCAAAAGACAAAATACGCCCTAAAACTAAATGTTTTTGGAATTTTTTACTATCTAGAAAATAATTTTAATTTTCTAAGCATTTCTATTTGCAAAAAGTTTGAAATTTCACAAAAATAGTCAAGAAATTTGCAAAAAACTGAGCGAGATCTCGTTGAAAAGTTTTCAATTTTCACCTTGAGCGCGCGCTAGATGACGACATCATCACCTCATCATTGGCGCGCGCTCGTTCGAATTTGAATCAAAATTTCAACCAAATATTTTTAAAAATCGACAAAATGGTTGAATTTTTTGCAAGTATATTATTAAAAGGTAATAAGATGGTTTCTCGTTCAATTTGGATTAATTTGCACTCGTTTGTTTTTCAAAGAGCCAAATTGCATTCGCCCTACGGGCTCATGCAATTACGAACTCTTTGAAAAACAAACTCGTGCAAATTAATTCCAAATTGAACTCGAAAACATCTTATTACCTATACAAAAAGAACTTTGCTGTCAATGTTATTATTTTTGTTAAATTGATTTCGTTGCCTGTTTGGACGTTTTTCGGTTCAAAATGGTTGTGATTCCCTTAGATCTTTTGATGTAAGTTTTCTTTGTCATTCAGCCATCACTTCTTTCGTGCTCTCGTCACTTTTCATCGCGTTCTATAACTGAACAAAGCACGCTCAACTTTAGAGATAGAACGCGTGCTCTGATTGACTGAGACGATTGCTCGCTCTATGATACAATGCAACAGTGCACGGCATCGCACATTTCAAATATTTTTTGCGAGGAATAATGCAGAAGATCTGTTACCGTGTAGTGCTTCTCCTAACGCTTCTCTCGTTCTTGTGTAGATGACAAGAAAACCTTATGGATGTTAAATTACGTTATGTATGTTCAGCATCTTGCCGATACCACTGTTTAAGTGTCTAATTACCGTAAAGCGGTGAATATACATTTATTAAAATGCAATCCTGAACAGTCAGTTTAATTTCGATACTCCTTTGGTAACAGCTTGTTATCCCTTGAATATTAAAGAATTCTTGGCAAATTATCTATGGATATTACAGTTTTAGTTTGATATACAAGAATTAGTTTCCAACACATTATTCAATTAGTATGCACTTGATCTACCTTTCTTTTGGTAAAAATTGCCTTTTAATATTCATGTTTTTTTCCATCTAAACTTAAAAACCGTATCGACGAATTCGTGTTTTTTTTCACGAAAATCGGAAAAAACGCTATTTTCCCGTGAAGCGTTAGAAACCTTCGAATTTGTGGTGGTAAATTTTTGAATTACAACATAATTTCGAATAGACAGACAAGAACGCTGCAGAGGTCGGAACTAAATGGAATGAATTACACACCACATACCGGGCAAATGGCTGCTCACTTTAAGTCGCTCAGTACGACATTCTGTTGCCATATCCGCCTCAACTCGAATTTGTTGTTTTGAATTTATCAGAATAAAATCAGAACAATACATACAGTGCAAAGTTTGATAATGAGTGACTTTACCCATATGTATTCGACTGTTTCATGGTGGCGTGCTGTATCAGTGGCTTAGAATTCGAGCTCAAAATCTTAATAATATTGCCTTAATAATTTTCCGATAGGACAATTCAGAGTACGAACGATTCTATGCAACATAATGCGGTCCCCTAACCCAAATCGCTTAACCTGATTTTTTTTTAGTTTTATAATGATAAAGCGCTGTGAAACTATTTAAAAAAAATTAAATATTTTAGTGCGAATATAAGAGCTTAAAAATAGCTAAAATACAAAAGTGATTGACAATAAGAAAACATGGGGACATACATATGAGTCTTACCACCAGAATTAGCAGAACTATTACAGCGTTCATGGCTACAGCAGATCTACTACTTTATAGCAAAGAACTTGCAATATGAAGGAAATGTTTGTAGCTGCTTTAGGGGGTCATGATTGAATCACTTATACTAGGATTGGTCGACTTTGGTCACGTGACGTTAACACCATGCGATATAATTTAAATGTCAGCACATTATATAGCAATATCAGACCTTTGTTAATTAATACTAATCAATAATTCACAATTCATAATTAATAGAAAACTATTATTAAAATTTGAAAACTAAAACTAAACAAAAATTAATGAATAATCATTGATGGATGTAAGAAAATTGAGAATTCACTTAATTCCATCCAAAATCCTTACCAAGCATAAACCTAACATTCGAACCTCCAAATCCAACATTGACCATGAACCGTGACAATAAACCCTCATACTAACAACCCTAACCCAAGCGATAACAACCCTAACCCTCCCCATGAATTAAACGCTAAACACCAAAATCGTACCCTTATCCTTCCTCTAGCCCGAAATCTACATCCAACCCACTTACCTAACCCTCCCTCTATTAACTGTACCTAACCATGAATTGACCCTCATCCCAACCCAACCCTCATTCCTAACCCTTGGGGCTTCAATCGTGCTGATTTTTTTCCAAATTGCAGTCTAAGGCACTCGATTTCCTATACAAATCTTGTATTTTTCGTCACTAATGGCCTTTAGACAACGCCATTTCATCGAATATCGCGCATTTTTCGTCGATCACTTGAAAGGTCTATTAGAATCTAGCTATTAGCTATAAATAGAATAGAGCGTTTTCATAAAACACGCTATCTGATGAAAAAATGCTAATAAGAATTGCATGTGGGAATGTGCGCTTTGATCCACAAAGACAAGTTCGATCAGCTTATTATCGTAAACGTAAACACGATCATCAGCTGATTGAGGTTTCCTTTGTCTTTGTGCATCAAAACGTACATTCCCATGTGCAATGCTCATTAGCAGAGATCCTTTTAACTCATTGGCATTTTTTAGAATTGATTAGCATATGATAGCTTGATATGTGAAAACGCGCTAATGAACACAACACTAGGATACAATGATGACAAAAAATGACACAAGCAAAAGCCGAGTGTTTACTTTATATTTCCAAAAATTATAAAGAACAAACTACCCCTGTAAGATAATGATACGATATCAGAGTTTTTTACGTTTTATATTTCTACAAACTACAGTGCGCAAAATACCGCGGTAAAATAAATTATGTCTCAGAAAAAAATATTCTCATAATCTGGGTCTGAATGATTGAGGTGTGCGGAAGCTTGTTCGTGAAGGAAATGGTCTAGTGAAATATTTCAACAATAACAACAAATATGTATGGTAGGACACAGCTTGTTTAATAATGGTATACTTGCATAAACCATAACACACATTGCTTCACCAAAGAATTGTATGACCTTGAGCAAAGGTGACGGCAAAATAAACGCCACCGCCATCTAACACAGAAAGGTGGCAGCCCCACCCCAGCACACACAAGTCATTCAGAACAAGCTTTAGTTCTAGACACTAGATAAAATACTATCACAAGCTTTAGTTCTAGATACTAGATAAAATACTATCACAAGCTTTAGTACTAGATAAAATACTATCACAAGAGAAAAAACATGCCCTGCAGGCAGTGATGGGAAAGGAAAGTGGTCAGATAAAAGAAAGTACAACTGGCCCTGTCTGCTGCACTATCGTCTACCACGATCAGAACTTAATGAATAGCACTGACTTGAGAATCAGAGAAACCCTGCTGTGCAGCAAATGTAGCTGCTCCTATTCTAAAACCCTAACCCTAACCCCTGGGTTCAAGACGACATGTTTGTAAGCACTGATCGAGTATTCTAGAAAAGCGAGTGCGCTGAATCGGACTTTCTGTTTCATTTAGGAAAAGAGGGCCTAGGTGACACCTTCATTGCTTTAATACAGTTACATAGCATTTACAGGGCAAGCTGATGTTTGCCAAGGAAAACTGATATTTAGGGTCCTGTTCCTAGAAAGACAGATAACCTTATCCTATGATATGCGCTATCCTAGGGATAAATTCCCTATCCCAGGGATAGCTATCCTAGGGATAAAATTCGGTTCCTGAAAGCAGTTTTTATCCCAGGGATAGTTAGTAGGATAACTTCGATATTCTCTGGATAAACCGGTTTGTCAATGGCGGGAAAATGACACGGGGCCGCGCTTTGTTTTCATTTTATCAGCCTAGCTGTGGCCCGGCAAATGAAAATTATAACACAAATATAACATAAAACATAAATCGTTTTGGTCACATTGTTTTATATATATAGGAACTCAAGTTAGACCGAAAAAAATTCAAGCGGAAACAAAAATTTACTAGCGAAAAACATCGAAATTACGGAAAACGAGCGATTTGGTCTTGTATTTCGTTGCAAATCGAGTTCTATCGTTGCTTAATCAAATCTAAAGTTGCAATTAATTTTTAAATCGTTTTTATAGTAGTTTGAAGTGTCTTTATGTCACGAAAACGTCGAGGTTAAGTTCACTTATCTCTAGGATAGTAACTTTAATCTAAGGTTCGGGAGGTGGGATAACTTTATCGGAGATTTATCCCTAGGACAACACAATCCGTGCTTTCAAGAACCCAATTTATGCATAAAATAACTTTATCTCAAGGATAGCTCATAGTTATCCCTAGGAAAGAGTTATGCATCTTTCTAGGAACCGGCCCCTGGGGGGATTTGTTTTAACTAGACGCATAGCTGCGTGAACTCGGGCATTTCTAATAATTGCACTAATAAGTTTATGTTAGTTGTATTTCTATATGCCAGCACCTCCAAAATGTTATAGCTTCAATTGAGATTAGAAACTTTTTGCGCTGTTTGTGTATTTTCATTGTGAAGTTGTCTGCTTGTTGAAGGCAATCAGCAAGCCTTTCATTTGTAAAGAAAAAGAAAGCTGTAGTCAATTAGCACCACTTACCAACGACAAATATTGCCAAGCTTATAACTCTGACAACAACCGCCAAAAACAAAAATGTTCTGTTAGGACATATTTAAGGTAATTCCGTAGTAATAGAACTAGCCATAGAATTTTGATAAAACTTTCTACGGTAAAACATTTTGAGTTTTTCAAAAAAAATATAAAATAAAAAAGTGGGGTCACCGTATTGGATTTCGCGAGAAAAATTTTTAAAGTATACCCACTTTTGTCAATTTAGCGTCTAGCATTCGAAAATGGGCATCATACATAAAAGTATCTCTTGACTGAGATTGGTCAATACCCAATATTTTTGTGCTTAAATGTACTCCTCATACATTGGGCTACCGATGTAAAGCAAAAGATTTTCACTAAAATGTAACAGCGAAGAGAAATAAAGCAAAAATTAACAAAATGTTCGAATTTTTACGAGCCTCATTAACGCTGTGAACGAAACACTTTTCGAAATATCGAAAAATCTAGCCATAGAATTTTGTCATCGATCACATATGTTTTAAAAAACATGATTTCAAATGATATTATGAAATAAAAAAGATAGGTGCCCGTATTGGTTTGCGAGATATTTTGAGAAATATTCTTAAATTTCAATAATATCAAGGATTTTCCGAGAGAGGAATGGGGCGAGTTTAAAGAAATTCGTAATTTTTCGCTTGAAAATGTGAAAACTGTTTCTATTTTAACGTTAAAGTGTTTCTCAGACATAGCTCTGTATCTATTGATGATAAGAAATGTAAAACTCTAAAATTCGAAATATGCGCAGAACTGTGCGCAGTGCAAAACTACGGAATTACCTTAAACAGTATGGCTTGATTTCAATAATACATGTTAGCCGAAAATGACAATTTATTTTGTTGGTATTTTTCAAAACGTCTTGTCAAGATGAAGAAAATAGACAGACAATCTTTAAAATAAGAAGAAAAAGAGAAAAGTAATATTGGATAACCCTGCCTATGAATCGAACCCACTTCTGCCGAATCAATATCACGGGAGTATGAAATCATTCAACTAATCGGTCAAAACATCTATGGAAATACATTCCAATTTTTTATAACAGACAGATATCTGAAGTGTAGAAAATTGTTCCCCACAAACTTGTGGATTAAAATTGAACTAGAGCCACTGGGTGGCTGAACCGTGCCGGTATTAGTGTCTTCGCGCATGCTAGTATGCGTCATGCAGATGCATAGGTCCCCAAAGCTGTAAAATTCTCAAATGAATTTTGGTTTCTCCTTATTTAAAAGTTTATATAGGTAGAAACAAAAAATTAAGAAATCACTTAAAACAGCTTAGACTGTGTTTAGTTAAAAACTTTGCAGAAATAAAATAAGTTTTAATAAACAAGATGGGCTAAAAATATTTTATTAATTTGTATTTTGAATTTTTTAAAACTTTGGGGACCTGTGGTAAATGAGGCTGCAGAGTTAGAAAAACTAAAAGTGATATTTATAAAACAGAATGAAATTAGTGTTGATTACTAATTTCTGAGAAACTCAGGGTATCTCAGGGTATTATAAAACGACTTTAAAGAGCACAAGAAACAAAGACATGTATGTAAATTTAAAAGATTTTATTATTGAAAATCTGTTTTATTTTCTTTTTCCAAACAGTAACATACATCAACGTTATAACCACAACAAATTCAACTATGATGTTCTTGTAAAATAAACTGTAAATTTGGCGCAAACAGCCATCTTCAAGCGTTTGGAGCAAAAACCATGTGACTGTGCTGACATGCGTACTTGCTCAGGAGCCCCCCTGACATTATAGTGTTACGTCATAAAGAAATGAACCGCGTGCTCTCCATGGGCTTCCTGTTCACCACGTGACCTAAGTGCCGAAAGGATTTGGGCTTCCTGTGGACCACGTGCGAAAGGCAAAAACTCTGCAATATACGGGACCTTCGGCTTTACGTCCTCATCCGAGAAGACGAGGCACTGAGAGAGTAAAGTATCTTGCCTAAGGACACAACGTGATCGCCCGGTCTGGGAATCGAACCCGAGCCACTGGACCCGAAGTCCAATGCCCTAACCACTAGGCCACCATGTCTCTCGTTATATAGTCAATTAGTTGGCTTTTCCACATTTTATTTATATAGCCAAGCTTTCGCACAAATCGTACATCTTCAGGGTAAAAGTAGATGTGTTTACAATTTGTTTCATATTACATTGTATAAGAACGCGTTTTTACAAATACACAAGACGCTCTTAGAGCGCGAGCTTGTGAAGAAGCACTGTGGGGCACGTTTCGGCTCTATTAAGCACAGACGCAGCTTGATGCGCGACGTTAATAATGAAAACAAGCTACTTCATACATCAGTATAGCCTCTAATTCTCGTGATGAGCCTAGCTAAGAACGCCTATGTTAGAGGCAATACATATACTGGCAGGTCATAATAGAGAACCAGGATTTTTAATGTCCATCATTAAACTGTGCTGTAAGGTTCGGTAATAAATCAATTTACAGTCATCATTTCTTCTTATTAAGGTAGTTCGGGACTCTTGCTACTGCGCATTCTGCTCGCGCATGTGAAATCAAATAAAATTTCTCGTGCGGTTAAAAAGAAATTTTGCGTTAGAGCCAAAATATGGTCATTCTTGAACTTTTTGTTAAAAAATAACATCATATCATTGCATACGGGCCTCAAAAGCAGCTAGTGCCCACTCCCGCGCGTCCAAAACATTGAAATCATCTTATTTTCCGCGCGTTTTTTTGCTTATAGCTCTAAAATTAGCACGGTGACACCCGATTATTTTTCCATTTTTGTATTTGGCATAAACCCAGCTTTGAAATTTTGAAATAAAAAATACATGGTCTTCGAGACCAAAACATTGTAATTTTGACTTTTTTGTAATAAAGTGTACAAAAAATTAATGAAGCTCTTCTTTTAAATCTCCGTAAAATATCTCAGTCGATGTCTTCTCCAAGGAATAAATTAATGAGAGCTATAGCGAAGGGAGCATTTTGTCAGACTCTTATAGCAGATTTGTAAAAAACTTTCAAATTTGTTCGCAAGAATATAACTTTCAACAAATTTGATGTTACTTCTTTTAGTTGAAATGGGGCAAAAATGGGCCTTCTACCACCCCCTACAGTTCCAAAACTAGTGCGGTGACCCCTATTTTTTTATTCCATTTTTGTTTTTCATATGTGTCAGTCCTTATGTAGAAAAAGTTTAAAAAAATTCTATCGGCGGGAAGTGTGGATCCCTAACTACCTTAATAGACATTGAAAAATCCCATGTTAACAGTTAAAAATAGTTTTTTCTTTCTATTGATAACACAGAATATTGTTTATACTAGCTTCATTTATTTATAAATATATATTTTTTTCTTCGTTTACTAGCTAGTTTTCTTCTCATTCTTTTTCTACTTTTGACATGACATATATTTGTCATAACGTGATCATAACTCTTTAGAGCTGATTATTTTGGTCATAATATATAAATTCGGTTATGTTTGTTTATGGCATTTAATTATACAGCTTTTTAATTTTTGATAATCACCGAGTCATCACATAAAGAACCCACTATATGTGGCGTGAATAGAAACATGAAAATACACAAAAGAATGTTTATGTAAGAGATTTGAGCTCCAACTGGGACTCAACAAACGCTACAGTGATATTATTCAAGCTTACACACAAATTTTGAATACAAAATACTTGTCCGATTTGCGACGTCTGTACAGTTTCCTGTGGTCGGTGTTTTGTCCGATTCGTTTTGTATTTGCTCAGTTTGATTCATATTTTGGTTTCTCTGACATCTCTGAATAATCTTTTTGGTAATCTCTTAGGTGTAATAAGGTGTAATAATAAGTTTATTACCATAATTATAACAAATATTTACAAATTACAAGAAAAACAAATTTAAACAAATTTTGGTAATATCTACTCAGAATAGAAAACTAATCGAGCTGAGTAGCTGGAAATATTAATTAAGAATTTAAAGGTCGTGATGAATAAATGGTCATATATAGTACATACAATTTAACATATAGAAAATGGAAAAAAAGAAAGGTAACTACAAATCTATAATTTTCAATTCAGTGTCAGAGCAGTAGAAAAACTGTTTGAATACAAATTATTCATAATTATAAATAAAAATAAGTGTATAATATGGGTATAATCTGATTAATATAGAAATGGGAAATAATAATAATAAATAATATGGGAAATAATTGAAGCTATTAATAATGTACAATTCTATTTAAGTAATAAATAAGCAATTGAGATATACACTAGATATAATATTACAAAGTCAGCAGTTAACTTAATTGATATTTTTCTAGACAGGAAGTTTTCATTTTAGCTTTGAAAGATTTTAAAGCAAGTAATTTTATATTTTCATCAATGTTGTTCCAAATGGTTGGACCAACATAGCTTAAATTAAATATTCCATAATTTGTTCTAATGACAGGAGTTCTGAAACTTGATTTGCTAGCTAGTCTTGTCCTATAGTTATGTGATGAAAAAACACTCTGGATATAGCCATTAAAGGCTTTAGGTAAAACATTATTTTTAAATTGATACATAAAGATGACATTAGAAATGAAAATTATTTCTGTAAATTTTAAGAGTCCTAAATTTATCAAAATTGTTTGGGTATGAGCATCCCACTTGGAGAATGTCATCACACGTACAACCTTTTTTTGTAAGGTAATTATAGGTTTAAGCGAATTTTCATAGTTATTACCCCAAATTAGTTTTCCATAAGTAATTGAGTAAATAAAGCTGTAGTATAGTATAGTTAGCTTCTTGAGGTGCTGTCGAAACGAATGCAACAGGTGTCGACTAGCACAAGGTCAGACTGTTCGTTGTTTGCTGCTGGAACAGCTCCCCCACGAATGCAACAGGTGTCGACTAGCACAAGGTCAGTCTGTTCGTTGTTTGCTGCTGGAACAGCTCCCCCACGAATGCAAGGGGTGTCGACTGGCACGGGGTCAGTCTGTTCGTTGTTTGCTGCTGGAACAGCTCCCCCACGAATGCAAGGGGTGTCGACTGGCACGGGGTCAGTCTGTTCGTTGTTTGCTGCTGGAACAGCTCCCCCACGAATGCAAGGGGTGTCGACTGGCACGGGGTCAGTCTGTTCGTTGTTTGCTGCTGGAACAGCTCCCCCACGAATGCAAGGGGTGTCGACTGGCACGGGGTCAGTCTGTTCGTTGTTTGCTGCTGGAACAGCTCCCCCACGAATGCAAGGGGTGTCGACTGGCACGGGGTCAGTCTGTTCGTTGTTTGCTGCTGGAACAGCTCCCCCACGAATGCAAGGGGTGTCGACTGGCACGGGGTCAGTCTGTTCGTTGTTTGCTGCTGGAACAGCTCCCCCACGAATGCAAAGGGGTGTCGACTGGCACGGGGTCAGTCTGTTCGTTGTTTGCTGCTGGTACAGCTCCCCCACGAATGCAAGTGGTGTCGACTGGCACGGGGTCAGTCTGTTCGTTGTTTGCTGCTGGTACAGCTCCCCCACGAATGCAAGGGGTGTCGACTGGCACGGGGTCAGTCTGTTCGTTGTTTGCTGCTGGAACAGCTCCCCCACGAATGCAAGGGGTGTCGACTGGCACGGTGTCAGTCTGTTCGTTGTTTGCTGCTGGAACAGCTCCCCCACGAATGCAAGGGGTGTCGACTGGCACGGGGTCAGTCTGTTCGTTGTTTGCTGCTGGTACAGCTCCCCCACGAATGCAAGGGGTGTCGACTGGCACGGGGTCAGTCTGTTCGTTGTTTGCTGCTGGAACAGCTCCCCCACGAATGCAAGGGGTGTCGACTGGCACGGGGTCAGTCTGTTCGTTGTTTGCTGCTGGTACAGCTCCCCCACGAATGCAAGTGGTGTCGACTGGCACGGGGTCAGTCTGTTCGTTGTTTGCTGCTGGTACAGCTCCCCCACGAATGCAAGGGGTGTCGACTAGCACGGGGTCAGTCTGTTCGTTGTTTGCTGCTGGTACAGCTCCCCCACGAATGCAAGGGGTGTCGACTGGCACGGGGTCAGTGTTCGTTGTTTGTTGCTGGTACAGCTCCCCCACGAATGCAAGGGGTGTCGACTGGCACGGGGTCAGTCTGTTCGTTGTTTGCTGCTGGAACAGCTCCCCCACGAATGCAAAGGGGTGTCGACTGGCACGGGGTCAGTCTGTTCGTTGTTTGCTGCTGGTACAGCTCCCCCACGAATGCAAGTGGTGTCGACTGGCACGGGGTCAGTCTGTTCGTTGTTTGCTGCTGGTACAGCTCCCCCACGAATGCAAGGGGTGTCGACTGGCACGGGGTCAGTCTGTTCGTTGTTTGCTGCTGGAACAGCTCCCCCACGAATGCAAGGGGTGTCGACTGGCACGGTGTCAGTCTGTTCGTTGTTTGCTGCTGGAACAGCTCCCCCACGAATGCAAGGGGTGTCGACTGGCACAGGGTCAGTCTGTTCGTTGTTTGCTGCTGGAACAGCTCCCCCACGAATGCAAGGGGTGTCGACTGGCACGGGGTCAGTCTGTTCGTTGTTTGCTGCTGGAACAGCTCCCCCACGAATGCAAGGGGTGTCGACTGGCACGGGGTCAGTCTGTTCGTTGTTTGCTGCTGGTACAGCTCCCCCACGAATGCAAGTGGTGTCGACTGGCACGGGGTCAGTCTGTTCGTTGTTTGCTGCTGGTACAGCTCCCCCACGAATGCAAGGGGTGTCGACTAGCACGGGGTCAGTCTGTTCGTTGTTTGCTGCTGGTACAGCTCCCCCACGAATGCAAGGGGTGTCGACTGGCACGGGGTCAGTGTTCGTTGTTTGTTGCTGGTACAGCTCCCCCACGAATGCAAGGGGTGTCGACTGGCACGGGGTCAGTCTGTTCGTTGTTTGCTGCTGGTACAGCTCCCCCACGAATGCAAAGGGGTGTCGACTGGCACGGGGTCAGTCTGTTCGTTGTTTGCTGCTGGAACAGCCCCCCCACGAATGAGAGGGGTGTCGACTGGCACGGGGTCAGTCTGTTCGTTGTTTGCTGCTGGAGAGCCCCCCCACGAATGCAAGGGGTGTCGACTGGCACGGGGTCAGTCTGTTCGTTGTTTGCTGCTGGAACAGCTCCCCCACGAATGCAAGGGGTGTCGACTGGCACGGGGTCAGTCTGTTCGTTGTTTGCTGCTGGTACAGCTCCCCCACGAATGCAAGTGGTGTCGACTGGCACGGGGTCAGTCTGTTCGTTGTTTGCTGCTGGTACAGCTCCCCCACGAATGCAAGGGGTGTCGACTGGCACGGGGTCAGTCTGTTCGTTGTTTGCTGCTGGAACAGCTCCCCCACGAATGCAAGGGGTGTCGACTGGCACGGTGTCAGTCTGTTCGTTGTTTGCTGCTGGAACAGCTCCCCCACGAATGCAAGGGGTGTCGACTGGCACGGGGTCAGTCTGTTCGTTGTTTGCTGCTGGAACAGCTCCCCCACGAATGCAAGGGGTGTCGACTGGCACGGGGTCAGTCTGTTCGTTGTTTGCTGCTGGAACAGCTCCCCCACGAATGCAAGTGGTGTCGACTGGCACGGGGTCAGTCTGTTCGTTGTTTGCTGCTGGTACAGCTCCCCCACGAATGCAAGGGGTGTCGACTAGCACGGGGTCAGTCTGTTCGTTGTTTGCTGCTGGTACAGCTCCCCCACGAATGCAAGGGGTGTCGACTGGCACGGGGTCAGTGTTCGTTGTTTGTTGCTGGTACAGCTCCCCCACGAATGCAAGGGGTGTCGACTGGCACGGGGTCAGTCTGTTCGTTGTTTGCTGCTGGTACAGCTCCCCCACGAATGCAAAGGGGTGTCGACTGGCACGGGGTCAGTCTGTTCGTTGTTTGCTGCTGGTACAGCTCCCCCACGAATGCAAAGGGGTGTCGACTGGCACGGGGTCAGTCTGTTCGTTGTTTGCTGCTGGAACAGCCCCCCCACGAATGAGAGGGGTGTCGACTGGCACGGGGTCAGTCTGTTCGTTGTTTGCTGCTGGAACAGCCCCCCCACGAATGCAAGGGGTGTCGACTGGCACGGGGTCAGTCTGTTCGTTGTTTGCTGCTGGAACAGCCCCCCCACGAATGCAAGGGGTGTCGACTGGCACGGGGTCAGTCTGTTCGTTGTTTGCTGCTGGAACAGCTCCCCCACGAATGCAAGGGGTGTCGACTGGCACGGGGTCAGTCTGTTCGTTGTTTGCTGCTGGAACAGCTCCCCCACGAATGCAAGGGGTGTCGACTGGCACGGGGTCAGTCTGTTCGTTGTTTGCTGCTGGTACAGCTCCCCCATGAATGAGAGGGGTGTCGACTGGAACGGGGTCAGTCTGTTCGTTGTTTGCTGCTGGAACAGCCCCCCCACGAATGCAAGGGGTGTCGACTGGCACGGGGTCAGTCTGTTCGTTGTTTGCTGCTGGAGAGCCCCCCCACGAATGCAAGGGGTGTCGACTGGCACGGGGTCAGTCTGTTCGTTGTTTGCTGCTGGAACAGCTCCCCCACGAATGCAAGGGGTGTCGACTGGCACGGGGTCAGTCTGTTCGTTGTTTGCTGCTGGTACAGCCCCCCCACGAATGCAAGGGGTGTCGACTGGCACGGGGTCAGTCTGTTCGTTGTTTGCTGCTGGAACAGCTCCCCCACGAATGCAAGGGGTGTCGACTGGCACGGTGTCAGTCTGTTCGTTGTTTGCTGCTGGAACAGCTCCCCCACGAATGCAAGGGGTGTCGACTGGCACGGGGTCAGTCTGTTCGTTGTTTGCTGCTGGAACAGCTCCCCCACGAATGCAAGGGGTGTCGACTGGCACGGGGTCAGTCTGTTCGTTGTTTGCTGCTGGAACAGCTCCCCCACGAATGCAAGGGGTGTCGACTGGCACGGGGTCAGTCTGTTCGTTGTTTGCTGCTGGAACAGCTCCCCCACGAATGCAAGGGGTGTCGACTGGCACGGGGTCAGTCTGTTCGTTGTTTACTGCTGGTACAGCTCCCCCAGGAATGAGAGGGGTGTCGACTGGCACGGGGTCAGTCTGTTCGTTGTTTGCTGCTGGAACAGCCCCCCCACGAATGCAAGGGGTGTCGACTGGCACAGGGTCAGTCTGTTCGTTGTTTGCTGCTGGAACAGCCCCCCCACGAATGCAAGGGGTGTCGACTGGCACGGGGTCAGTCTGTTCGTTGTTTGCTGCTGGAACAGCTCCCCCACGAATGCAAGGGGTGTCGACTGGCACGGGGTCAGTCTGTTCGTTGTTTGCTGCTGGTACAGCTCCCCCACGAATGCAAGGGGTGTCGACTGGCACGGGGTCAGTCTGTTCGTTGTTTGCTGCTGGTACAGCTCCCCCACGAATGCAAGGGGTGTCGACTGGCACGGGGTCAGTCTGTTCGTTGTTTGCTGCTGGAACAGCCCCCCCACGAATGCAAGGGGTGTCGACTGGCACGGGGTCAGTCTGTTCGTTGTTTGCTGCTGGAACAGCTCCCCCACGAATGCAAGGGGTGTCGACTGGCACGGGGTCAGTCTGTTCGTTGTTTGCTGCTGGAACAGCTCCCCCACGAATGCAAGGGGTGTCGACTGGCACGGGGTCAGTCTGTTCGTTGTTTGCTGCTGGAACAGCCCCCCCACGAATGCAAGGGGTGTCGACTGGCACGGGGTCAGTCTGTTCGTTGTTTGCTGCTGGAACAGCTCCCCCACGAATGCAAGGGGTGTCGACTGGCACGGGGTCAGTCTGTTCGTTGTTTGCTGCTGGAACAGCTCCCCCACGAATGCAAGGGGTGTCGACTGGCACGGGGTCAGTCTGTTCGTTGTTTGCTGCTGGTACAGCTCCCCCACGAATGCAAGGGGTGTCGACTGGCACGGGGTCAGTCTGTTCGTTGTTTGCTGCTGGAACAGCTCCCCCACGAATGCAAGGGGTTTTGACTGGCACGGGGTCAGTCTGTTCGTTGTTTGCTGCTGGAACAGCTCCCCCACGAATGCAAGGGGTGTCGACTGGCACGGGGTCAGTCTGTTCGTTGTTTGCTGCTGGTACAGCTCCCCCACGAATGCAAGGGGTGTCGACTGGCACGGGGTCAGTCTGTTCGTTGTTTGCTGCTGGAACAGCTCCCCCACGAATGCAAGGGGTGTCGACTGGCACGGGGTCAGTCTGTTCGTTGTTTGCTGCTGGAACAGCTCCCCCACGAATGGAAGGGGTGTCGACTGGCACGGGGTCAGTCTGTTCGTTGTTTGCTGCTGGAACAGCTCCCCCACGAATGCAAGGGGTGTCGACTGGCACGGGGTCAGTCTGTTCGTTGTTTGCTGCTGGAACAGCTCCCCCACGAATGCAAGGGGTGTCGACTGGCACAGAGTCAGTCTGTTCGTTGTTTGCTGCTGGAACAGCTCCCCCACGAATGCAAGGGGTGTCGACTGGCATGGGGTCAGTCTGTTCGTTGTTTGCTGCTGGTACAGCCCCCCCACGAATGCAAGGGGTGTCGACTGGCACGGGGTCAGTCTGTTCGTTGTTTGCTGCTGGAACAGCTCCCCCACGAATGCAAGGGGTGTCGACTGGCACGGGGTCAGTCTGTTCGTTGTTTGCTGCTGGTACAGCTCCCCCACGAATGCAAGGGGTGTCGACTGGCACGGGGTCAGTCTGTTCGTTGTTTGCTGCTGGTACAGCTCCCCCACGAATGCAAGGGGTGTCGACTGGCACGGGGTCAGTCTGTTCGTTGTTTGCTGCTGGAACAGCCCCCCCACGAATGCAAGGGGTGTCGACTGGCACGGGGTCAGTCTGTTCGTTGTTTGCTGCTGGAACAGCTCCCCCACGAATGCAAGGGGTGTCGACTGGCACGGGGTCAGTCTGTTCGTTGTTTGCTGCTGGAACAGCTCCCCCACGAATGCAAGGGGTGTCGACTGGCACGGGGTCAGTCTGTTCGTTGTTTACTGCTGGTACAGCTCCCCCAGGAATGAGAGGGGTGTCGACTGGCACGGGGTCAGTCTGTTCGTTGTTTGCTGCTGGAACAGCCCCCCCACGAATGCAAGGGGTGTCGACTGGCACGGGGTCAGTCTGTTCGTTGTTTGCTGCTGGAACAGCCCCCCCACGAATGCAAGGGGTGTCGACTGGCACAGGGTCAGTCTGTTCGTTGTTTGCTGCTGGAACAGCCCCCCCACGAATGCAAGGGGTGTCGACTGGCACGGGGTCAGTCTGTTCGTTGTTTGCTGCTGGAACAGCTCCCCCACGAATGCAAGGGGTGTCGACTGGCACGGGGTCAGTCTGTTCGTTGTTTGCTGCTGGTACAGCTCCCCCACGAATGCAAGGGGTGTCGACTGGCACGGGGTCAGTCTGTTCGTTGTTTGCTGCTGGTACAGCTCCCCCACGAATGAGAGGGGTGTCGACTGGCACGGGGTCAGTCTGTTCGTTGTTTGCTGCTGGAACAGCCCCCCCACGAATGCAAGGGGTGTCGACTGGCACGGGGTCAGTCTGTTCGTTGTTTGCTGCTGGAACAGCTCCCCCACGAATGCAAGGGGTGTCGACTGGCACGGGGTCAGTCTGTTCGTTGTTTGCTGCTGGAACAGCTCCCCCACGAATGCAAGGGGTGTCGACTGGCACGGGGTCAGTCTGTTCGTTGTTTGCTGCTGGAACAGCCCCCCCACAAATGCAAGGGGTGTCGACTGGCACGGGGTCAGTCTGTTCGTTGTTTGCTGCTGGAACAGCTCCCCTACGAATGCAAGGGGTGTCGACTGGCACGGGCTCAGTCTGTTCGTTGTTTGCTGCTGGAACAGCTCCCCCACGAATGCAAGGGGTGTCGACTGGCACGGGGTCAGTCTGTTCGTTGTTTGCTGCTGGTACAGCTCCCCCACGAATGCAAGGGGTGTCGACTGGCACGGGGTCAGTCTGTTCGTTGTTTGCTGCTGGAACAGCTCCCCCACGAATGCAAGGGGTGTCGACTGGCACGGGGTCAGTCTGTTCGTTGTTTGCTGCTGGAACAGCTCCCCCACGAATGCAAGGGGTGTCGACTGGCACGGGGTCAGTCTGTTCGTTGTTTGCTGCTGGTACAGCTCCCCCACGAATGCAAGGGGTGTCGACTGGCACGGGGTCAGTCTGTTCGTTGTTTGCTGCTGGAACAGCTCCTCCACGAATGCAAGGGGTGTCGACTGGCACGGGGTCAGTCTGTTCGTTGTTTGCTGCTGGAACAGC
The DNA here is from genome assembly GCA_918843875.1 of Diadumene lineata. Taxonomy (NCBI): domain Eukaryota; kingdom Metazoa; phylum Cnidaria; class Anthozoa; order Actiniaria; family Diadumenidae; genus Diadumene; species Diadumene lineata. The sequence continues at coordinate 14,060,924 of OU974080.1, forward strand.
TCCCCCACGAATGGAAGGGGTGTCGACTGGCACGGGGTCAGTCTGTTCGTTGTTTGCTGCTGGAACAGCTCCCCCACGAATGCAAGGGGTGTCGACTGGCACGGGGTCAGTCTGTTCGTTGTTTGCTGCTGGAACAGCTCCCCCACGAATGCAAGGGGTGTCGACTGGCACAGAGTCAGTCTGTTCGTTGTTTGCTGCTGGAACAGCTCCCCCACGAATGCAAGGGGTGTCGACTGGCATGGGGTCAGTCTGTTCGTTGTTTGCTGCTGGTACAGCCCCCCCACGAATGCAAGGGGTGTCGACTGGCACGGGGTCAGTCTGTTCGTTGTTTGCTGCTGGAACAGCTCCCCCACGAATGCAAGGGGTGTCGACTGGCACGGGGTCAGTCTGTTCGTTGTTTGCTGCTGTAACAGCTCCCCCACGAATGCAAGGGGTGTCGACTGGCACGGGGTCAGTCTGTTCGTTGTTTGCTGCTGGAACAGCTCCACCACGAATGCAAGGGGTGTCGACTGGCACGGGGTCAGTCTGTTCGTTGTTTGCTGCTGGAACAGCTCCCCCACGAATGCAAGGGGTGTCGACTGGCACGGGGTCAGTCTGTTCGTTGTTTGCTGCTGGAACAGCTCCCCCACGAACGCAAGGGGTGTCGACTGGCACAGAGTCAGTCTGTTCGTTGTTTGCTGCTGGAACAGCTCCCCCACGAATGCAAGGGGTGTCGACTGGCATGGGGTCAGTCTGTTCGTTGTTTGCTGCTGGTACAGCCCCCCCACGAATGCAAGGGGTGTCGACTGGCACGGGGTCAGTCTGTTCGTTGTTTGCTGCTGGAACAGCTCCCCCACGAATGCAAGGGGTGTCGACTGGCACGGGGTCAGTCTGTTCGTTGTTTGCTGCTGGAACAGCTCCCCCACGAATGCAAGGGGTGTCGACTGGCACGGGGTCAGTCTGTTCGTTGTTTGCTGCTGGAACAGCTCCCCCACGAATGCAAGGGGTGTCGACTGGCACGGGGTCAGTCTGTTCGTTGTTTGCTGCTGGAACAGCTCCCCCACGAATGCAAGGGGTGTCGACTGGCACAGAGTCAGTCTGTTCGTTGTTTGCTGCTGGAACAGCTCCCCCACGAATGCAAGGGGTGTCGACTGGCATGGGGTCAGTCTGTTCGTTGTTTACTGCTGGTACAGCTCCCCCACGAATGCAAGGGGTGTCGACTGGCACGGGGTCAGTCTGTTCGTTGTTTGCTACTGGCAAAGGTCCCCCACGAATGCAAGGGGTGTCGACTGGCACAGGGTCAGTCTGTTCGTTGTTTGCTGCTGGTACAGCTCCCCGAAGAATGCAAGGGGTGTCGACTGGCACGACTAAGAATCACCCTTTGTGAGATTTAAAGCAAAAACCATGAGAAACATGCAATCTTGGGTTTGGACCCACAGCTATAGGATTACGATCCTTAAATGACTCCCCTTGATTTTTGGTATGTTGTTGGGAGCGAATTTACAACTCTGTGTTAACCACGTTTCATGGTAACTGAACAGGATCTCCCTCTCTTTATTGTAAAATTGTCAATGAAACCCCCATAGAGCAAGATCCTGCATTGTGGCTCCATATTTCATCAAAGCCAGAGCCTCAGATGGGTGTTACTTAGTATAAATGGCAACAAATATCTGAAATGCCGAGGTCTATCCCTCTATCAAATGAATTTGTTTTGGTTTAACTGTGGGTTGCAAGGTCCAGGCGGCTAAGCCACAGGTATTGCCTGAGTCGGATACATTTATATCGTTACAATGAGGGAGCCAAAATCAACATATTGAATTGATATGATCTTAGCTTCAATTTTATCTGGTACTCCCAAATCGATTGACATATCAGCCCATTTGAAAATACTTTCTGGCTCAGGTCCCTTATCACCTATCTCAGCCGTTAGAGTAGTCAGAACAACACCCACCAACCCCTGTACTACAGTTACTGTCCCACCTTGTCCTAGCTCTGTATTCCTGGCAGTCTCAAGCTTCAACAAAAGCTTTTGAGCAACCTTCTCAACAACTGTCCCCAGTTGGCTGTCCATCTTAGACTGGCACATCCTAACCAACTCCATTGTTAACCCTGTTTACTAGAGGAGGAAGATGTCTTTTATGAGTACAATGAGGCATTCTGAAAAATATAAGAAAGCCTCACCCAGACTAAAGACAAAATTTTTGAACAAGCTAAACAATTGTAGAAAAAAATAAATAGATGAATAAATAAAAACAAACAGTAAACAAAAGGCTATTTCTAAACAAAACACTCAACAGCTAATAAAACAGTAACAGTAAATTAAAGATGAATGTAACCAATAGACCAACATATAGTTAACTAGTAAATGTGACGTCAAAATACACTTTTTATTTATTTCTGACTGTTAAAGTGACAGTCCACTGTTTACAAGTGCTGGAGAAATTCAGTGAAACAACAACCATTATTACTTATGGATTGAAACAAGAATATCTTCCCTCATTTAGTAATGAATATTTATTACTTATTACTACTACATCATTTACTACCTTGTGAATCACATTAATCTGTCATTACTTATGGATTGATTCCAGTACCTTTGTTGTTTACAATAGTCAATATTAGACATTTGTTATTCAAATTTAAGTCCTAAAATTACATCAAAATTAACCATCAGGACTTTGCAGCTTGTCATTTTTTCATTTAAACTTCGATTTTTTTCAAATAACAGATCTTTTTTTTTTAATCAAGAAATAAATTCCCTTCAAATGCTTAGGTTTTTATCCATCCACAGTCAATTATATACATATTGAAGTTTCAAAGATTTAAATTATGGAACAAAAGTGAAGTCTTAAAAAGGTTTTTGAGTTGTTGAGTTATTCAGTGGCTGGCAGTATCAGCTTCATGCAGTGATTGTAGTTAATGAATTAATATTATAGCTTTTCATATCTAGGTTATAAATCAAAATCACCACTGATAAATGCAGGGTTCGTGCTACATTATCAATCCAAAATTTAAGCACTTTTCAAGCACAAAAATATCCATTTTCAAAGACTATTTTTCGTACAGATCTGTCAGTACTCCCACTGAATTAGATTTTTTTGCGTTGTTACACAATAATTGAAAACCCTCGATTCTTTGGACTAAAGTGTGATATATATCGTAGCCGTGATTTCTATAGCGAAATAATACAAAATTATCCAGCCCCCCACCCCTTAGTAAGACAATTTAGTTTGCTTTTCTTCTATCGTATCTCCCAAAACGTTTGTTGATTTTATTTACAATGTATAGAGAAAAATTAATATTTTAAAACTTTTTACATACGTTCTTTTATTGTCCATGAAACAGCTTTCAAAGCTTTCGACTTTACAGAGAGAGAGAAACAAGGCACATGCACCTTGAAACTTAAAAAAAAATCTGTGGTGCAAACGACTTGTGCGCACAATAAATACATACCACAGGAGCCCCACCTGGTATACGTCACTTTTCAAATACGCTCACAGACATCATATCATGCGCTTCAATTTGGATTTGATGTTAATTTTTTTATTGGTGTTTCTTTTATAAGAAAAGACAGATCAACAAATAGAATGTCAAGATTCAAGGACTTTTCAAGGATTTTTTAACATTTTTGTGATTTTAAGGGCTTTTCAGTTTGGTTCTAATCCTAGTTTAATTATTTAATCGGGCTTTTACTCAAAACAGCCGAATTAAGCACTAAGCAAGGTCAAAGTTCATAGAGGTCCGTGAGTCAAAAATTGCTTCAAAAATCGGTAGCCAAACGTCGAACATACGAATGAATCAGAACCATAACTTTGGGCTGAAACATTCCGACGAATACTAGAAGAATAATTCCTTGTTGATGATTAAAGAAAAAGCTCAAATCCCTTCAAGCCGACGATTGCTTCAAAACGGTTGAAGAAATTTTCCGAAAACTATAAAACCTCGGTTGCTTCTCAAGAAAAAAACGAGTTGAGCCTTAACAACTCGAGAAAACCGATTGCTAAGCAAATGGCAAAGAATTCAATCAGTATTACAGCGAAAATACAAACATTTTTGTCAACTCATAGGAAGGAACCTTTGCACAACATCAAGCTCGCTAGCCATCTATTTGAAGTGTCCAAATAACCACAGAAGATCGGAAGAATAAGTGTAATTCCCACCAGAGCCACAATATGTACATGTTAGTCAATTTGAAATCATGAGAGCATTAAACTACATCAGAAAATGATGACAAATTGCTCATTTTAGACTCACCTGTAAAACTTTGCTTCTGCAGCAAACTTGCAAGCGGCAACGGCGGGAATTGTTCACTAGAGGGGGGTTTCCTTCTATTGCCAACTGGAAGCTGAGGTCAATGTTAATAATCTAATGTAATGTAATTTAATGCAAAATTAGTGATGTGAGCTCCCTAGATAAGCTATAAAGCTTTTGGAGCAAACATTAGCTCAAATATGTTTAAATAAAAAAAAAAAAAAAAAAAGCTGAGGTGCATCTCCCAACAGTACAAACATGACGTCACCGGAAGTTGACTCTGAAATAGTACTTAGTATACTAAACTACTAACACTGTCATTAAAATTATTTTCTTTATTTTTGCGAACTAAATGAACACAAGACGTCACTACATTAAAGACAATAAGGTAGCGCAGTTTTTTCCTTTTTATTTCACTAAAATAAAATGAGCAAAACTGGCCTCCATAAAGTCAAATGATGCAAATGAAACTTTACGTGTGTGTACTATTTTACTCCCTGCCTCTCCCCTAAGAGAGCCGCTACGCAGGTCTGATCAACTTCAACAGTTGGACCATGAACTAATAGTTGTGCCATCATAGCATAATTGGTAGACATTGCTTTAATAAACGATGAGTCTGCGGTTGAAGTCGAGTGTTTTTTCGTTTCTTTTCTTTGCGACTATTAATGCTAAGTCACTTTAATTTCGTAAAAAGAATGCGCACAAATTGGTATTTAGATATTATAAACCATAAATAACATCAGTTACAACACTGAGAAAAATGTTTAAGCAATCATGAGCGGACTTGAAATAGAGAACAGGATGGAGTTGAAATAAAACTGGAGTTTTTAAACTTAAAAGTTCTCAGGAGCGGACGTAAAACCAAAACTGACTTGAAATATTTAGTAAAACTTACAAAAAAAAAAATAAATAAATAGATCGATAGATTAATAAATAAAAAGATAGATAAATAAATAAATAAATAATAAATTAATAAACAAATAAATTTCAAAACCTAACCATATAACAGAAACTCGAACCGCAACCCCAATCTCAAGCCTAACCCAAACTCTTATTCTGCTCCTGTCCCTTTCCCTAACCCTAACCCTCATCCTATTCCTAACCACAACCCTAACCGTGAGGGCCTCAATCGCGCTAATTTTTCAAAAATTGCAGTCGAAAGCATTCGATTTCCTTTACAAATCGTGCATTTTTCGTAACTTGAATGGACTTTATCCCGCGCTTTTTCATCGAAAAATGTACAATTTTTGGTCACTTGGATGAGCTATCGCAATTATTTCGGCGAAAGTCGCGCTTTTTCCTTCAACTGGAAGGTCTATTAGAATCAATTTATTAGTTATAAATATAATAGAGCGTTTTCACATAACGCGCTATCATATGCTAATAAGTTTTGAAAATGCGAATAAGAATAGGCGATCTGCATTATGGCGTCATTTTACTGCAAGTACCAGCATTCTTTGCGAATTCTCTTTCACATTCAAATTCTTAATCCCTTTGGAGATTAACAGAATAATTTGTGCTAATTACGCTACAAAAAAAGTAAGCAAAGCATTCTGGTATAGTTGTAGTATGTGACGCTATAATGCAAATCGCCCATTGCACGTGGGAATGTGCGCTTTGATTCATAAAGACAAAGACAAGATTGATCAGCTTGTTCTCGTAAACGTAAACGCACTATTCAGGTTATTGAACTTTCCTTTGTGTTTGTGCATCAAAACGTACATTCTCACGTGAATTGCATGCTGATTAGCACAGCTTATTGACTCATTGGTATTTTTTTAGAATTAATTAGCATAAGATAGCTCGTTATGTTAAAACACTTTAATGGAACACAACACTATAATACAATGATGATAAAAGATGACACAAGCAAAAGCTGAGTTTTCCACAAATTATAAAGAACAAAATATCCCGGAAAATAATGATTATACAACAATATCTGAGTTTTTTACGTTTTTTATTTCTTCAAACTACATTGCGCAAAATACCATAGTAAAATAATTTACACATGCAACAACGAAAGCAGAGTCCAGTTTATTTTACAGTATATTTTTGCGAACTAATTGAACACAAGACGTCACTTTGTTAAAGACAACAAGGTAGCGGAGTTTTTTCCTGTTTATTTCACTAAAATAAAATGAGCAAAACTGGCCTCCATAAAGTCAAATGATGCAAATGAAACTTTACGTGTGTGTATTATTTTACTCCCTGCCTCTCCCCTAAGAGAGCCGCTACGCAGGATATAAATATTATAGCCCTAACCCTTAGTCAAACATATTGCTGGACAAATTCCAATTGCAATAAAAAAACTCTTTCCAAACTTTCAAAAAACAATTAAAAAACTCACCTAATTCACTCACAGCAATGAAATAACCTTTGTTAACTAGTAATAATCAGTAAAAATAACTATCTTGGTCAACCACAACATATGTATTTGATTTGATTTGGCCATGCACACCAAAATGTCCCTTCATTTCTTATATTTAACAAAATTTTAGTTAACAACCTTCTTAGTATAAATGTTATGTAGTTTAGTTTATTGTAACTTGCAATTTTGTGTGTGAATAAAATTGAATTGAATTGAATTGAACAGTTGGACCATGAACTAATAGTTCAGGCTGGGGAAGTGGTTTTTCGTGATCCATGATTCGACCTATATTTATGCCGTGATCCGTGAAAAGCAGAAAAAACATGCCTTGACTCGTGAAATTGAAGTCGGCCGTGACCCGCGGTTGGCATATTGTTGTTGCTGTGATTCGTGATTTTAGCGATTATATGTCGTGAAAAAAAAAAAAAATAAATAAATAAATAAATAAATAAAACAATCTTGTAAACCTCGTTCTCCTCTCTGGCTATTCCGACTAACATAAGACAAACAAAAAGGCTTGACCTTGCGCTGACTTGAAACCTGAAATCCTTAATCATAATCAGGTTTAATTGTACATCGAGTTAACCCTGACTTAACACAGAGTTAACTCAAAACTCGAAAAACTAGCGAAAAGTCGGCTTAGCTTCTCTCTCGGATTTGAAAGTTGATGGGTCAACTTCTTGTGTTTATCTATTTTTGATGGTCAATCATTTATCATTAGAAAGAATATTTCGAAAAATTTGTATTCCACGGTTAAAATCGGATTTAAAACTACCCCGAGTAAACCCTGAGTTAACCACCAGTTAACTCAAAGTTAATTAAAAACGCGACAAAATAACCATTTACTAAGAGTTGTACCTTTATAGCATAATTGGCAGCATAATGGTTTATTAAACGAGAGGTCTGCGGTTCAAGTCACGGTTGAAGTCGAGTGTTTTTTCGCTTCTTTTCTCAGCGATTATTCAAGTCATAAGTTAAGTTCGTAGAAAAAGAATGCGCACAAATTGGTATTTGGATATTAAAAATCAAAGATAACATCACTTACAACACAGAGAAAATGTCTAAGCAATAATGAACGGACTTAAAATAGAGCAAAGGCTCGATCAAAACAAAAAAAACTGAGCAAAAAAGATATCCAAGTTCTGAGGAGCGTACGTAAAATTGGAAAAAATAAAAAACAAAACAAACGATAAATAGCAAACAAATTAGCAAAAAAAAAAAAAAAAAAAAAACTAAATCAATGATAGAAAAAATAGACAAATAAAAAAATAAAGACAAAACTTAAATTATCAATAATAAGTAAAATTAGAAAAAAACAAAAACAAAAAAACAACAAAAAAACAACTACATAAATGAAAGGAAAAATATACAAATAAAAAAATAAAACAACTAAAATTATCAATAATAAAAAAAAAACAAGACTTAATAAATAAATAAATCAATCAAAAATTAAACAAATAAAGAAAAAGATAAACACGTAAATAAATGAATAAATACTTTAATAAAAAATAAACCAGAAAAAAATTAAAATGTAAATATAAACAAACAAATAAACAGAAAACTAATCAACTACTTAAACGGTAACAACAATGATATAACCTAATAATTGCATTAAGCGAAACCCTAACCCTAACCCTAACCCTAACCCTAACCCTAACCCTAACCCTAACCCTAACCCTAACCCTAACCCTAACCCTAACCCTAACCCTAACCCTAACCCTAACCCTAACCTAACCCTAGGGTTAGGGTTAGGGTTAGGCTGAAACAGTTCTCTGCCAAACCCAGGGGTGAATTTTGACAAGCTTTAACCCTAGAGAGGGGTGGATTGGTATAGTCAGGGTTAAGGTTTGAGCCCAAATCACACTTAACATCACAACTTCACCCTTTGAAACAATTAAAGAGAACAAAATCAAACTTACCACAAACACATATTCTGTATTGGTGTCAGCAACAAGTAGTCGTTTTCGATGCAGCTTAATATAATCTGATATCAGTCTATGTAATTCACTGTCTGACTATGGAATAAATGAGAGGACTGATTAAAGAAATGATGAAACAATATTTGACAACTGTACTTCTGCACACTTATCACATTGTGCCAATGATTTGAAGTCACCATTTACTTTTCATTCAGCTATAACAAAATTTACATTTCTTTGAATAACATGCTCTGGGTGTGTGCTGTAGCTCTGTACTCTAGATACTCCCAGTGCAGACTGGATTCAGTACAAAACCTAGTACACACACATCACATACCTCTATCAACACCTCATCATGTCCACGGAACTTTGCTGTCTTATAAACATAAAGATGAAGCTTAAACTCTCCACTGCTATGATGAACTAAATAGTTGGATCCTGAGTGCTCCTTGATGTTAAACTTGTTGTTCTCCTCTTCGGCAAAGTACTTCAGAGTACGAATCTCTAGGCCCCTGGAAAATTGGAGAAAAAAGAAAAAGAAAATTAAACATCTTGTCATCAACTATTCTGTATGTGTGATCACATTTTATGCAGCTCACTGGAGTACACGACGATTGATCTGCACATATTAAAATAATGGAGATGAATCATATTGGGAAAAAAAAAAAAAAAAAAAAAAAAAAAAAAAAAACACACACATACACACACAGCAACAACCTTGGTTTACATAATGAGCTCAGCCAGGATTTGAGCTGGAGCCACAAGGGACTTTAGACTGCTGACAATCCCACCATTTGGCCAAAACACAAACAAATGAAGTCTGTCTGAGCAAAAATCTATATTTATTTTACCTTGCAGGTGGTGAGTGTGTATACAAAGCTACCAACACCAAGTCCATAAATTCCCTGGCTTTCTGGTCTCCTTTGCTGATGTCAACCTTAAATTGCTGGACTCTAACACACTCTAAAATTTCTTCCCTGTGAACACACAATTAAAAACAGACATTGAGTTATCTTATGTTCGAAATTAAGTGCATCACAAAGTGTGCTTCAATCCTATAGCTTGCAATGATTGTGACATCACTTGAAACAAATTGTATTTTCTGACAATTATGATCAATGATTTACAAAGTTTACATTTGTTAGGTGTTTCGTGGGGACTTCTTGTCTGTGTGTGTGTGTGTCTCTCTCTCTTTTTTTCTTTTCTTTTCTTTTCTTTTCTTTTGTTGTTGTTGTTTTGTCTCCAACATGTGTTAGAGATGGGTGAATATACAGTAATATGTTTTGGGTCAATGTGCCACATACCACGACAACCATTTATTAGCTGATGTGAGATCTTCCACTGTGGATAATCTGTTAATGTCCCCTTCCTTTTGCAATTCTGTTGCCAGGTTTCGTAGCTGATTGATCATAGGGTCATCCCTGTATCTTGTGGCAGACTTTTCTCGTCGTATGTATTTTACCATATATATGATGGCACCAATATGATTTGCAATGGTGGATGGGTTTAACTTTCTCTCTGCCTGGAAATTTAAAAGATTAAAAAAAAAATCTTACCAATAGTTCAACACAATTACAGTGAATGGGAGGACTGAATACTTGTTAGCAATCACCGATACAGATGGAAGAAAACAGTGAGCAGAATATGACTGGTGATCAATTGCTAATAAATACAAGGGTTGCAAGCTTGTAAAATAATAGTGTGGACTGCTGATAAATTCAAGCTTAGGGACTAGTAAATGACATATACTCACTTCCAGGTAGTTCAAATATGCTTGAATCAAGTCTTGATTTGTAAAAAGTGCGGCACAAAGGTGTTCTTCTGGGATTCCCTTGTTGTTTTTGCAGTAGCCCAAGTAACCTGCGTCAGAAAGCAAACAACATGCTTCATTTAGTTTTAAGAAACTTTACTTCAATTTGGTATTTTATGAACCGTCAATCAATTTCATAGGGCGGAGCTTAACATGATATATTCTATCCTTGGTTATCTTGAAATAAATTCCCCCTGAAATTGATTGACGGTTCAGAAAAGACCACATCAAAACAAAGTTTTGAAACGGCGGGTAAAGACTGGACTTGTCTTAAGCTCTCTCGATCGCGTGATCGCGTGATAATCATTTTGAGTAACTTTTTTTTTTTTATAGAGATTTAATATATCACTTACAATGAGCTCTTTCAAGAACTTTGTCCATTGTTGCTTGAGCTACTGCAGGCCCTGTACGTTCTAAAGTTATTTTCGAGGTGAAGAAGTCTTTGGCGTTGCGAAGGAAAACTTCGAGCGATGGAGGGAGGCAATCCAGACCGATGGCATATTTACCTCGGCGCTTCTTGAGAGGTGATTGTACATCCGACGAGCTTTCTTGTTGACTGTCTGCGCTATTGTCTTCAGCAATCTCTACTGTAGGAGTTGACTCTGTTGTAGTTATTGCTTCTTTCAACTGAGGGCTGTCACGTGCGTTCGAAGTGCTTCCTTGAGCATTTAAAGTGCTTTCTTGGTCATTCGAACTGCTTTCTTCGCGTTCACGTGGTGACAATATATCAGATTCATCTTCTTCCGACTCGGACGTGCAATATTCCGAGTTAATGATCGAAAGGCAATGATCTTCGTCGGCCATGACTGGGGAATTTCAGTAGAAGCGAAATAAACACTTAAACGGTCCAAAAGATCGGGAGAACGATGTGTCACCTTTCTTCAAACTGTAAACAGTGAAAATGACAAGAGGTGTGAGGTCATGTGACCACTCAATATTTGCATAAATGGCGCGAATTTTTTATCGGCTCCAGGCCACGCGCGGCTATAACTGAACTCGCTTTCAGGTCCAATCAGTACACGTTTTTCAAGTCCCTTGATTTTTATCAATAATTTTTTTCAAAATAACCAGGTCAGTATTTCATGTTACAATCCATCCTGAAGATTATGCGCCCCTTCCTGGATCCGCGTCTGACGTTTTTAAGTTGTGTTTTTTGTTTTTGTTTCTTTGTTTGTGTTTGTTTGTTGATTTTTTTCTTTTCTTTTCTTTCCTTTTCTTCCTCTGGATACAGAGGTGCATCGAGATATTTGTACAGCCAAATCGACTTACAATAAAACGGTCATTTATTGCTTACGTAATGGTTTTCTCCCTCTTTTCGTCTAAAATAAACTCAAGTATATATAGCAACCGCGACGGTGGAATTTGTGACGCGGACCTGGAGATGTGTTTCTCAGATTGTTTGGTACATATGTATATGTATATATAAATGCATGGAAATGTGTACAAAAAATTCACGGGTAAAAATTGCAGGGATGTTGTTTACTCTCGGACGGTCGCGTCATTAGATCAGTCCCGAATTGGGAGTTCTCAACACTGAATCTGGATATGACGAACCCGGCCCGTATTCCTGCGCATTCTAGTATATTCTACTGTTGTATTATTCCTAAGGTTCATGGAACATTCTTCATTATTCTACATTCTTGGACATGAATGTTGAGACAATTAGACTCTATGTCCAAGATTTGTTACTTTTCATTTTCTGGAAGTTTCTGGAATGTTATTGTACATTCTAGTATTCATTTCTCCTTCTGCAACAGCATTCTGAGTTTTAAAATGTGTAATTTCCATCTAATATTTCTAAACAATTTTTCTTGTATCTTTCTTTTATTCATCTAGCAAAAATTATCAACTGGGGGCTAACCAGAAAACCTAACAGTTTACTAGCCCCCAGTCTCATTTTATTTTAGTACAACAAACATACTGGCCTGTAAAAAAAAAGACATTTATTCTTATTATTGTACATATATATAAAATGTCAATATAGCTTAATAATGAGTAAATAAACATTCCAATTCTATTCTGTTTTCGATCTATTCATTTCTTATGTACTTGATAGAAACACTTTTACTTAGAAATACTTTATGGTAACATTTCGAGCGCTCCAGACATTACGTAATCTACTTAATATAGATTGAAGGTAATGTAATAGGTATATTTATAGAAACATTTCGAGCGCTCTAGAACATTACATAATCTTCTTAATATAGATTAATTACAAATTGAAAAATGCTATAAATTGAGTGTCTGAACTCCGGGTCAACTCAGTTCAACAATGTCATCCTCAGAAGATTCAAGTTTAATCTACCTCGTAAACGTGTGCGAGAGTCTCAAGGGAATACTGGCACATGCCGATAACATAACTGCTGACAAGAAGGAAAGACTATGTGAAGTTTTCAGAACGTTTTACATATCTCTATTTAATGATGGTAAGGTTTGGTTCAAATATTTTTAACATAACAAAACGTCATAATCCCTTTAAATTTACTGTATATAATCTTTCTCATTTATTTGTTTGTTTATTTATTTATTTGTTTATTCATTTATTTATTCACTTATTTGTTTCCTTGTTTATTGGTTCATTCATTTATCATTTATTTATTCAATTATTTTTCGCAGGATATTTTGACCCAGCAACGCACTTCGACCAGACAGTGAACGAAATTCCATCGCGACATTTCCAAAAAGAATTAGAAGAACAAGAAGAAATCAAAGAACAAGAACAAGAACAAGAGCAACAAGAAGAACAAGAAGAAGAAGAAGAAGAAGACGAAGAAGCCGCAGAAGAACTAGTAGAATTAGAAGGACAGGATGATGCGACCATTTCAAGTATTGGCTCACCACAGTACTCATCAACTGTTTTAGAACCGACCAATGAAGACGCCACGGAACCTGTCTCTCCAGAAATACGTCGCGTCACAGATATTCGACGTCCAGGCAAGGTACTTAAGTTGTTTATTTAATATCATTTAAATTTCTAATCATTTTGATAGTCGAGCCCTATAACTACAATTTTGAATGGTCGAACATGAAGGCTTTTCAAGGTCTCAGGTTTCTTAAAATCAAGTCAGTGGCGGCGGAACAGTAACAGCCATGAAGGGGCACTTTAATCCCCCCACTCCTCCCCTCCCCATCCCCCACCCCGAAATCACAAAACAATTGTTTTTTTTTAACTGTGTAAACTCATGCATTAATGTCTTTTAACCAATATTTTGTGTGTGTGTGTGTGTGTGTGTGTGTGTGTGTGTGTGGGGGGGGGGGGGGGGGGGGGGGGGGAGGAGGAGAAGGAGAAGCCCCCCCAAATATTTAAGTCTTTAGCACCGGCGTACAGAGGAAGTGTGCTTCTGAGTGTAATGATTTTGATTGTTTTTAAAAGGGAAGTCCTGGTATTTCGCGAAAAGTAAATGTTTCTTCACGACAGAAGAGAAGAAGACACCAAAAAAACATCAGGTCTAAGAGACAATTGCTGCAGCCAGAGCAAAATGTCAAGTAAGTTTATTAAAAATCTGATCACCACGAAGAAAAAAAATAGAAGAAATCATGGGGCTTGCACATGCTATATAACTCTCTGGGTTAATTGTGTTTACCCTCGGTAAATAAAGTTTATTAAATTGCATCATTTCATATCATTTTTTTTTAATTCTTGCGAATTTTAAATTGGACTTTTTGTTTTCTTTCGTTCTTATTTCAGTGTGTATACTCCTCTGACAATACAGACCAACAACCCACGAAGTTTGCACAAAAATGTATCTGCTTTGTACCAGAATCTTACTGATCGACAAGAAAATGTGCTTCTGCCAGGCCGCAAACAGACTACAACCAGCGAAGAAATTGATCTGTTCATCAAAGAATTGCACACTTGGAACACCTTAGACGAAGAGTGGTCCGCGTTTTTGAATGAATATGCAAATAAGACTTTAGAATCGCAAATAGTCAACAGCGAACAAGTTGTCACGACTCTACTGTATCTCAAAAATGTATCGAGTGGTGTCGCTAATGCAGCAACGCACATCGCTGGCCAACTTTTACACAAATTCAACAAAAGTGGTAATACATTAGGCTTAGTGTAAGGCACAATTAGAGCTAACCTGATTTAGATTGTTTTTTAAAAGCCAGCGAAACGAAGGGTAATAGCTGTGAGTGTAATGTAGTGTAATATACACCTAAATAACACACACAAAATATTCTAGAGTCATTTTCAAAAACCCGTTTAATACACAAAGCATATTACAATCTGCTATCGCACATGACTCTTTTTTCGTATAGATTTGTGTAGTACCTTTTTTGTCAGTTTATTACACTTTAATTGCACATTTCAGCTATTACACTCCCCTTACAGTTGGATGAACCTGCGTTTTTGCGTGCTACTATTTCACTAACATATATTTCAAAGTTATTGTCATTTGTTCATCAGACCAAGAATTGCTAGATATTTCAAGAGAAGTTCAGCTAAGGCAGTATCACAAGCTCCTTCGAGAGTGCTCTTGCGAGAGGTGCCTCCACGTTCTCGAATGGGATAACTCGTACATCAGGTATTCATTTCACTGTCATTGAAATTACGCATCTAACGAAAGCGCATAATACGTACACGCAGACTAGGACACATTTAGATGAAAACTCGCACTGCGCGTTAAAAAATCGAGGTGATTGTTCAATATTTAGCCTAGAATGATGACGAATTAGTGTTTTTCTTTCTATTTTAACTTAGATTTCATCAGGAAGGTGTCGCTAGTCGCCAACACAATGTGGAAAACACTTCACTACGACCATTGCATTGTTCATTAACAGAAGTCGCAGCGATATCAATCAAAGTTCAGTTCTCCGGCTTCAGTGAGTCTTCCTTCAATAGAGAAAGACAATTCTGTGCTTCCTGTCCATTTGGTAGTCCCGTGTCAATAGCTTTGTTTTGCCCAACCGACGTACAGTACTGCGTTAACAGATATTTACAAGATGCGCTCAAAATGATAGATGACGACCTAGCAGATGAGATACTACCAGAAAGTTTCAAGAGCAACGCGTTGTCCACTCCACCTAATCCCAATTGTCTCATTGAGCTTGATAAAGACTCCATTCGCTTTTTCGATGGTGATGGTGGAGAGGTAACCCTTAGAACTAGTCTCACTATTTAAACAGACGCACGCATAAACGCAGGAATGATCGATAAAACATACACATTTTTCCTGTGCTGTTCTACTTGTGAAAAAACACAAGCGCATGCAAAAGGATCACGATATTTCCGTTCTTTTCGTACTTGCGCTAATTGTTATTCACGATATGTTACAGTGAGGACAGCGTTTGCTTTTAAGCTTGCGTCTATTTCACTAATATGGCATAGCAATAGAGTAAATGTTAAGAGAAGTAATTGCCATCACTGGACTTATCATATTTCTTCTCTAATCTTGCTTGGGCTCTCTTGGACATAGTGAAACGGCACAGCAATCATGTATATATATACATTTAGGTCAAGAGTCGTGGTATGTCTGTTATAGGTGCGTAAGGGCAAGAGAGTTTCAGAATTTCTGAATGACTGACATTTTTTTTACTCGTAGATAATGGGAGTTCCCGGTATGTTAACAACAGAAGCCGGAAAGATGCGTTTTCGCGTCAAGTTTAACGACGCCCCGGAGGTCTATGAAACATTTCGCCTTTATCGAGAAGATGATGGTAATGGCAGAAAAGTCACTATCTACCACGCCGACATTGGAATTCAGTCATTGTATTATGCTCGCAAGCTCATTGTTCACTCCTCAAAAGTGTACTTGGAAATTGCCTTAAAAGATGGACAACCATTTCTGGACAAGGACCACTATGGTAGAAGACTTGTTAACATTTGGCTCCAAGAGAGAGACAATGTAAGAATACAAATAATATGTCGTCACCTTGTATGTCCCGTGTAAACAATATGTCCAGTAACCAGTTCTTGTTAATTCATACTAGTAGTTCGTGTATAATTGAAAGGTGGAAACCCAATGAAGTAGTTATTATCGAAGTATACATCATGTTTGCTGAAATAACAAAATGATCGCAATGTTTCTGGCTTTCAGTAGCTTGAAGTTATTATTTACGTGTTGTTAATTGCAAATTTATTTCGCCAGGACAATACACTACAACCATTTGCTGTGAAACTAGCAGAAGCCGGTCACACCTACCAATATTTGAAATTTGGGTACAGCGAGGCAGTGAGTCGGGCAACAAAGCAGGCAGTGCAAGACAAGAACGGACTTCGCGGTCTTCCCCGTAGAACGTGGAAGAGTCCCTTTAAGCCGTTTGAGATCAGAAAAGAGTGGCGTGATCCTACAAAGATTCCGGCTGTGTACGAACAGTATTATGAGACTTGTGTTCAGGAACTGGCAATATGCAATGAAGACATTAAAGATGCTATCAACGACTATCGCCAAAGTCGGTTTTATGTTAGACTTGTACGATCTGCACTTTCCAATGAGGGATTATGCTACTTCGCGAAGTCGTCTATTCCGGGTGCTGGGATGGGACTTTTCTTGATACCAAGGAAAAACAGCATTGCTCAAGGTAAAAGATGCATACAAACGTCATGATTATGAAATGGATGAAACAAATGAATGTAAATACAGAAATATGTACACGTACGTTTAAAATTCATTGACGCTCAATTCATGTTAACCTCTGGATTAATGTGCGTCTCACATTGCGTCTCCTTTTGGGGCTGTGTTTGTTACACTTTCCTTGAATGTGCACTTATCAAATGTTTTTCGTTTTGTCACAGGAGAACCCATTTGTAGGTACGCATCACGGCCATGTGACAGAGAACCAGAAAGTAGTCATGTGTACACAGTTCAAAGTGGACGATACTGGTTCGATGCCGAAATCTATGACGGGACAAACATCGGCAGGTTCGCCAACCAAAACCAAGTAAGCCACACCCTTGAGCTTGCCAAACGAATGGCAGACAAGCGAAACTACGTCAGCATGGACTGGAAGCCAGTAAATGACGATGCTCAAAAGAGGGCAAATGCGGTCTTTAAAGTAGTCCACAGCGAGCTTCATTTAGTTGCAAAGACGGAGATTGCTCCATCTAACCATCCAATAGAGATTTTTGTTTCATATGGCGATACGCAGAGTTACTGGATACCGCTGATAACCAAGAACCGAGAAACGTTTCCACAGAGTTTAGTATCTCCTGTGTTATGGATGCTAACATCACCACATTCTAATTGGACAACCGAAGAAAAAGTCACCTGGGCAAACCTAGAAGTATAAGACTATCATTAGAGCTTAAATATCAAGTTAAACATAAGTTGATGGTACACTAGAGATTGTGGCATTATCTATATTGCAGGATATTTGGAAAAAGCAAACTATTTAAAGAAGTACTAAGTCTAGTAGAAGTTTAATTGCAAAATACCATATCAAAAAAACCTATCCTGATCATGTAAATAAGTTTTATCAACAACAATAATAAACAAAGGAATTAAAAAGAAAACTGTAAATATTTTTTATTGCCAGTTGAAAAAATAAAATCAAAAAATCCTTTGGGATCTAATTAAAAAGTGAAGTGTGATATGATTTATCATAAAACTAGTTTGATCTAAAAAAACAAAGATATGAATGAATGAATGAATGAATGAATGAATGAATGAAAAGAATGAATGATTGATCGATGGAATGAATGAATAAATGTTTGAATAAATGAATGAATGAATGAATGAATGAATGAATGAATCAAAGATGAAATGAATAGATCTATTATTGAAAGAAAGGATGGATAGATCAGAAAAAGTGAATTATTGCAGTCTCATGATCATGGAGTGTCAGTATATTGTATATGTTCAAGTTCCACCAGAATCCGGTGATTACATAAAATTAGGAGAGACTAGGCCCAATTTATACATGTTGGACATTAGCAACAGCTACAATAGCACAATCATTTGATCGTTTAGTCTAACATTACCATAGCTTGTTTGTGAATGCAATTACTGGATAATTTCAATCTCAAATGTATGCAGTTACTGCAACCAATTTCAGTTGATTTAGTCATATGCCATTGATTAAATAAATGAATGAATGAATGGATGATTGAATGAATGAATGATTGAATGAATAAATGAATAAATGAATAAATGAATAAATGAATAGATGAATTAATGAATGAATGAATGAATTAATGAATGAATGAATGGATAGCATATACACTAAGCTTGTTTATAAATCAGTGCAAACTCACCAGAAGATTAAAATGTACGGTTTTCTTTTATCCGTGAAACACAAGGAAAGCAAATTTTCCTCGTTCACTTAATGCTGGTTGGCTTTGGGTTGTTAGTGATGACCGAGTTCGGCATTATAATTTAAGATCGTTTTTTTTTTTACTCAGTTTTGAACTGAGTAGGCTGCGATCCATGTTCACTCGACTCACAACTGGAAAAACGAAACAGGAAACCCGCGATTCTGACCTGTGAACAAATGGACCAATCACAGCGAGTCTTTCTAAGTCCGCCAACATTTGGCGGTCGTAGGAAAATCAGCACAGGAAGCCCTTCTTACTGGGGATAAATAACACTTCGGTGTATGGATTCTCGTGGAAATCTTTCCATTGCATTGATTTCCCTCCGTTTCTTTCTTATCTTATTCAAAATTTCAATTATTTCTTCGTCTTTTTCATTGATCTCTTGGGGTTTTAACTTTCTTTCCGTAAGAACAGGACGATGCTGATGTTTATACACAGGAAGCCCGCAAGCGCCGGGACTCGATCACACATAGGAGCATCAATGACAAACAGTTTTTAAACACAACAGAATGCAAATGATAAAAGCGTTAAATTCCGTATTTTGTGGGTATGCATTCTATTGTCTGGTGCAGCTCGATCATAACCACAATTCACTTGACTGATAAAAATTAAACAAAAGCCACAGTATCTGTAGTAATAGTAATTTTATTGCAGTACCTTTGTATAAGTGGATATTACATGTACACTTGAAATATTAAAATCATCAGGGCACACTCAATACAGCTATGCAGGTCTACATTGACATGTATCAATATAATTAAGTGTCTATTATCTCAAATGTTCATTAAGCCCACACTAGTGTCACTGTAAGATCACAAACTATTTGAAGAAAAGTTTGAAGGGCTCTCACCGATCCATATAAAAACATCAAATGGAGTGCCTTACTTATCAGGAGATACAACCTTGTGTATAGATCTCAGTGATTGATCTAGCTTAAAAGTGTCAACTTCTTTGCATGGTGTCACGTTCACTAAAACAAGATTATTTATATTCTCAATCCAGCACGAGTCATCACAGTGGAGCTTATAAGTTCCACCAGAAGCACGCTTATACCACGACAGGACAACTTCCTCATTGTTAAGGAAACAACATATCCTCCCAATCAAGATCTTTGGACGACTCAAAGTGCTACTGGCTTCGATCACACCAACAAAATCTCCGGCCTTGAATGTGTGGCTTCTTCTTCGTTGTGCGTCTGTAGTATGACTAGGCGTCTCCACACAATACTGATGTTCTGATGACAACGATGCTTCCGCTACATTCTGAGCAAAGGAAAGAGCTTCTTTTTTCTTCTCTACAGCAGTCCTTCTGTCATATGTGCACTCCGCTTGCCTCTTTGAATGACGAAGTGCATTTGCCAAGCTATGCCTTAAACTTTCTGAACTCCCTCTGTTGAGAGACAAACAAGAATTCATAATGAGATTGGAAAATATAACATCCATCTCCACACACTATGTGGATTTGTGGGAGGGAATGAGAAGGGTGTTGGGGTGGCTATCATTTTCAAAGCAATTAATTTAGAGACAGAACTGCACTGTGATGCAGTCTCATTTCAATAAAATAGTAACAATTAAGCACACAAGTTGACTTACCCCTGGGCATACGCAAACGTGATAAAGCTCGATCGTATTGCATTTACAGAGACTTTAGTACCACTTAGCGAGTTGAAAATCTTTTGTAAATGCTTTGTGAATGCCGGCCCAGCAAAAGGTTGTCCGTTGGAGTTCTAACAAAGAAGATAAAGAAGAACAAAGAATTAACATTAGTACACCAAACACCTTTCCTTCCTGAGAAAAATCAGCCCCAGAATTAACTGTGAGAATAAGGGTGGATTTTAAAAAAAAATCACCCTGAGAAGAATTGTGTCAGTTTGATCAGAATGAACGTTTGGCCTATTTAACCCCAAAATTCTTGTCTTAATCCCTTTCCTTCCTGAGAAAAATTAGCCCCAGAATTAACTGTGAGAATAAGGGTGGATTTTAAAAAAAATTCACCCTGAGAAGAATTGTGCGAGTTTGACCAGAATGAAAGTTTGGCCTATTTAATCCTTGTATTCATGTCTTGACCTATCTTTCTTTCCTGAAGAAAATTAGGGTTAGGGTTAGGGTTAGGGTTAGGGTTAGGGTTAGGGGTTAGGGTTAGGGTTAGGGTTAGGGTTAGGGTTAGGGTTAGGGTTAGGGTTAGGGTTAGGGTTAGGGTTAGGGTTAGGGTTAGGGTTAGGGTTAGGGTTAGGGTTAGGGTTAGGGTTAGGGTTAACCTTACACACTAGCCTAGTAAATTCATAGTGGCATCATAAACCTTACCACAAGTAAATAATTTCCACTGTCCTCATTGACAAGCTTTGGTCTGTGTGTCTTCAGATAATCTCTCAAAATGATGCTTATCTCGTGACTTGGCTACGGTTAAGAAAAAAAGAAAGCACAAATGAATGAAATGAATCATGATTGTATTGTATTATTAACATTGTATTGCATTGTATTGTATGTACCGACACCTGACCATGTCACTGATGAAAGTCATACACTCTCAGTCGACTGACAGCAGTTGATCACCAAGTTAATCCTCTAGGCTCATAACTATACCTGTAATATGGTTGTGTCAGGTCCATAGGTCTTTACGGTTTTATAGTTCTGGAAACGAAAGGTAACAGTACCAATCTCATCAAGCTGAACTAAATTTCTGCTGGCCAAGGCTGGGCTAGTGATAGTCAGGGGCTCTTTTAGAAGCTCGAGGGTCCTTATTTCGAGTCCACGAGAGGGAGGCATGAGGACATAGAGGCTGAGTAGCAGTAAATTTGCACACTCTGTAGCCTTTGCAATGGGCGATTTGGCCAGCGTCATCCTGTCTTTTTGAAATCCAACGCACTTGACCACCTCAGACCTAGTAATAGAGAAAACAAAATGTTGTACCACTCAACCTTGTGTTATTGTACACAAAAAGAATGAGACTGTACATTGAAGAATCCAATCACCACAGCATCAGTGACAGCTATACCAAGCCAAGTTTAATTTAAAGTGACAAGTTATAATTAGGATGCAATTGACAAGACACTATCATATACTGACCAGTCAAGCCATCGGTTTATCGCTTCTAGATCTTCTTTGGAAGAAGCTCGATCAATGTTAGCCTTTCTCTGGAAAAATGCTACCTAAAATGGTTGAGAGAAAAACATGCAGTCAGTTAGTCAGTCAGATTCCTTGAGACGGTTTGCTGTGAGCCGGGACATATAATTACCAACTTTGAAATGGGTGGGTTGATAGAAGGTGATTTGAATTAATGGAAACAACAGTCCTGGCCTTTGTAGGCAGTACAGTTGTATACGATCTTACATTGTACAAGTCCAGCTGCCATTAAAATCAATAGCACATGTACGTATAATTAATCAAACAATTTATCAACCAACTTGTGCTCTGAGTTGCCTGATGACCTTGACACCAACATAATTGGGGGCATGTTCCCCATGTAGGAATTTGGCTGGATACAACAGTGCTGCTGCATGATTGCTAATTGTTGCACTGGAGAGGCGGCGGTTCTCCTATGAATTAAAATGAGAGTAATTAGTAAAATATATAACAGATTTCAATTAATTTATATACTGCATGGTGCATGTCTGCATGATGTTGAATGGATGATCACTGCTACAAGTTGCTGTTGTTGAATAATTCAAAGTGGTATCATATTACCTTGAGGAATGTGATGTACTCCTCAATCACTGGTAAACGCAAAAATACCTCTGGTGTAAGGTCTAAGCCTAGATGATTTAGAGCAAAGCCAAGGTAGCCTAGGAAATATAATATGAAAATGGAAAGACCCAATGTTAGTGATAGTCATGAATTGATTTAAGTTTGTGGCATGTAGTGGAACCACACCCCCTATAGACTCGATGGAGATGTGTTTGGGTGGTAAAATCAATGATAATTATATCAACTACACTTACAAAGAATCCTTTCTTGGGCTTTGTCCATTGTTGATTGCGTTATGGGTGCTTTCTGGCGTTCTAGATTAACACTCTTGAGAAAATAGGTTCTAAGTTCTTTGAGGAACGCGAGCATCGGTTGTGGCAAGGTCTCTTTGCGGATTGCGTACTTTCTATTAGTAACTGAATTAGAAAGGTCATGTGTAGCTGCAGACTGATCTTGGTAATGTGCATGAGTGGAGGTCGTAGCTAGGCTTGGTGTCGTGTTTGCAGAAGCCGACGTACCAGGCGAACTTTCATGCTGGTCTAAATCAGAAGTTGTGGGTTGCTCGTCTTCGGATTCGTCGCTACTAGTAAAAGTCAGATCGAGCACAAAGTTGGATTCCTGTTCTTGGTCATACTCGTCTTCTGAGCAAGAATTGTCACCATAACACGACGAAATAAAGTCCATACCAGTGATGTGTTACAACGTTGTCCGTAGGCTTTGCGATTGTGGTGTAGGTTGTACCAGGTACGCTATGGGTTATTGAGTTGTCATTTGAGCAACTGTTAAAAACACGCAGGAGTTACTAAATATAGAAAGCACTTGAGGCCGTTGTTGTGGTGCCCAGGCCCCTTGGGTGGTGAAAGTTTATTGCAGTTTTTCAAGTTGTTTGCGGCGTTTATTGTAAGGAAAAGACTGTCTGTGATAGTGATTTAGGGTCAAAGAAGCGTCTGGTAAGGTTTTCAGCATTTGAAAGGAGGCGTAAATGTTAGAAATGAGTGCTAAGTTTTTTTTGGGTTTCCTGTGGTGTTCGGTCGGTCAGCGGTTTGTTTTGGTTTAGGCCATGCATTTTGTGTTGTTTTTTGTTTTTTTCTGTTTTGTGTTTGTGTCTGGATTGCTGACCGATGCAAAGATGGAGGTTTTGAAAGTTTTATCGATCGATCCATGACTGATCACCTCAAGTAGTGCTATATAAAGTGCTCTAGCTAAGAAAAAAGGGACGATGTCTGAATTACAAGTACTGTAAGTTGAAAAATTTGAGTTGCAAATATTTCAGTTAAAAAGAGTTGTCTGTCTATCGATCTTATCATTCGATCAGTATTTATTGAGTTGCAATTTCAGTTGCCTATGTTTTTTTTTTGTTTTTGTTTTTTGTGTTGTTTTTGTTCTTTTTTTTTTTTTTTTTTTTTTTTGGGGGGGGGGGGGGGGGTTGATTTGAGTAATGCTTTATGCTTTAGAGTGAGTCTGTTCGAATTTCTACCACTGACAAGTGATCCATGAGTCTGAGACTCCGTGAGTTAACTAATTTTACATTAATCCATCCTGGTATGCAGTTTATGATTGATTGGATCAACCGCGGTTTTGAATATTCAAGCTTTAAATGTGATTTGAAAAAAAAAAAAAAAAAAAATCAATCAATCAATCAATCAATCAATCAATCAATCAATCAATCAATCAAATAATAATCATTATCATAATCATAATCATAATTTAACAACAATATCGCATGTAATTATACTGTCAAATGATTGTACAAATATTGGTTTGCACCTTTTTTTTGTGGTACTTCTGTTGTGAATTGTCAGTTGGCTGCCAATGATAAAAATATGACCTGCGATGTGCACACTTAGTTAGCTATAAGAACTCAATGAATGTCAAGTCTGATTATGAACCAATTTTTCCTCTGATTTTTTGTGAGCTTTGAATATACGAATTTGTACAGTTGGATCAAACCATCCATGCAGTCTTGTAAATTAATGTCCTTTGGTTGTTTTGGTTGCTTAGATTGTAAGACAGCAAAAATAGAGTGAAATCTTTGATCGGTTTGTTCAATAAAGTGAACCCTACCTTGCTGCAATATGGCCCGATGCTATTAGAGCGCATCACACTTTCCTCTTGATTTTTTATTCATGAAACTCAACACAACTCATCTATCCTGCACGGCTAACTGCCTGGCAACATTCTGCTTTTTCCCATAGTAGTGTCCAGCAATGAGGAAGAGTTATGTTCGCATACTGCAATTAGGTTGGCAACAGCCCACATTCTCTAAATCTATTGGAAGTTGAGATGTTCAGTGCTAACTTCAGTACCAGTCCTAGCTTTTGAATATTAAAAATTCTTTCAGACAGACTCACTCATGATGGATTTTTAACCCTTGCTTCTGCCTGTATGGTTTTTCAGAACAGGGCTGTTGCCTGGCAACATTGCAGGAGATAGCAAAGTCACCAAATGTTGCGACATACAAGTTTTTCTTCTTCTTTTTCCTTCTTGTTCCCAGGCTTTGAATTTGATTGCTACAGTTTTTGTTTCTTGTATTGTAAGACTGTCTCAACTCAGGCACACACACTTTATGCACTGAAACCACCCAAACCTAAACCTCCTGTCAGGACGTCCTACGTAATTATTTACAATAATTTCACTGAGTAGGATCCTGGGTTCGGGGCCCAGGAGGAGACCGTGGGTGACTTGACACAAACATTCAAAATGATCTTTAAATGTAACCTACCAATGATGTGTGTACTAAAAACTCTGATAATAATACTAATAATTCATTCATTCATTCATCCATCATTTGTTTGTTTGTTTGTTTGATTGATTGATTGATTGATTGATTGATTGATTGATTGATTGATTGATTGATTGATTGATTGATTGTTTGTTTGTTTGTTTGTTTGTTTGTTTGTTTCTCTGGTCGGTTGCTTGGTTGGTTGTTTGTTTGTTTGATTGATTTTTTGTTTGTTTCTTTGTTTGTTTCTTTGTTTCTCTGCTCGGTTGGTTGTTTGTTTCTTTGTTTGTTTGTTTCTCTGGTTGGTTGGTTGGTTTAATCATTTATCCATTCATTCATTCATTCATTCATTCACTCACTCACTCACTCACTCACTCACTCACTCACTCGCTCGCTCACTCATCTATTCTTTCATCCGTTTGTTTGGTTGTCTGTCTAGTGTCTGTCGCCATCACCCCAAAATGTAACTCTCCCAGGAGTCGAACCTGGAGTCTATAACAATTGTTTTAGACTGTCCAAAAGAGAGGTCTGTGAAAGGGGTGTATGGCTCGATTGTATTGTAAGCAGTGTTTCGCTGACGCCGAGCGAGTGCGTGTGATGGCATCGTGATGTAGGCGTTTCTCTATTTTTCAAGCAAGGCAAGTTGCCGAGAAGTTTGCTGTCTTTTTTTGTTGTACTTGTTTTTTTTTTTTTTGTTTTTTTTTTTGTTGTTTTTTGTTTTTTGTTTTTTTGTTTTGTTTTTTTTTTGTTTTGTTTTTTTTTCGCTGTTTTTTTTTTTTACCATCAGTCAGCCGTGGGCACCTGCAACAAAAAATCAGAGTGGAAGAGCGTTAGTAGGAGTGATAGCATACTTTTATTTATACATCCGCACGTCCCTCTTCTCTGCTTTTGAAATGATCATGATAAAGAAAACACAAATGGAAGATTGATAATAACTAATTCCGTCTTCTTTTTTATGTAGAATTGTAATTACCCTGAGTAAACTCAACCAGGATGGATGGACGTCTTGGTCACTTAGAGCGTCATGCAGAGCCTGCACAGCCGCACGCGCGGATGGTAGATCAGGCTGCTTTTTGACAGCCTTGGCAATTTTTCTGGTGATGCACCAGAACGTGGACCAGCCACCACTTAATCGAATGGACGACCATCCCGGCAGCACATCCATTAAACGACCAGCGTTTAAAATGTCGTGCAGCCGGGTGCCCTTACAGCACAGGATATCACAAAACAGTTTCATCACCTACAAATCAATCAAGTCAGGAAAATATGTCAAGTTAGATTACACAAGACAAAATTCTGGAATTGTCAGTGCTGTGCATGTCGATAACATGGTAGTGTGTATTGAACGTGAACGTGGAATGTTGTTTCTGACCTTGTCCTTTTGATCTGTGCTGGTGACAAGGGAGTGCAACTTTGCTACAACTGGCGCCACTCGCAGCAGTTCGGCGAGCCTCTTGTTCTTCACGTCTTTTTGGCATGCAGCAACATCCGACAGACACAAATCAGTTAAGTCGTTGCACGCGCAACAGGCTTTGCACATGGTGCTGGCATCGTCATCTTCTTGACTGGCCGGGCAGGAACAGAGAGGCATTATAATCAAGCAAAGCTCGTCTATCAGTTGTTGTGCGTCGCTCCTCCATGTTTCTTTGATTCTGATACTCTCGTCATCGTGATCCCTGGGCACAAGCTCCCTAGAACGCATGAACTCTGCTATGGTGTCCATGTCCGTGGCTGATGGCATGAAAGACTGGTCCACACCTTCCGGCCAATCCCACGGCTGTCGGGGTGCTTCAGGTGTGGCGGGACGGTTGTTGGTCTCGTCCGTTTGCTCATTACCATCCTCGTGGACAGTGGCGGCACTCTTGGGCTTTTTGCGCCCAGAACTCACAGATGTTAGGGTTTTTTTGGGACGAGGCCTGTCCATGATCTCTCCGGTCAGGAGGCTGGTCAATAAGAGGCGAGTGATGTCGTCATCGCCTTCAAGGTCACAATCACCCTGAAAGTTGTCAAATAAAACACAAAGTTAATACAAGAGAATGTGGGCTGTTGCCAACCTAATTGCAGTATGTGAACACACCTCTTCCTCGTCGCTGGACACGACCTCGCCGTCGAGCTTGGGAATTGCCGTGAACGTTTTAAAGTCGATACCGTACTCATTCTGCGTACTCGACAGGTACATAGGATGGTTTTCCTGACGATATTTGATGGCGGCGAGTCTAAAATCGTAATAGTCCACAAGTTAATCATGATTCAGATATAGCACAGCAACAGAATAAATCGGAGCGTTGTATTGGCTAGGCCAAACTTAAATATAGAACAATCTATTGCATATTGTGATGTCAGTAGGAAAGCGGGAAAAGAAAAAAGAAAAGGGGGGCACCTTAGTAATGATGTTGCAATATAGCAGATGTCTGAGACCAGTGGGAGAGTTTATCTACCTGCAACTTAAGAGGCGGGCCAAGGAAAGGCCCACCCCATCTACCAATTGTCTGGAGATGTTTCCAGCCACATCTCCAATGGCAAGTCTTCTGAGGCACATGTTCGATGCTTTCGACGTTACAATAATGTTCCCACGAAGAAAGCCACCGTGGCTGGTGTCAGATAAAAGTTTTCGTGGAAACCCATGCGTGAACTCTGGGCTGACACCAGACCACGATGGCGACCCCAGAATCATAACGTTCCCATATCTGTGAAAGTAACAAGTACATACGAGTTGAACTTTTCGGATTTTCCGATTGATTGATTGATTGATTGATTGATTGATTGATTGATTGATTGATTGATTGATTGATTGATTGATTGATTGATTGATTGACCTGTTCGTGACAAATAATATGACTTGTCAGACCTTTCCTTCCTTCCTTCCTTCCTATTCACTTTCACTTTGCTTTTCAGTCGCTCAAGCAAGGTTTGTCAACTGCTTGCTAGTAGTATTGGATTAATGCATCGATAATGTATAAGCTATGATTCAACAGACGCTCGGAAAAGTTACATTTCCTGATTACGTACCGGTCTAAACGCACTCGTTTTAGGTTTTTATCAAATTGTGGGTCACCGCAGACCAAATAACTGGTGAGGTCAGTGCCCTCCACGAAGAACATTTCTTCTTTGTCGAGCTCATGTGGATGTTGTGTCTGTTGAGTGGGTTCTCGGTGTTGGATGACCGCACGACGTTCCTCCATCCATAGGTCCAACTCAGTCTGCAAGTATTGGACGGCCTCAAGCATCGTCCCGAATGACACTGGACCGTCGGACATGCCTCCCCGAATCGGACATGGTAACTCAAGACTGTCCAATACTCGCAGACTGAAATTGAAACTACAGGGTTCTTCTTCGCTGACTGCATATGCAAGTGGAAAATATCCTACTCTTTGGTCACCATCTCTATCTGTATATGTTGAATGAATTAAATGTCAACAAATTACAAATGAGGTATGTAAACAAGTATATCAATTTGTCTGTCTGTCTGTCTGTCCGTTTCGTTCTTCCCAACCTACCTTGTCCGTTTATTGTATTTCCTGATGTAGCTCTTTCTTGATCAACACCTTCATCTGAATGTTTAGAATGAATGAAATTTTAGTTCACTGTAGCAAGCTTATACGTTTGTTTGTTTGTTTGTTTGTTTGTTTCTTTGTTTCTTTGTTTGTTTGTTTCTTTCTTTCTTTGACCTGTTTTGTTTGTCCTGTTTTGTTTTGTTTGTTAACCAACCTAGTCTCCTTTCATCTCTTTCTTCCTCTTCTGTTAATTGTTGGTCTATGTCATCAGTATCTGGTGATTTTTAAACAAATGTGTTGGGTTATGTTTTATCATAGTTTCATACTATGGTTTTATGGGCTACTTATTTGTTTTGCTCTGCAACCCCCCACCCCCCCTCCCGCCCCACCCTTTTCAATTTCTGTCCGTGCGTGTCAGGGTAAAGATGTAACCTGTAATGGGCTTGTTAATAGTACTTGTTATATTTATTGGTTTAGGCACGAACCTCGATCGTCCAAGAAAGCTGCTAAACTTCCAGCATCATCATCATCATCAGAATGATCTTCATCGCTGGTATTACAAGAAAGGAAAACCCGTATTAGTTCAAACACTTGCATTATGATAAGCAGTGGATGTGTGCGTGTTTTGATGTCGGGTATTTTTTATTTCATGAAAGATGTAATTCGTACCTAGAACTGTGGCCAGCCTCGGTTATAATGAACGGATTTTTTGCTTTTCGCCGTCTCTTTACTGATCTGTTGAAGAACCAAACCAGAAAGCCATGGGAATGTCTTCATAAATCAATCAACTAAACAAGGAACTCAATCTGCCAGTTCATCAATCAATGAATAAATCGGTTAAACAATCAATCAATCAATGGACCACCCCTTTGTCTGCTCATGTTGATAACGATTAGGTGCACATTCGCTTGATGAAATGGCATGATTAAAAGACAAGTGAGTCTCTCTGCTGTTATTACTGCATGTGTATTTCATATGCACACCTTCTTTTTGGCCCGCCTGATGTTGCTTGTCTGGATCTTTTCCTAAACAGAAATTAAAAATAATACTTTCAACTTTTATTTGGCTGTTACTGAAGTTGTTTTATTCAATTTCTGTAGAAGTTACAAACGGAAAACAATCTATCAGTTTAAATCTCCCGATCCGCCATCCACAATACACCCAACCGCACCCCATCCCAAACCTGCCCGCAACCCGGTTCTTCCTGACTGTACTGACCTTTCACTATGTACTTCCACTTCTACCACATGAGTCTCTCTAAAAGAGGAAGTGAAAAAAAATAAATAAATAAACAAACAAACAATAGGTTAACGACTCGGGCCACCTCAATTTAAAACGTAAAGTTGCTTTTGATTAACAATATGAAATCTAATTTATCGCAAGATAGCGAGAAATTGGGCAGGGCGCTATGAGGAGTTCAAAGCGGGGTGTTGACTGGGTTATTACTTATGCTGTGAAAATTTGTTTGTCACATTACCTTTGAACATTTGTTCTTTCTTGGCTTTCTTCGCCTTCGACATCGCCACCATTACCACCACCATCATCACCACCATCAGCATCACTATCACCAACATCATCATAACCATCACCACCACAATCGTCATCACCATCACTACCACAATCGTCATCACCATCACTACCACAATCGTCATCACCATCACTACCATCATCATCATCACCACCACCACCGTCATCGACATCATCTTTATCGGCATCATCATTATCATTGACATCATCGTCACCGTCGTCATCAAATTCATCGTCAACTCTCTGCTCCCCTTGTTGTTCTCCTTTTTTTTCTTCTTCTTCGTTTCTCTTTTTTTTCCTGCATTAATATAAAAAGCAGTGTTCGTCCGTTTTAGAGCTTATATTAAGTCAGTAATATCTGAAATCACCGCAATTCCACTACTGATTCTATTGGTTAGTATTAAATTGGTTTATTGATTGATTCCCTCACGCACTTTATTCATTCGTTCGTCCATCCGTTGGTTTCTTCTTTCGTTTATCATTCATTTACGCATTTCGT
Source organism: Diadumene lineata (assembly GCA_918843875.1). Classification (NCBI taxonomy): domain Eukaryota; kingdom Metazoa; phylum Cnidaria; class Anthozoa; order Actiniaria; family Diadumenidae; genus Diadumene; species Diadumene lineata. Next base: position 14,091,433 of record OU974080.1, read on the forward strand.
TATTTACTAACTAGCGAGAAATCTTATGAGGTAATTCATTTGTAAGGCGAGTAACGATATATTAGCATTGTTTTATGTTTGAATCAGTATACCTTATTCGTACTTATTTTCGCGGGTAGTTAATTTCGCGAAAATGGAACAGGCATATTTTGCGGGGCTTAAAATTTCGCGATTTGGCCTTAAAAATTTGTTTAAGGGAATTAAATTGCGCGAAATTTCTCAAAAAGCGATCAGCATAAAACTGTTGGTCGTACAATTAGCATAATTATGTTATTTAATCATTTACTTTTTTAATAAACAAAAACTGTCTCTTACAGCTAAATAGCATGTATTTTTAAGCATATAATTATGACATTTTCCCTCTTACCTCCCCTCCCCTCTCTCTCTCTCTCTTATAGGCTACCTACTCTCAGTTTTAGCCTCAGTTTCCCACTCCACTTATAATGTCTGAAATTCGTGTTATTATTTAAAAATTATTTCTGTAATTCATTTTTCCCTTGATAAAAAAAAATATAGTATGATATTAAATTTCGCGAGAACATTTTTTCGCGGGTCTTAACTGTTTTGTGATTTTTTTTAAAAATCGCGAAAATTAGGACACGCAAAATTTAGTACGAATAAGGTATCCTCAATTGATTTTAAACTATTCACACTGTGCTGTCGTTCGAAAGTTTAGAAACAAAATCACTGGAATTGAGATATAAGTAAATGAACACACTGCTCACCTGATCACAAATTTGTCCATGCTGCTTGCTTGCGACACTGATTCGCACTGACTGATTTGCGCGCAGTGGTAAGTTTTCATGAATGCTTGCGTCATGCATTAAATCAAGTTTGTGACTTGTCAGTTTTGTTTGCATTGTGCAATAATGCGGGTGAGAAATTCCTGAATGAGAAAACTCTAGCAGTTTCAATTTTTGTCAACGAAAACTCGTTCAGTTTTTACAACACATTTTGATCTCATTCATTTTTCGGTTCTGAACAAAGTATATGCATTGCAAAGTCGACGATTGCATGCAATTGCCGTCGCGTTTGCAATTTCGAAATTGTGCAATGTTATGGCTGGAGTCGTCGAAAAGAGGAAAATGAAATTAAAATAAAATAGTAATAAATCATACACAATTATTGCAATCGAGAAAGACGCGAGCACCCCATAAAAGTGCAGCCTTTTAAAGTGAGCGCAGGGGCTAGCAGGAGTTGACCACTGTGCGCGAACGCATTTTCAAATTCATGCGAACGTGTTAGACTGGTTTTCGTCTGAGACTGTGCTTTATGAATGAATGACACAATTTAAGATTGATTTCTTTTTATTTGTACATTTTATTATTATATTATATTATTACTGTAACATTATATATTAATAATATTGCTTAAAGGAATTTTGTGGGGTCCCTGTGGATCCCGCGCTAAACCCGCAAATGACTCGATATTTTTCGCAAAACTAAGTTTTGTGAAAAATTGCGGGATAGCAGGTTGGGTTCCCTGTGGATCCCGCGCTAAACCCGCAAATGACTCGATATTTTTCGCAAAACTGAGTTTTGTGAAAAATTGCGGGATAGCAGGTTGGGTTCCCTGTGGATCCCGCGCTAAACCCGCAAATGACTCGATATTTTTCGCAAAACTGAGTTTTGTGAAAAATTGCGGGATAGCAGGTTGGATTTCCGGGAGTTGTAAAGGGGCTAGTCTGCATGAACACATGAATACAACTAATGCTTTTGATAGATCAAATAGGCATTGTTAATTATCTTCGAATGTTTGATTAAGACTTTTCAATCAAGGTGTTTTTTTTTTTTTTTTCATTATTAAAGTATGAATTTCGTCTACGCTGTAGTACTAGTCTTGGATTCATCATTGTGTCCTCTGTTCATAAACAAATTAAATTAAATTAGACAGCGCAACGCTCAAATTCTCATCGCTCATGTTGTGGCTGTTTTTAGCTCAATTTCCTAATTTCAATGCTTTTAAAACGTTTATATATGTCCATCTCCTAAGATCTGGTGAGAATAAGAGGATTTTTGAGAGCATAAATCGAGATTTTTGTTTTCAAAATAACACGACAAATCAACATTGTAAAACTATAACCAGCTCAAAAGAATGAGTTCTAACTCTTATGTGGACCTTATTTTCCATCAGCTAAAAGACATGTATCATAGCTATAAAGCTGAAATAAAAGAGTCGATAATTCTTATGAAGTGAACAGCATATTTACAACTTTACATTGCAAAACGTGCATGATTACAAATGGCGGACGTTTTTCCCAAAACGTTTATCAAACAACATTTCCTCACGCATACACCTGTTATTAATTATCAGTCTAATACATCTAAAAATGCATTTTTAAATTCAATAACCAATTAACCACTGTTTGAAAATACGTGTAATTAATGTGTGTATACACTGATTCGCACTGACTGATTTGCGCGCAGTGGTAAGTTTTCATGAATGCTTGCGTCATGCATTAAATCAAGTTTGAGACTTGTCAGTTTTGTTTGCATTGTGCAATAATGCGGGTGAGAAATTCCTGAATGAGAAAACTCTAGCAGTTTCAATTTTTGTCAACGAAAACTCGTTCATTTTTTACCACACATTTTGATCTCATTCATTTTTCGGTTCTGAACAAAGTATATGCATCGCAAATTAAGGACTGTTATTGCAAAGTCGACGATTGCATGCATTTGCCGTCGCGTTTGTAATTTCGAAATTGTGCAATGTTATGGCTGGAGTCGTCGAAAAAAAAGGAAAATGAAATTAAAATAAAATAATAATAAATCATACACAATTATTGCAATCGAGAAAGACGCGATCACCCCATAAAAGTGCCGCCTTTTAAAGTGGGCGCAGGGTCTAGCAGGAGTTGACCACTGTGCGCGAACGCATTTTCAAATTCATGCGAACGTGTTAGACTGGTTTTCGTCGGAGACTATGCTTTATGAATTAATGACACAATTTAACATTGCTTTCTTTTTATTTGTACATTTTATTATTATATTATATTATTACTGTAACATTATAAAATAAGCTAGTGTCAAATCTGAGAAATATTGTTTGAATGAATTTTGTGGGGTCCCTGTGGATCCCGCGCCAAACCCGCAAATGACTCGATATTTTTCGCAAAACTAAGTTTTGTGAAAAATTGCGGGATAGCAGGTTGGGGTCCCTGTGGATCCCGCGCTAAACCCGCAAATGACTCGATATTTTTCGCAAAACTAAGTTTTGTGAAAAATTGCGGGACATCAGGTTGGGGTCCCTGTGGATCCCGCGCTAAACTCGCAAATGACTCGATATTTTTCGCAATTCTGCGACTTGGTAAGCCACCCCTATGAATACATAATTCAAATGAAAAATATTTAAAAAATATTTTAGTGGTATTCCTGTGTGTATTAAAACGTGGCGCGAATTGAACTCCATCGTCTACAAAATGTATGTTGTATGTTGACCATTAGTTTCATACGATATTCAAACATCAGTAAGAGAAAACATAAAAAACACTGGTTTACATGCTAGCCGTATTTATAAATCATCACACATCACGAAATATAATTAGAAAACGGATGCAATAACATTTTCTGGAAGCCGGACTTTTTAAGCATGTACAAACTAACCGAACTAATGAAGACATTTACAAATTCCCTCTCAATTATAAAATAGAATTGATCGATCATCTATTCAGGTTTTCATTTTAACTGCTTCAAACTCTATATGCATTAAGTACTCAACTTTAATAGCTCGATTGCAAACAAACAAAGAAACAGACAGACAGACAGACAAACAAAGAAACAAACAAACAAACAAACAAACAAACAGACAGACAGACCAAAAAAAAAAAAACAACCAACAAACAGAAAGACCGACACACCCGCAGACAAACGAAGAGACAGACAAGCAAACAAAGAAATAAATGGACTAAAACCAATAGTGAACAACATCATAAATTCTGTAAGTGCATAACTCTTTTTAAATAATCCAACTACGATTAGACAAAATAAAGAAGCAACTAAAAAATTTGGGAGCTGCCCCGTGCCCTCATACATTTGTTCATCTCCTATTAGTTTCAGGTTTATTTGTCACTTTATTCTTCCACACTACGTGCAGCTGTAACCATTCATTTAATCAATATATTGAACAAACAAACAAATATATTAAACACAAGTTTTTCCATTGTTTCATTTGTGCTCTTTATTTATTTATTTATATTTCATATTTTTTGCACAAATATTATCATATCATATAAATGAAATGTCTAGTGTCAACTTGTAAAAACTACATCCAACTGTATAATTAACATAATGACATTTACACCAAACCATCAATGTTCTAACTGATTTCTTTTTGTTCCCTTATACTGTGTGTAGCATGATTGGTTTGGTGTAAATGCATTTTGGTTTAAAAGGGAAAAATTCCCACAAGCTATCCATTTGTATTAGTCAATAAATTCCAATAGGAACTGGCTTTTGGAAATTTTTCCCTATATAATTATATAGGCTATACATTTATTTGCAAAAATTCTTAATTTGCTAGTTAATAAAAGCTATGTGGTTGCTGTCAAACATTTTATTTTTCTTATTTTGATTTAGCATGCTAGGAGAACATATGAGTCCATCTTTTCAAAACAATAACCACCATTTCAAGTTTTGTCATTGACTTTCAACCACATAACGTAACAAAACAACAAC